>JAKSZT010054040.1:3333235-3359164 GCA_026826555.1 Tolypeutes matacus
AGGGGGGGGGGGATAAATAAATAAATAAATCTTTAAAAAAAAAAAGAGAGACGGATGTGGCTCGAGCAGTTGAGCACCTGCCTCCCACATGGGAGGTCCCGGGTTCGGTTCCTGGTACCTCCTAAAAACAAAATAAAACAAAACAAAACAAGCAAAACAAACAATAAAACCAACTTAGGGAAGCCAATGTGGCTCAGTGGTTGAGTGCCAACTTCCCACATACGAGGTCCCAGGTTCAATCCCCAGCCCCTGGTACCTCAAAAAACAAAAAGGATATGATGTCTGGAAACTAATCTCCAATGATTCAGAAATAAATGCATGCATGCATACACACATAGCAAGGGCAAAAGTGACAGAGGGCAAGAGAGAGCAATAAAGCACATGGAGTAAAATAGAAGCAATATTTTATTATTAGCATAAAGGGTATTTGGGAGGTTTTTGTACTATTCTTGCTACTTTTCTTTAAATACAAATCAAAATAATAATACAAAAGAATAGGAAAAAATAATCCATTGAGTACCAGGCATGTACTAGGTCCTAGGGGTGAGTACACAGATGAACAAGTCACACATATTCATTGTCTTTGTGAAACCTACATCCTAGCAGGAAGAGCGACTTTTATACAAGCTATGGTACTTAAGTGTAACAGCTGTTAAATCAGGTATCTATCCCTTCTGTGCCCTTTTCCCAAGATGTATAGACTGGCACAGCCAGGGATGTCGCTGGCTCATACTGGCCCTCAAGGGCCAACTCCGCATCAGTGACATCACATGGATAGCTTGAAATCAACCATGGTGGGACTATTTACACTATGGAAACCAGCATATGCTACAAATCAGAGCTTTTATCCCCGAAGAGCCTATTGTTAATATTTACCAGCACCCTACTAGGACACAGAGCTAATCAAGAGTTCATTCCATGACCATTGGAGATTGGTTAGAGTTTAGCAAAAAGTGTGCTAGTGAGTTGGACAGACATGGGATTCCAGCTGCAGTGTGGAGAGCTTTCACCATTCCTCAGGAAACCTGTGACTACATTTGTAGGTAAAGTATTTAAGAGCCACTACTTTCTTTATCCCCTGTGTATCTTGTGTACCTAATGTCACCCATTGCACCCATGTCCTGGTATCTGCTGTGGAGTTTATTCATCATCTTTGGCTTTAAACATTTTGACTATGATGTGGCTAGGTGTGGATCACTTTGTGTTTACCCTACTTGGAATGTGTTTAGCTTCCTGTATGTGTAAAATAATGTTTTTCATCAAATTTGGGGCATTTTCAGCCATTATTTCTTCAAATATTTTTTCTGTCCCTCTTCTCTCCTTCTGGTACTCTCATTATTCATATGTTGATGTGTTTAGTGGTATCCCAAATTTCTTGGAAACTTTGTTCATTTTTCTTCATTCTTTCTTTCTCTCTGTTCTTCAGGTGGCAGAACCTTTGTTAATCTATGTTCAAACCCACTGGATCTGCCTCCTGCCAGTGCAAATCTGAGGTTGGGCTCCGCTAGTGAATTTTTTCTTTTGTTTTTGTACTTTTCTATTCCAGAATTTCTATTTGGTTCTTTTTTTTTTTTTTAATAATTTCTCTCTCTTTATGGATATTCTCTCTATTTGGTGGGACATTGTTATCATCCTTTTCCTCAATTCCTTATTCATGGTTTCCTTTAGTTCTTTGAACATATTTCCAATAGTTGCTTTAAAATCTTTGTCTGCCAAGGTCACCATCCTAGCCCCTTCAAAAGAATATCCCTTGCCTGATTTTTCTCCTGTGTATGGGCCACATTTTCCTGTTTCTTTGCATGTCTCATATTTTCTTGTGGAAAACTGGGCATTTTAGATAATATATTGTGGCATCTTTGGATACTGATATTCTCCCTCCCCACAGGTGGTGGTAGTTGTTTGCTTTGTTGTTTGTTTAGTGACCCATTTTGAACTCATAATCTGCAAAGTCATATTCCCCCACAATGTGCAGCCTCTGATATCCCTGCTCAGATTCCCCTCCTTGTTTTTTATCTTTTTGCCTGGCTCCTAGGGGTCTCCCGAGGGTCACAATAAACCACTTATTGGTTAAAGATTGTGTTTCAACTCTCTTAGCCAGTTAGGTTTTTACTCTTTACTATTGGATGTGTTTGTGGCAATCACAGTGCAAGGAGTTTATGCTTTTGTCCCACTTCAGCAGGATACTAATAATTTGGAGGTCCCTCTCTTATCATTCCTGAGAGGATGCAGCCCTGGGCTTACCCACATTCTTCCAGACAGCAGGGATGAGTGTGGTTTTATTTTTAATCCTGGCTTCCTAGGAGTTGCCTCTGGGTCAGAGTAGCTTGTTGTTGGGCCAGTGTTTGCTCCGGTTGTGTTTAAGCCCTTTATGTCAGTGAGGCTTCTGCCCAGGGTCAGTGGGTCTGTGCACAGGTTGGGGGGTGCTTTCAAGTCTGGCCACGTCTTGCTCTGATTTCTCCTGAGTGAGTGCAGCCTGCTGTAGGCACCTTCTCACTCCCAGGAGCTGACTGTGATCCCAAGGGTCCTCTTTCCCTCCCAGCCTCCACTTGTCTCCACCAAGATCTCCCTTAGGCATGAAGCTCTTCAGCTCACCTCCAAATAAAGGAGCTCTTGGACTTCACCCAGGGGTGGACCCCCTGAGCGGCTGCCTAGAAGCTGGGGTAGGGATCCAGTTTTCCCCATCTAGCAGTGGGCACTTGTGGGAGGGTTGGCAGCCACTGAGCCTTCTCAGCTTTCTCCTACCAGCAAGCTGAGGCGGGGTGATTGAGCCCCAGGATTCTCAGCCTGCTACACCTAAATGGGGTTTCTTCTGGGCTGAGAGAGGGCCAAAGATGAGAGGCCACAGTGAAACTGCAGCCGGAGACTGGGAGCTGCGGAGAGAGGGAGCCCCCATCTTCTTGGCTACCCTGCTCGGGTAGAACTTCCCTAACATGCAGCTGGGGCCAGGAGGGAGGAATTTGGGGGTGCTGGGAGTAGGTGAGGGGGCTTAAGGGATCATGTGCCTCAAAAGACACTGACTAAAGTATGTGGTTAGCACTATGTCAGTGTCTACTTTTAATTCAAGGTTTGAATCATCTATCAAAATCGGGCATTTGAGACCCCGTTCCTTCTTTTGGACTGACCTGAATTCAACTAGAATAGTATTTTTTTATTTTTAATATTACTGCACCTCTTTTTTCTCTGTTCCCCTTAAAGGGAATTCTCTCTTTTATCTTTTATTTTATGTAGGAGGTACCAGGGATTGAACCCAGGACCTTGTACATGGGAAGCAGGTGCTCAACTAAGCTACACCCGCTTCCCAGCCAAAATAGTATTTGACGATTCTTTCTCTTCAGATTCAAACTCAAAGGGACCAGAGCAGGGTTCTCACCCTCTAGTGTGAATAAGAGTCACCTGGAGAGTTTCTTAAAAATTCAGATTCCAGACCCTACCTCTGGGAGTTCTAGTTCTGTGGTCTTGGGTGGGGCCTAGGAATCTGTATCTGTAAGACATTCCCAGGTGGTGGTGAGGTAAGAGGTCCACGGATCACACCTGAGGCCATCGGACTAGACCCTGGGATCCTTCTTGGGAGACTGTGGACCCCTGGCCTCAGCGGGAGTGTCGCTCCCAAGGGACATTTAGCAGTGTCTGAAGACAGTTTTTTTTGTTTTTTTTTTTAAGATTTTATTTATTTATTCATTTATCCCCCCCTTGCTGCTTGTGCTCGCTGGGTCAGCTAACCACGCCGTGCGGGTGGGCTTGCCTTCACCAGGAGGCCCCGGGAACCGAACCCGGGCCTCCCATATGGTAAACGGGAGCCCCACTGATTGAGCCACAGCCGCTTCCCTGAAGACAGTTTTGATGGTCACAATTGGGGGTTGCTACTGGCATCTAGTGAGTAGAGGCCAGGGATGCTGCCAAACATCCTCCAACACCCAGGACGCTGGCTGCTTTTTGTTAGAGGTTCCCGATTACAAGGCTCACAATGTGTGATTAACAGACTGTGACATAAAGAAAAGAGCCAGGGACTGCTTGATCAAACCATAGCCTATGTGTGTGAGTGCAACTATTTGCTCACAAGAACAAAGGAACCACAAGGCGATGGAGCAGAACAGGATAAGGACCTCCACTCCCTCCTGACCAAGGCTTCATCAGCCCCTCCTGCATTCCAAGAATACCCTGTCTCCTGGCCTACTACTCCTTAACCATACAAGGGAAGGAAGTTGCTTTTATAGCCCCTTATTGGCCCCCAGGCTGCACTCGGACCCTAACCCCCTCCCCTACTGATGTACGGGATCAATTCACATCTGCCCCTTCCGGGGGCGGGCTGAAGTCTAATCTTCAGCCCCCCTCTGCTAGGAGAGCTTCTCAGTAAGCTTCCTGCCTGCAGTCCTCAGTCTCCAAGTCCCAGTGAGCACCGCTTTCCTCCGACACTTTTGTAAGCCTGCAATGAAACCATAGCATAGCCTAATAACAAGCCCTCCCTACTGACCTCCAGAAAACGGTTTCAAAAATAAGCCCTTCCCCCTCTCAATCTGAAGCAGAGTGGGTATCACCATCCCCAAATCCTCAAGATTAAGGAATAGCAAACGTAAGTGTGGAACATAACCATGCACCAAAGTAGACATTATTCTAGTTATGGAAGAATTTGTAACATTGATACAAAGATAGTGGTCACCAGGAGTTCTGAGGGGAGAGGGTGGTAAGAGTAAGTGTAACATGGGGCATTTTTAGGACATTGGAATTGTCCTGCTTGACATTGCAATGACCGATACAGGCCATTATACATTTTGTCAAAACCTATAAAATTGTGCAGTACAAAGTGTAAACCATAATGTAAACTATAGACTATAGTTAGCAGCAATGCTTCAATATGTGCTTATCAACTGTAACAAATGTACCACCCTTATCTAAGATGTTATTAATAGGGGAAAATGTGAGAGGGGGAGGGAATGGGCTATATGGGAATCCCCTATATTTTCCATGTAGCTTTTCTGTATTCTAAAACTTCTTTAAAAATAAAAATTTTAAAAAAGTCTTTATAAATGTTTCGTAATATAGCTCACTGAAATGCTAAAAAAATAATAAACTGATGAAAACATATTTCTGAAAACCATATCCTATAAATTATCAATGTTATTAAGTGCAATACAAGCATACAATTTTATATTACTTAATATGTCCTTTCTAAATTTACAGATTTACTGATCAAATGAGCTAGTGTAACATCCACTAAGCATTTAAAGTGAAAAAATATTTTTGCATTTATCAAATTAAGTCATTATTCTAACAAGTTTAATTTTAACAGTAATTATATGTTATAGAATGTTTAGAGACAGTTTCCAAAATCATTTTGGTAACTTAAATATATAAGGTATACAGGATGTGTTTTTATTAAGGAAAAAAGAGGGTAGTTTTGTCCTAAAATAAAATAATTGTTTTATTATATACATTATATACATAAAATATATGTTTTATTCCCCCCCCCCCCCCCGGGAGTTCTGGGGGGATTGAACCCAGGTCCCTCCATATGGAAGATCGATGCTCAACCATTTGAGCCACATCTGCCCCCCCTAATTTTTTTTTTAATATAGGACAAAACCAAAGTTTGCAAAACGTTCACAGAAAATGAAATTTATTTCTTGTGGTCAAGGTTTGATGGGTCTGTTAGCAGAACGCTCTGGGTTCTGGGTTCTAGGTTCTTGGCTATGTCACATAAAGGAATTTAAGGACACACCATAGGATACACAAGGGAGTAAAGAATTTATTGAGAAATGAGGGAAAAAGAAAAAAAGCACACATCCCAGACCTGGGTGCGGGCATGCTCAAGTTAGACAGTGCTCTGCCCTTGGGTCCCCTGTTTTATGGGCTCTAGGGCTCCAAGTCTGTGCTGATTGGCTTATTTGAGACAAAGTAAGGGAAATTCACTGGGTGGTTTGAATCTCTTAGGGGCTGAGGGGTGGCTGCCCACGAGCTCTGCAGAGCATGTTGTCTGGCGGCGATTGGCCTCTGGTCACTGTCCATGAGGCATGAGGTAACATGAAAGTGGGCGGATGGTGTCCCTTCCCTCTTTCCCGCTATGTGATGATGTTGCTAGCTGTCTTCTGATAACGCAGCCCTTGGGTGTGTGCTGTAAGTTGCCCCCTGATAACTTGCTGGTGCAAGTCAGCAGGCTCTTGCCTCAGCCTCTCTTACCATGTGGTGTTAGGATGGCTTACTGGGTTTTCTGTCCCTCCTCCTTAGGTCCAGATTCTATCCTGCCTCAGGTCTATCTATAAAATTTTCAAAAGCCTTAACATCAAATAATATACTAATGCAAAACTAAAATTTAGTTTTATCTCTGTTAAAGTGACAAAGGTTTCTTAGCTTATTGGTCAGTTTTTAGTATAAGGTCATTGTAGCAGCTTGATATTGTTTATGAATTCCAGAAATAGATATTGGATTATGTTTGTGAACTGATCTTTTCCTCTGGGCACATTATATTGGATTGGATTCAGAGGTTTCACTTTTACTTGATTAAGTTATGACTAGGGCTTTGATTGGCCCACGTCAGTAGGACGTCCAGTCCCGTCCCCTTGGTGGGTGGGGGACTGTAGCCATTGGGCAGTTTGATGTAATTATGAATTCCAAAAATATATATATATATATTTTTTTACACACATCTCAATTTATTCAAACAAGAATTTTAAAAAACAGATCACATGTCTATGTTTCCTCTCCACGCCTGTAAAATGAAGGGCTTTTTCTGGTTGGTTTTCATCTCCAGTTTTTCAAAATTAACCTCATGGTATGAACCCTCAGGAAGCAACTTCACAGCTAACTGGCCTTTCAAAAGACAGAGATGCCTCACTGTTGGCAGAAAAGGATCTATTGTGGATTAGTAGTTTCTCCCAAAGATGATTTACAAGGTAAATTTTTCATTTCTGAACATTGGTCAGAAAATATATATTGAATCATGCTTGTAAACTGATCTGTTAATCTGGGCATGATTAAGTTATGATTAGGGCATTGACTGGGCCACGTCAGTAGGGCGTTGAGTCCCACCCCTTGGTGGATGGGGGAATCAAATGTAAAAGGCATGGCAAAGAACAGAGGGAGCAGTTTTTGAGAAGCAGTTTTGATGTTGGAGAGAAGGCCCCAGGAAAAGAGAAATGAGCCGTTCACCTGATAGTCTACAGCTGACCTTTTTTGGAGGAACCAGAGGAGCTAAGCCCAGAGAGAAACGCAGCCCCGGGAAGAGAGGAACCCCAGAAGCCTGAACCCTGGCAAACATCGGCAGCTGTCTTGCTCCAAAACGTGGCAATGGACTTTGGTGAGAGAAGAAACTTAACGCTTTATTGCCTGGTAACTGTGAACTTCTACTCCAAATAAATACCCTTTATAAAGACCAACCAATCTCTGGTATTTCACATTAGCACCCCTTTGGCTGACTAATACAGGGACTCACAGAGAAGACGACACAGCAGAAGAGAAAGATGGAGTTTTGATCCTGGAGCCTGGCCAGTAAGCACAGAGAAGCAGATACGTGAGGAAAGAGAGAAGGCCCCATTAGACACGGCAGAGGCCCTGGGAAGATAGGGGCCGTTTGCCTGAAAGTTTACATCTGGCCTTTGGAGGGAGCAGAGCAGCTGAGCCCAGAGAGAAACGAGCCCCAGGAGAGAGACAAGCCTTGTCACAGCCTGTGACTGAGATTGGACGAAGCTGGGACCCCAGAGCCTTGGGAGGAGGAGGAAGGCTGAACCCTCACAGACGTCACCCACCATCTTGTGTCAACAGGTGGCAACAGACTCTGGGTGAGGAAGTACCTCTTATGGTACCTTGAGTTGGACTCTTTAGGGCCTTGTGACTATAAGCTTCTAACCTAAATAAATACCCTTTATAAAAGCCAACCGAGGGAAGCGGCTGTGGCTCAATCAGTGGGGCTCCCGTTTACCATATGGGGGGCCCCGGGTTCGGTTCCCGGGGCCTCCTGGTGGGGGCAGGCCTGCCCGCACGGCGTGGTTAGCTGACCCGGCGAGCACAAGCAGCAAGGGGGGGATAAATGAATAAATAAATAAAATCTTTAAAAAAAAAAAAGCCAACCGATTTCTGGTGTTTTGCATCAGCACCTCTTTGGCTGACTAATACAGTCATAAAGGATTTTTTTTTCCTAATATAAAAAAAAAAAGTGTTTTATCGAAATAACTTCTTGTACTTTGTTAACCTTATGTCCTTGGTTAGTTAAGAAAAACAAAAACTCTATGTCATATCAAAATAATATCTCCATTAATATTTGTATTAACCTTATCATCATATAGTGCCTTAAAAAACAAATCTCACTTTTAAAAGACTAAGTCTTTTCTTAACTTTAAATAAAGAACCAAATGTTGTTTCACAGTGACCTCTTTCCGATTTAATATAATGTTCAACACAAGGTCAGACCCTAAAGAATGTCTTTTTTAAAAATTTCAAACTGTCTTTAGGATTTTCCAGAATTTGTTCTTTCACTTTGTTAAAAAAAAAAAAAAAAAAAAGAAGGGTGCTAAAAATAGTTGTTTATTTAAATGTTATAAATTGCTTAAAAATAATGTAAAATTAAAACCTTAAGTTAAATTTGTGTAAATGAAATGTTATTCATATAAGTATTTTAAAATTATATAAATTCCTAAAGATTTGACAACAGTTTCAGTGTCCATAATATGTCCTAATACTAAGTGGCATAATATTAAACAACAGTATAGTATTGTTAATCATGGATTTTATTATTCTTAAAAAAATGCTAGATGTTACAAAAACAATCAAATTTCCTTGTCAGTCACACTGTTTACCCTAATACTTCTCTAAAAGTGCAAACAAGCAGATTAAACAATACCCCTTTTCAGGATAAAGCAGTCAGAATGGTCATGGCCCAAATATCCATCAAGAATAAAAAATGGACAAAAGAAAATGGAGGTTTTGTAACTGAAAAATTAAATGTATTTATTCCAAAAGAAAATACCAGTAACTATGATAGCCTTATGTATGTTAGCTTTGTGAAGTAGCAGAAGCAAATACCTGAAACTGTTATAGCTCACGGAACTGTAACTCAGATGCCTTGTTTCTTTAACGCTGTTGCTTTGTTTTGAAACTGCATAATTTTTTTAAACAAATCAATTTTATTGTTACATATTAATAAACCATATAATTCATCCAAAGTGTACAATCAATGGTATTTGGAATAATCACATAGTTGTGCATTCACCACTTAAATCATTATTATAGCATTTTCATTATTTCAATAATAATAATAAACAAAAAAACAGACAAATAGAAGATTCTTCACCTCTCAATCTCTTTCTGTTTCCCCTGCTGTACATTGCTGTTATTTCTGGCTATTCTTGGAGAATTCTTTATTTATTAAGCAGTGAAACTACATAATCTTGAACTGGCAACTGGTCAGTTAGGAGACGTTTCACTGGCCCAGCTTGCACTCCTTATTTTGTTTTGCAACCCTGAAGTGGGGTACCTTTGCATGTAGTCCCCTGAAATCGAGTACCCTTACACCTAGCCCCTTGTCAGCCCTGAACAGAGCACCCCAAATTCCTAAGTCATATTGCTAAACCAAGGCAGTTCTAATCAAAGGTGGCTCATCTGACATGAGCTGTAGCCTAAACCTTAAACTTTAAACATGTAGTCAATCTGTGCATTAGACTGTCTCTAACCTTTATCATTATCCTAAGCCTGTCTGCCTTTGTTTGAATACTGTGTATTAGTCAGGGTTCTCTAGGGAAAAATAATCTAGGAGATATCTGTAAATAGTATGAGATTTTATAAAATTCTCTCACGTGACCGTGGAGATGCACAAGTCCAGATTCTGCACGCAGGCTGCAAACTAGGGCCTCCGATGAAGGTCCAATGAAGGTCCTTGATGAGTTTCTGGGAGACGTTGTCTGTCCAAAGATGAGCTGAGAAATTCTCTCTGAATGCTGAAATCACTTCCCCTTTTAAGGCATTCAGCTGAGTGTATAAGTCACTCATTGCTGAAGGCAATCTCCCTGGTTGATTGTAGATGTAATAAGCTATCTATGCAGTAAACTCACTGATGACTAAAGTCCGTAAATGTCCTTGTATTACAATTAGCCCAGTGCTTGCTTAATCAAACAGCTGGGCACAATTACCTGGCCGAGTTGACACATTGGCCTAACTATCACAGTCCACCTCTTGACAACTTGGCAACTATACACGTTACCTTAAAGCCTACTCAGTCTAAGTAAAAACAATAAGAGACATGCATATATATATTTCTGCCTAACAATGTTCAACTCTCCTGCATACACCCGGAAACACATTAATTCCCTACAGAATAGGGTGCAAGTCCTTGGGTAATATTCACTCTTAAACTTGACATCCTTAACTACTAGGACATGAAATTAATACAACTTGTCATATAAGGGAAAAAATTAGGGAAACAAAGATATTCATTCTATGTACATATATGATCATACTCAAAACAGGGAAGATAGATTCATGACTTTTACAGTCCTTGTTTCTTTAACTGGTCACGTGGTCGAAGTTAATATTTATCACTACCTTCTTCCACACCCATTCCATGTTCCTGTTACCCTCAGCAAGCACTTCAGCTGGCCGTGGTTCTTTGCCTAGTGGGGTGACCCAGACTTTCATTCCAGAAGATTCTGGGCCATTGTGAGTCCTGCTTGGATTTGGTTGTTGCAATTTCCCATTGCCCTTAATCACAGGGCATGGCAGTACTAAGAGAAGTCCTAGAGAATCTCCTAGGCAAACTCTTCTTTACACCCATTATGTAGATGCAGTCCTATTTCCGTTTGATAGTCAAGATCAATCAACCTTGTCAGTACAGTAATTCCCTTCGTTGCCTGTTGATTCAGACCTAACAGGAGCCCAAAGTGGCCAGGTGGCAGTCTTAACTTCCAGTTCAGTGGAATCATTGTGTTCCCTGGCAGAAGCACTCTTCCTTTTGGAACTAAGATCTGCAGACCTATAGAGCTTAAGGTTGTAGGGACAGGGAGCAAAAATTTTCCTAGTGGATCACTAGGGGAAGAGTGAGTGGTGGCAGTTGCATTTCCACCCCTTGATTCCTGGGCCCATGAATCCTGGCTATGGGAGAAATAGCACCATAAAGTGGATGCTGATTTAGTGCATGCACAGCCTCCTGGAGAACAATGCCCCAGCCCTGCAAGGTATTGCCACCTAGTTGGTGCTGTAATTAGGACTTTTAAGGGCCATTCCACCGTTTTATCAATCCAGTTGCTTCAGGATGATGTGGGACATGGTAATAACACCAGTGAATTGCATGGGCATGTGCCCATTCCTGCACATCATTTGCTGTGAAATGGGTTCCTTGATGAGAAGCAATGCTGTGTGGGATGCCATGGTTGTAGATAAGACATTAGGTAAATCCACAGATGGTAGTTTTGGAAGAAGCATTGCGTGCAGGAAATGCAAACCCATATCTGGAATATGTGTCTATTCCGGTTAAATGGCTTTGATGGAAGTGGTCCAATATAATCAACCTGCCACCAGGTAGCAGGCTGATCACCTTGGGGAATGGTGCCATATCAGAGGCTAAGTGTGGGTTTCTGCTGCTGGCAGATTGGGCACTCAGAAATGGCTGTACACATTATTCTTCATTGCCAAAAGTTGGAAACAACCCAGGTGTCCATCAACAGATGAATGGATAAACAAACTGTGGTCTGTTCACACGATGGAATATTATGCAGCAGTAAGAAGAAATGAAGTCATAAAGCATATGGCAACATGGATGAATCTGGAGGACATTATGTTGAGTGAAGCAAGCCAGACACAAAAGGACAAATACTGTATGAATGCATTACTATGAACCAAATATATTGTGTAAGATATTGTTTGACTCACACACAACAAAAAAAACAAACAAAAAACAAAACAAAACAAAAAAATTGACATGTATCCATTAAATTGAGAAATGTATATATTTATTCATCTGTGTTTACTTTTTAGTTTTTTATTGCTTATGTTTTCAATTATTAAATGTACAAAATAAAGTTAAAAAAAATATATATGGAAAAAAAAAAAGAAAAAGAAATGGCTGTAGCCAAGTCATCCTTGGTGAGGGGAAGTCCATGTTGCTGAGCCCATGCATAACCTCCATCTCTACTGCCATGGCCACTTTGTTCATGAGCCCATTGGGCAATGACAGAAGTGGCTGGGAAAAGAGGCTGAGCATTAGCCACAGAGTAGGTCATCTTATCCACTTGATTTTGAAAATCTCCTCTGCTGAGGTCACCCTCTGGAGAGCATTCACATGGGACACAAATATTTTCATGTTTTTTGCCCACTCAGAAAGGTCTATCCACATACCTCTTCCCCAGACCTATTTGTCACCAATTTTCAAATCAGGTTCCTTCCAAGTCCCTGGCCATCCAGCCAAACCATTGGTAACAGCCCATGAATCAGAGTACAAATGCACCTCTGGCCATTTCTTCTTCCAAGCAAAATGAACAACCAGGTGCACTACTTGAAGTTCTGCCTACTGGGAGGATTTGCCCTCACCATTGTCCTTCAAGGATGTCCCAGAAAAGGGCTGCAGTGCTATAGCTGTCCACTTTCAGGTGGTACCTACATATCGTGCAGAACTGTCTGTAAACCAGACTCAAGTTTTCTCTTCCTCAGTTAACTGATTGTAATGGACTCCCCAAGAGGCCAAAGCTGTGGGATGGGAAAGAGAAGGTAACATGGTAGGGGTGTTGACCATGGGCATTTGGGCTACTTCCTCATGTAACTTACTTGTGCCTTCAGGACCTGCTCGAGCCCTATCTCGTATATACCACTTCCACTTTATTATGGAGTGCTGCTGTGCATACCCAACTTTATGGTTTGGTGGGTCAGACAATACCCAGCTCATGATAGGCAACTCAGGTCTCATGGTAACTTGATGGCCCATGGTTAAGCGTTCAGTCTCTATTAAGGCCCAGTAGCAAGCCAAAAGCTGCTTCTCAAAAGGGGAGTAGTTATCTGCAGAGGATGGCAGGGCCTTGCTCCAAAATCCTAAGGGTCTGTGTTGTGATTCTCCTATGAATACCTGCCAAAGGCTCCAGACAGCATCCCTATTTGCCCCTGAAACTTCCTGCACCATTGGATCTGCTGGATCATATGGTCCAAGTGGTAGTGCAGCTTGCACAGCAGCCTGGACCTGTCGCAGGGCCTCCTCTTGCTCTGGTCCCCAATCAAAACCAGCAGCTTTTCTGATCACTCGGTAAATGGGCTGGAGTAGCACACCCAAATGAGGAATGTTGTCTCCAAAATCCAAAAAGACCAACTAAGCATGGTCACAGGAGGGGCCAGATACAACAGCTTATCCTTTACTTTAGAAGGAATATCTTGACATGCCCCACACCCCTGGACACCTAGAAATTTCACCAAGGTGGAAGGCCCCTGTATTTTTGTTGGATTTATCTCCTATCCTCTCTCATGCAAATGCCTTACCAATAAGTCTAAAGTCTTTGCTACTTCTTGCTGACTGGGTTCTATCAACATGATATCATCAAAATAATGGACCAGTGTGATGTCTTGTGGAAGGGAGAGATGATCAAGTTCCCTGTAGACAATATTATGACATAGGGCTGGAGAGTTGATACACCCCTGAGGCAAGACAGTGAAGGTATATTGCTGGCCTTGCCAGCTGAAAGCAAACTGTTTCTGGTGGTTCTTACTAACGGCAATTGAGAAAAAAGCATTTGCCAGATCAATAGCTGCATACCAGATATCAGGGGATGTGTTGATTTGCTCAAGCAATGATACCACATCTGGGACAGCAGCTGCAGTTGGAGTCACCACCTGGTTAAGTTTACGATAATCTACTGTGATTCTCCAAGGTCCATCTGTTTTCTGCACAGGCTGAATAGGACAGTTGAATGGGGATGTGGTGGGAATCACTTCCCCTGCATCCTTCAGATCATTGATGGTGGCACTAATCTCTGCAATCCCTCCAGGAATCTGGTATTGCTTTTGCTTTACTATTTTGCTAGGCAGAGGCAGTTCTAGTGGTTTCCACTTGGCCTTTCCAACCATAATAGTCCTCACTCCACAAGTCAGGGATCCAATGTGGAAATTCTGCCAGTTACTATTTCTATTCCAATTACAGATTCTGGAACTGGGGAAATAACTACAGAATGGGTCCAGGGACCCACTGGACCCACTGTGAGATGGACCTGAGATAAAACTCCATCAAATACCTGGCTTCCATAAGCCCCTACTCTGACTGGTGGACCACAGTGATGTTTTGGGTCTCCTGGAATTTATGTCACTTTTTTTTTTTTTAAAGATTTTATTTTTTATTTATTCATTTATACCCCCCTTGCTGCTTGTGCTTGCTGGGTCAGCTAACCACGCCATGCGGGTGGGCTTGCCTTCACCAGGATGCCCCGGGAACCGAACCCGGGGCCTCCCATATGGTAAACGGGAGCCCTACTGATTGAGCCACAGCCGCTTCCTATGTCACTTCTGAGCCAGTGTCTAATAATCCTCAAAATGTCTGATTATTTTCTTTTCCCCAATGCACAGTTACTCTGGTAAAAAGGCTATAGGTCTCTTTGGGGAAAGATGGGAGGAAGATTAACAGTATAAACAGTATAAATTTTAACAGGATCCTTCCCCAAGGAGACCTGGCCTTCTCCTCCTCATTCAAGGGGCTCTGGGTCTGTAAACTGTCTCAAGTCTGGGAATTGATTAAGGGGCCATGATTCTCTGCATCTGTAATTTGAGTTAGGGTTTTGTTCACTTGACCTAGAACTCTTCTGCTTATTCAGATCCAGAAGAAATTTAGTAGACTGCCCATCTATTTCACTTTGATGTACCCCATGATGTATTAGCCAACACCATAACTCCATGAGACTCAAGACTATTTTGAGTGCAGTAGCCAAGCCCACCTTGTCTTTGGCAATAAACTGCCAATACTTGACTTTTACTGGACAGAGATCCAATCATCCCCATAATGTTTAAAGATTCCAATTCCATTACAGCCCTCCATACAGTAATATCTGGACTACAGAGAAGAGCAACCATAGAGCTCTTCAAAGAAGATGGAGTTAGTCTTACAAATTTCTTCCTCACAGTCCTGGTTAAAGGTGTGTCCTCTGGACATTCCCTGGGGTGGGTGGGCAGGTCTCAAAAGGTAAATCCATTCTAGCATTCCAATCTCTCTAAGCCTTTGAATCCCCTCATCTACTGTATACCAGGGCAAATCCGGCATCTCAACATCAAACATGCTAGGCCATCCTTTGGTCCATGTTTCAGTCAGCCACCCACACAAACTGTTAGAGCCCTTTCTAACCCCTTGAGCTACAGCATTGAATCCAGGATTTTTGCTTAGTGAGCCCATATCAATAAATTCAGCCTGATCCAACTTTTTATTCCTTCCACCATTATCCCATACCCTTAGTATCCATTCCCACACATATTTCCCTGATTTCTGTCTATATACGTTGGAAAACTCATGCAGTTCTTTCAGGGTATAGCGTACTTCCTCATGGGTCACACTTTGTATTTCACCTTTGGGAGCTTGTTGTGATTTTAGTCTAGTAATAGGTCTTGAAGACAAGAGGGGTGGGGGTGGGTGGGGTAAGGAGAAGGATTAGAAATGTCTTGCAAGCTACTGACCTCAGGGCATTCCTTTGCATTTTCATCTGATGAGACAGGATTAATCTCTTCAGGTAGGGATTGGAAGGCAGATTCCTTGGGGCAGGGTGGAGGTTGGGCAGTGCATGGTGGAGTTTGGCTGGTGTCTGCCTCAGGGCTGGGAGGAGTTCCAGACTCCCTGGGGTAGGCTGGAGGTAGGGTGATACAAGGTTGAAAAAGTGTGGTCTCCACAGGGCATGCCATCATAGGTTTATCTAGCAAATTCTCATCAGAATTTACGGTTTCAACGTCCCCACTGTTACTATCATCATCCCATATGTCTCCATCCCAATCCTCGGGGTTCACTCCTTTCTAATCAATCCCTTCACTTTAACCGCAGACACCCTGCAAGGTTGAGATTTTCATTTCCTTTGTAACTCTGCTACTCATACAATGAGAGTCTGAGTCTGGTTTTCAGAGATCCCAAGCCTGTGGCTGCAGGAAACAAGATTTTCTTTCAGAGCGCACATAGAAACTTTCACATCACTCATGTTGCATTTAAGTTGCAAATTTGAAGCCTTTAACTCATCTCTTTCTTTTGTAACTATATCCAGAGTATCTAGTTGGAAACAGCCTACATCAATGTACCTTTTGACTCCACAAATCTCTGTTAAGGTGTTGAAAACACTCTCACCCAGATCCTTGCCTCCTATAAGCATGGAAGTAGGGGAATCCAGTGATGATATATTTTGTTTATCTTTATTGCCAACTCACGCCATAGATGGTTAGTGGCCTCTTCATCATTGGAAATGGAGTCTTGAGTCTAATTAGAGTAGAGAGCCAATTGCAAAACTCCCAGAACCACTTCAGAAATCCTATGTTTAAGATTCTCTTCCTCAAGAACCACTCCTGGTACCAAGTTGTATTAGTCAGGGTTCTCTAGGGAAACAGAATCAACAGGTGATATCTGTAAATAGTATGAGATTTTATAAAATTCTCTCACATGACCGTGGGGATGCACAAGTCCAGATTCTGCAGGCAGGATGCAAAACAGGGGCTCTGATGAAGGTCCAATGAAAGTCCTTGATGAATTTCTGGGAGACATTGGCTGTCCAAAGATGGTCTGGGAAATTCTCTCTGAATGCGGAAATCACTTCCCCTTTCAAGGCATTCATCTGATTGTATCCGTCACTTATTGCTGATGGCAGTCCTGTAGATGTAATCAGCCATCTATGCAGTAAACTCACTGATGACTAAAGTCCATAAATGTCCTTGTATTACAATTAGCCCAGTGCTTGCTTGATCAAACTGGGCACGATTACCTGGCTGAGTTGACACATTAGCCTAACCATCACACTGTAAAACACTGAAAGTTTCTCTAATTCAAGGAGACAATTTTTTTTTTAGGTACTGGGGGCCAGGGATTGAACCTGAGACTCATATGTGGGAAACTGGCACTCAACCATGGAGCCACATCGGCTTCCCTGAGTTGGTATTTTTGTTTGTTTTTTGTTTATTCAGGAGGCACCTGGAACTAACCTGGGACCTCCCATGTGGGAGACGGGTACTCAACCACTTGAACCACATCCACTCCCCAAAACTTTTTTTTTCAAGGAAAAAAAGCTTTTCATTGTGTACCGTTTCAACTAGAGAAGAACCACGACAATCTTAGCAGATTCAAAAGAAAAGTTCCTTAGCATTTTATAAATTGCATGAAGTGGTTTGATTACTTGAAATTTGCCCCTTCCCCCCAGATGGCTCCCTCGTCTATCTGTGTGTCTTCTCTTTATTAGGAGGCACCAGGAACCTAACCTGGGATCTCAGGGCAGGAGCCCAGCTGCTTGAGCCACATCCGCTCCCCTATTTGAAATGTTTAAGTCATTTAGGAGAGGGTCAAAATAAGAAATACTCTCCACTGCACAGACCTCATGTCGCCTAGGCGTGCAGGGCAAGTCCGAGTGGAACAGTCCACAGGGGCACTATGAGGACCCCCACAGCGATGTCTCAAGCTCCTTCCTGGGCGTCAGCCAAAGGGTGTGATGCTGTGGGCCATGAGCAAGGCTGGGGTTCCTTTCCTTTCTGGGTTTCTTCCTGATTTAAGCCTTGCTTTTAGCAGCTTTTGGGGGTGTCCTGGGCTCTAGGGGGCACTCTGGATGCGTGGCTGCCCACCTCCGCTGCCTGTCTCCACAAGGCTAGCCTTTGCTAAATAAACTCTTTCTCTCCTTAAAACCCAGTGTCATGGGAAGCGGCTGTGGCTCAAGCAACTGAGCTGCTGTTTACCATATGAAGGATCTGGGTTCGATCCCCCGGACCTCCTGAGAGGCACAGAGAGGTACAGGCCCCCCACACCAAAAAGATGAAGACACAACTAGATAGAAAAAACGAAAAACAAAATCCAGTGTCACATAATTAGCTCTTCCGTGTGCATCGAGCAAAGAACCCCTGAATTAATCAACATCAAGAATTAATACAGGGAAGCGGCTGTGGCTCAATCAGTAGGGCTCCTGTTTACCATATGGGAGGCCCCGGGTTTGGTTCCCGGGGCCTCCTGGTGAAGGCAAGCCCGCCCGCACGGCGTGGTTAGCTGACCCAGCGAGCACAAGCAGCAAGGGGGGGATAAATGAATAAATAAATAAAATCTTTAAAAAAAAAAAAAGAATTTATACAAATCAGTAAGAAAAAAGAAAAGGTGAACAACAAGCACCATCTTAAAATTCATCCAAGTACAAATTTGTAACCAAAGAAGATGAAAGAAATAGTCTTTTAAACAAGAATAAAAGTTTTTATTCTTTCAAAATGACAAAGATTGAGTTTTGTAAGCTAATATCCTGGATTGTCAAATATGCTGGGAAGCAGTACCACAATACAGTTTGGGGGGAGGGAGGAAGGAAATGGTAACATTTTTCTAGGAGACAACTTGGCATCTAAAAGGGAATCATGGGGAAGCGGCTGTGGCTCAATCAGTAGGGCTCCCGTTTACCATATGGGAGGCCCCGGGTTCGGTTCCCGGGGCCTCCTGGTGAAGGCAAGCCCGCCCACACGGCGTGGTTAGCTGACCCAGCGAGCACAAGCAGCAAAGGGGGGATAAATGAATAAATAAATAAAATCTTAAAAAAAATAAAATAAAAAATAAAAGGGGATCAAATCTTTCAAGAGAAGTACATTTATTTGCTCCAGTAATTCCATTTCTAGGAATTCATGTGAAGGAAACAAAATGATAAGGGTAAAGTTCCGTGTTTTATGCATGGTTTTTCTGTAAACCTATAACTTCTCTAATTAAAAAAAAAAAACCTTTGTTTTTGGATATTAAATATATATATATATAAATATTTGGTCAAAGATTTAGGTGTAGATGTGCTTAGAAGAGCTAAAACAGCTAAATATCATACAATTGGGTGGGTGCTGATTAAATTAACTCTGTTTGGTCTGTCCATTTGTAGCCTTAGGAAGAAAGTCCTGACTACTGTTGGGTGAAGAGAGCATGTTATAAAGTGGTATTACGATAGAGCTGGTTTTTGTAAAAGAAAAATTGTGCTTATAGAAATCTGGAGAGATATACTCCAAAACGTTAACAGTGGTTATCTTTAGGCAGTGTGATTATGGGTGCTTTTTTTTTGTTTGCTTATTTGCTTATCTGCAAGTTCTGATTTTTTCTATAATGTTTTATTTTTATTTATTTATTTTTTTACCGGGAGGTCCCGGGGATCGAACCCGGGTCCCTCCATATGGGAGATGGACGCCCAACCAGTTGAGCCACATCCGACCCCCTTCTATAATGTTTTAATCAATGAATTCATTATGTAATTAAATTAAGTTTATAGAATTTGTCCACCCCTCACTGGAAACTGGATGAGAACCCAGTTTTACAACTTTATTCATTGATGACTAAGATTACTTTCATCACTACATAAACTTGACTCAGCTAGAATTTCAGAGAAAATACAACAAATGATATCAAATAAATTTGTACTAAGAAGAAGTGAGAGAAATAACTGAAGTAGAGAACATTTCTCTGGGAGGAACATTGAAGATTTTATTGGCAATATTGTAGCTGGATTTTGTCTAGGTTCTTGACTAAGCTGCAAGAAATGAATTTCAAGAGCAAGCCATGTTGATTAGGCCAGTAATTTGTTACGGTAGGAAGGGAAGAGAAATGGGAGAATATGGGTCCCAGGTAGAGAGGAAGGGGCTGAAGAGTGATAAAGAGGGCCGATTTACAGACTACAATTTCCCATTGTAGATTATAAATGCCCGGGTTTTACCTGCATGACCATCATGGCAGGGAAGAACGGCGAGAGCACGGTGGAGAAGGCAGGAACAGGCGCTGGGACAAGGCCAGTTAGTTTTCCCACTTGCCTTTTAAACCATTCATTATTCCGCCCCTTTGCTGATGGCATGGGAGGAGTTCCAGCTGTTTGCTGTTTTGATTGCTTACCCCACCCAACAATCCCTGGGAGGGCCCAATGATAAGGCCCCTGGAGAATATCCAGGGCCTTTCCTGGCTTCCAGAGGATATCTTGTTCCGAATGGGAGAATCTGGTGAGATTTTTGGACGAACCGGACGACACATGTTAATGGCAGCGGTTTTTCTGCCAGGTTCCAGATCCGTTTATTGAGTCCCTATCTAGCCTGCTTCAATATGTTTTTAAAAAATGGTTGTAGGGGGGCAGATGTGGCTCATATGGTTGGGCGTCCATTTGCCATATGGAGGGACCTGGGTTCGATCCCCGGGACCTCCCGGTAAAATAAAAAAATATATATATATATAGAAGGCGCATGGGCAGCTCTGTGTGCCACTGAGCCCTCGGGCCCTGGGAGCCATGCAGCAGGATGATGACGTAACAGGGGAGAGACAAGATGAGATGTTCTGAAAGCTCCAGAAACCAGGAGCAGAGGTGGCGCAGGTGGCAGAACACCTCTCTCCTACATCAGAGGTCTCCAGGATCGAATCCTGGTGAAGACTGGAGGAGGAGGATGAGAAGAGATGGCAGGAAACAGACATGGAGAATTGCCCAGCGAATGGACACAAAACAGCAAATGGGGAAGGGGGGGTTTAAAATGGATAAAGTAAGTAAATAAATCTTTAAAAAAAAAAAAAAATAGTTGTAGCCATGAAACAGAATAATGAGATGATAAATAGGATCAGCTAAAAATTACAGATCATGTTAGACTGGCTTTCTTTTTCATTCCATAAATATACCATTGCTTAATTTTTTTAAAGTGAATTTTGGATAGGTAATACTTTCAGAGCTATGAGACTCAAGAGGTTCAAAGGGTATAATGTGTAGTATAGCCTTCTTTCCCACCTCTGCACCTGTGAAGAGTTCCTGCTGTGTCCTTCCAGAAATATGCTACACAAATGCACACAAATGGACCCCCTTATATAATGTAATGTTTTATATATATATATATAGTTGGCTTTTATAAAGGGTATTTATTTGGGGTAGAAGCTTACACTTACCAGGCCATAAAGCATAAGTTACTTCCCTCACTAAAGTCTATTGCTACGTGTTGGGACAAGATGGCTGCCGGCATCTGCCAAGAGTTCAGGCTTCTCTGGTTCCTCTCTTCCTGGGGCTCCATTTCTCTCCGGGCTCAGATGCTGTGCTCTCTCCACAAGACCCACTGTATTCTTGCAGGCAAATGGTTCTGTCTGGGGCTTCTGCCGTGTCTAAGAAACCATCTCTATTCCTCTGTGTTCTTCTCCTGTGTATGCAATTCCCAGGCTCCAGCTCAAAACTCAGCATCTCTGTCCTTTGCCATGTCTTTTTCCCAAGGGGCGGGGACTCAGTGTGTAATGTAATATTATAACATTTATTTACATGTACTCTAATATTATTTATAATATATACTTTCTATATTATATGTTTATATTAAATATCTGCATATATATGTGAAGTTTTTATTCTGGAAAATTTCAAACACAAAAAACAGAAAATACTATAATGAACCCAAATTATCCAACTTTATAAATATTAACATGTTATCAGTCTTTTCCCACTTTGTTACATCCCCTCATCCACATTCTTTCAACACAGATTTGGGGGCACGTACTATGTGCCAGGCACTGTTGCAACACAGTGTGTTATTTACTTGATTGTTAAAAACTGATTCTCATTGTGGCTTTTATTGGTATTTCTTTTATTTTGAGTTGGGTTGAGGATTTTCCCCATATGTTTAAGAGCCATTTTAACTTAATTTTTTTGTACTCTCTGTTCGGATCCTTTGTCCATATTGCAATTAGGGTTTTAGTCTCTTTCTTATTGATTTGTAGGAGCACTTAAATATGAGAAAATTAGTCTTTTGTCTAAGATATATTTTAAATGTTTCCCACTTTGTAACTTTTTTTTTTTTTTTTAATTAGTTTTTTTTTTTTTTGCACAGGTGTCCCATATACCACCCTGTTATTAACACTTTGCATTGGTGGGTACATATGCTACAATTGACTAATGTGTATTCTTATAATTGTACTATTAACTATAATCTGTGGTTTAACCTAGGGCTCACTGTGTTGTACAGTCCATGTATCATTTTATTTTTATTCTAGTAACATATATAACATATATACAGCCTAAAAGTTCTCCTTTTAACCACATTCAGACATATATTTCAGTGCTGTTAATTACACTCACAAGGGGAAGCGGCTGTGGTTCAATCAGTAGGGCTCCCGTTTACCATATGGGAGGCCCTGGGTTCGGTTCCCGGGGCCTCCTGGTGAAGGCAAGCCCGCCCGCACGGCGTGGTTGGCTGACCCAGCGAGGGGGGGGATGGGTGAATAAATAAATAAAATCTTAAAAAAAAAAAAAAAAATTACACTCACAAGGTTCTGCCACCATCGCCATGCATGGGTGCTTGCTGTTGTTGTTGTTTTGTTGTTGTTTTTTTAACTTTGTTTAGGGTATAGGGTTTTTGTTTTGTTTTCACTTCTCTTGTTTTTGACCCATTTTTTTCTTTCCATGTTTTAAAAGACCTTCCTTTTCAGATGATTAAAACAACAAAAACCCTCCCATTCTCTTTTTGGAAGACTTCATGATTTCATTTTTACATTAAATCCTCAATCTGGCAGGAATTTCTTTTTGTTCAAACTTGAGGTTGAGATTAAACTTTATTTCCTGTCAGATGTTGCCCCTTGTGCCAGCACCATTTAGAAACTAATCCATCTTGTCCCTGCTGACGGGACCCCCACCTCCTCTTCTACTCCACGGATCCATCTGTGCATGAGCCAGGACTGGAAGGAGAAGCTGCACCAGCAGAGCCGGGCAGGGCTCAGCCTCTTCCGGCAAGATGGCCTTTTCCACCCCAGGATCTCCCCTCCAGTCTCGAGACCTTGACCATGATCAGGCGGAGCGAGGCTGTCGTGAATAGCACCTGGAACGCAGAGCCATTTAAGTGTTTATTATTTATAGAGTTCCATGTCTAATAGGATGACGCCCCTCATTATTCTTATTTATAGCTATTTTTCTGGCTCTTCTTGTCTATTTTCACATATAAATTTTAGACCCAGTTCCTCTAGTTCCACCCTAGAAATCATGATGGCATTTTACTGGGATTGTATTAAATCTGTAGAGTAATTTAGGCGGAAATTAGCATATTAATGAGGTCGAGTGTTCCTATTCGAGAACACAGTTTGTGTTTCCCTTTGTTCAAGTCTACCTTTGTGGCCCTTAAGAAATTTGTATGGGGAAGCGGCTGTGGCTCAATCAGAAAAGAAATTTGTATGTTCTTGCACATTTTTTTTCCTTGCACCTTTCTTAAGTTTATTCCTAAATATTTTATATTTCTGTTGCCATTGTAAATGAGGCCTTTTTATCATTATATTTATTCACTTGTTATCATGTATCCATATTGAAAGCTTTTAATTATTATTTTTCAGACTAATTTTGGACCTTGCCCTGATTACCTTTTGATTATATATCTCAAAAGAAAGGATTAGCTGGTTTAGGAAATATACCGGAAAGGAAATGTGTTATAAAATCTCTTACAATTTATTTTATTTTATTTTATTTTATTTTTATTTTTTTTTTAAGATTTTATTTATTTATTCATTTATCCTCCCCTTGCTGCTTGTGCTCGCTGGGTCAGCTAACCACGCCGTGCGGGCGGGCTTGCCTTCACCAGGAGGCCCCGGGAACCAAACCCGGGGCCTCCCATATGGTAAACGGGAGCCCTACTGATTGAGCCACAGCCGCTTCCCTGTTTATTTTATATGTTGCAATTTATTTTTATGGTACTTAATCATACTTTTTTTTTTTTTAGAAGGTACCAGGAATTGAATCCAGGACCTCATACATGGGAAGCAGGTGCTCAACCATTGAGCTATACCTGCTCCTTATAATAATACTTTTTTTTTTTTAAGGGTATTTATTTGGGGTAAAAGCTTACAGTTACAAGGTCCTAAAGAATCAAATTTAAAGGTACCATAAGAGTTATTTTCTCACCAAAGTCTGTTGCCACATGTTGAGGCAAGATGATTACTGATCTCTGCAAAAGTTCTGCCTTCCTCTTCCTCTTAATGCTCCATGGGCCCAGCTTCTTCTGGTCTCAGCTGTAGGCTGGAGGGCTCATTTCTTTCCAGGTCTTTTCAGAAGCTCAGGGGTCTGGTCTCCTCAGCTGCAAGCTATAAAGCAAATGACTCAACTTTCCCCAAGGCTTTAGCTGTTTGAGCCTTCTCCATTCATCTTATGGCAGGACTAAAAATGACAAAGTTCTCTCCTCTTCTGTGTCTATGGATCTCTCTTTCTTCCTGTTCTTTCTTTGGTATTAATATTATTTTAATGGATCTTTATTCCTGCTAAGTCAGGAAGAAAAACTTAAAGAAATCCCATATTGGTAAAAAGTAATAAAATGAAATAAAGTTACTATGGCTAAGAAATTTAAAAATGGATTCAGGAGGTCATTCTGGAGGTTTCTCTTACCCAGGTCTCAGCCAGATATCACAAACTACCGAAGTATGCAGAGCCTCAAAAACAATGCTCCTCAAAACTCAAAATTCATCTGAACACCAAGAAAGAAACCACAAGATAAAGAACTCAGTTAATTATCTAAACTGATGGACAATTGGAATACCCCAAATATCCTCTAATTACAGACAATTTGTCTGATCTTTTTCTTTAAAAACCCTTACCAGAGGTAAGAGGATCGGGCTCCCGTCTACCATATGGGAGGTCCAGGGTTTGATTTCTGGGGCCTCCTGGTAAAAGGCAAGCTGGCCCGTGTGGAGTGCTGCCCCAAGCAGAGAGCTGGCCAGGGCGGAATGCTGGCCCACGCAGGAGTGCTGGCCCGTTGCAGAGAGCTGGCACAGCAAGATGATGCAACAAAAAGAGACACAGAGGAGAGACAATAAGAGACATAGCAGACCAGGGAGCTGAGGTGGTTCAAGAGATTGAGCACTCTCTCCCACTTCAGAAGGTCCCAGGATCAGTTCCCAGTGCTGCCTAAAGAGAAGACAAGCAGACACGGAAGAACACACAGAGAATGGACACAGATAACAGACCATGATGGGGGTCGGGGGGTCGGGGGGAGAGAAATAAACAAATCTTAAAAAAAAACCCACGAAATCCCTTACCTGAAAATGCCAAGACTGGACACAATTTGGGTTGCTACCTGAATCTGTACTCCTTGAATTGCAATTCAAAGGCAAATAAATGCCTTTGTTGCCTTGCAGCTTAGTTTGTAATTTCTTGGTTGACATTTTGCAAATGGCATCAAAATTTCCTAAACATTTATATGAGTGAAAGGCAAAGAAATATGCACTGGGAGCATTTGGAGGAAAGAAAACCGTTATTAAAAAGTATTGCTCAGAAGTCATATGAGTAATCCAATTTATTGCTTCTAATGCCTTATCAAAAATTAAATGAGAATTTGCCAAAAGAAAGAAAGGACTTAATTAATGATGGTTATTTGAGCACCCCCCCCACAAGGCCTGGCATATTTGAAACTCAGTAAATGTTTGCTGAATTGAAATGATCATTGCTATTTTCAAGGTGAGGCAGTAGCTTTTGAGAAATGGAAAAATTGTTAAGAATTTTCTGAAGGAGGAGAGAGACTGAGAAGTACACCAGTTTTTGTACATTAATTTCTGTTTCACCAGAGAACACAAATCAAGAAACAAATCTGAGGCAACTATGTACGGCCTAGCCTTTTTAATAAAAGTACCGCTGTTATTGTAGTAAGATATTGTGCACCCTATTTATTCAAATCAGAGTTGAAATCCTTCTGACTCCCACACCAGGAAATTAATTTCTTTATGTCAGGAATCCGAAGGCCATATTTTAGGAATTGTGTAACTCTCTGAAATACAATTTGTGGCTGCCACTACGACTATTATTGTTTGTAATAATTTCTTTTTTTTTTTTTTTT
>JAKSZT010054040.1:3379954-3492969 GCA_026826555.1 Tolypeutes matacus
GTCGCAATTCAAATCAGCACAGGTACAATAAGGGGGGACACATTAGCTTATGAGACTTAGAAAATTTGTAATAAAAATGGAGGAAATGTTGTTCAGAAAAGGAGGATAAGAAAGACCAAAAATTTTGGTTTCTTATTTGGCTGAGAGTGAAAGGAATTCTGCATGACTAGTTTGATTGTGAACAAGAAGGTCCTAAACAGGTAAAACAAACACTCTTGCTTGTGCTGTACAAGTCTTTTTTTGAAAAATGAATTTCTGTTCATAAAATAAATGGCCAAAGAGTTAAGGGTATAAGGGCCTCTTTTACTAGTTTTTCTTTTGGGCCATGACCATGCTAAAAAGCCACTGCTCTAACAGCTGTAAATCTTTCAAAACTGGTTCCATTTCTGAATTAGGAGGCTTCATTCCTCTTTGACTTAATTATTTTCAAACTGGCTCCATTTCTGAATTAGAAGGTGTCATTCCTCTTTGACCCAACAGATCCTGTCATTTTCTCCAAGCCACACTCTTCCACTGGCCACTAGCTGGAGGGCTGCTGGAAATATTTTATGTTCTGCTAATTTTACTCTTTCAGATAGAGTCTCAACAGTGTCACCCCTCTTCACTGGAACAGCTTCTTGTAAAATAATTTGTCCAGCATCTACGTCTTCCTGGAAAAGGAAGCAAATGTTTTGTACATTACTTTCCAGCCAGTAGGCATCCCACCTAAACACCAATGCCATTTTGGTAGAACAAGACGTACTCACAGCTACAAAGTGCACGGTGCACCCAGTGATTGTGACTCCAGCTTCTAAGGCTTGCTCATGGGCATTTGAACCCTTAAAAGAAGGCAGCAAGGATGGGTGGATATTGAGCATTTTCCCTAGAAATTAAAAACCTGGTCAGAATTAAAGAATGCCATGTATTCTGCCAAAGGAATATACATTTTTCTTCCTAGAATCAGGAGCAGGATTTCTCTAGGATGGGTGTTTTCTTTGCCAAAGACAGAAATGAGGTAAAGGGAAATATAGCTTCTCATCGAACGAGGCTCTGGCAGTAGCAAGTGCTTGCTTGCCATGTGCACTGCGGAAGGGAGGAAGGACTCTGAACAGGTACCTGCAGTGACTGTACAATGGGTGGATAGCAGGGCTCTTGAAGAAAATTCAGCCTGCCACTGGCACATACTATTAGAAAGAGGAAAGGCCTTTTTGCACAGTATGTGCTTCCATGTCCACCAGCCAGATGCTAGATTAGTTTGCTTGGTGGGCCTTATGTTGCCAAGGAACTGCCCATTTTTTGTTACACCTCAACTGCTATAACTACATTCACACAAGGAAATATAAGCTCTTTGGCGGGAAAATGCACTTACTGCCCAACTATGTACACATACACAAACAGGGAAATAGGATGCAGACAAAATTTTTTGGGCAAAAGGCACACAAGATTGTTTTGTGTTTTCTGGCAATGACACATTCCTTCATGTACACTTCCTAAGAAAAGGAAACAATCTTCATTTTGGAATATAGGAGATCATTTTCTCTAACTTCTTTTTTTTTTTTTTTACCGGGAGGTCCCAGGGATTGAACCCGGGTCCCTCCATATGGGAGACGGACGCCCAATCAGTTGAGCCACATACAACCCCTCTCTAACTTCTTAATAAGTATAAAAAAGAAAGGCCCACGTCGCTTCCTCACTGAAATATTATCAATGGGAGTTTGCAGTAAAGTGAAACAAACCTAAGTTATATTGGTAAAGTGATTCACTCTAGCAGGCCAATGGAAATTAATGGGAAAAAAGTTAATAAAATATTATTGGGTCACGCTTTGGGCTAAAGCAAAGGAAATTAAAATTATGATCTAGGGAAGCGGCTGTGGCTCAATCAGTAGGGCTCCCGTTTACCATATGGGAGGCCCTGGGTTCGGTTCCCGGGGCCTCCTGGTGAAGGCAAGCCCGCCCGCACGGCATGGTTAGCTGACCCAGTGAGCACAAGCAGCAAGGGGGGGATAAATGAATAAATAAATAAAATCTTAAAAAAAAAAAAAAAAAAAAAATTATGATCTAATAAAATGCCAGAGTAAACATTTCACTATTCACTACTAGGATTGCTTGTCAAGTTAACTACTCGGTAGTCCATTTTCAGTCAATTTTTCAATGTGATATCAAACAATTTTTGCTTACCGTTCCATTTTCTGACAAAGGGACTTGACAAAATTCTCATAAATCCTGCAAGACAAACTATGTCTGTGGAGAACTCTTCAAGGACCTGGTCGATTACATTGTCAAAATCGACACGACTTTTATATAATTTATGATTAATTACCTGTAATAGAAAAAGACAAGCATGATCTTTTTCAATGAAACTTAAATTATTTCAAAAATAGTTTAAAATGTAACTTTTATATAGACCACACTTTACGTTCTTCTGAAGACACCTGAGAGAGAACATAAATAAGGAATGGACAGGATGAAGTAAAAAGGCAAGTACTATAGCCACCACAACTGTCTTTTGCAGAAATCCAAATGAACAAGTCATTATGTATTTAAATACAGTCCACAGGGGAGGCAGCTGTGGCTCAATCAGTAGGGCTCCCGTTTACCATATGGGAGGCCCCGGGTTCGGTTCCCGGGGCCTCCTGGTGAGGGCAGGCCCGCCCGCACGGCGTGGTTGGCTGACCCAGCGAGCGCAGGCAGCAGGGGGGGGATAAATGAATAAATAAATAAAATCTTTAAAAAAAAAAAAAAAAAAAATACAGTCCACAAAAAAGATATTTTTCAAAGTAACTTACTCTGGTGGGAATACCAGCTCTTTCTGCTTTATCTAACCCAGCCACTGCGGCTTTGTTGGAGATAACTACAACAATGTCTGCAGAGCTATTTGATTCTCGAGTACTGTCTATGAGTGCCTGGAGGTTTGATCCTGAAAAGGGAGAAAAACAAATGAGCTCACAAAATTTATGTGCCATTTTGAATAGGGGATGGTCAAGATTTCTGGATAAATTTCTTAGAAAATATTGGCAAAACACATCAGTTTTTTTTTTTTTTTTTTTATAATTCTCTTCCTCTCAGGATAATGGATTAACAGTTTGTGAAAAACAGTGGAGGGAAGCGGCTGTGGCTCAATCAGTAGGGCTCCCGTTTACCATATGGGAGGCCCCGGGTTCGGTTCCCGGGGCCTCCTGGTGAAGGCAAGCCCGCCCGCGCGGCGTGGTTAGCTGACCCAGCGAGCACAAGCAGCAAGGGGGGGATAAATGAATAAATAAATAAAATCTAAAAACAGTGGTATACCGGGTTCTAGGTTATGTAATTGCTCCTGCAAAATATCTTAGGATCTAGCCTAGCAGAAGAAAGAAAGAGTAAACTGAATGACTAGGAATAAGCTGCTTAATTAAGCAAGAAAATTGACCTTCTCAAGAAGGATAATCCATATGGCCCTTACAATAGTTTCCCTGCAGTGCCATCTACTTGGGCCTAAAGTACATTGAATCCTTAAGAAGACCTTTTAAGCACATATATTTCTGGGAATGCATCCCTAAAAAATAATAATCAGATATGCATTAAAAAAAAAAAAAAAAAAAAAGAAATCATGCTAGGTTCACCTGAGAATACAGTTTTCTTATTACTTTACTCCTTATTCACAAAGGTCAACCATAAATTCCTTATTCTTATTACTATTAACAATAAAAACCCCTCAACTGCTTTAAGACTTCTCAACTATAAAGTTACGATACAAAAGAGGCTGGAATTTCAAACCTTTCTAGTTTCTTTTCCTTCTACTCTATTCCTGACACTTTTATCCCTTTCCTTTGGGAGGTGCTTCAAATGTGTATGGAAAGTGGGAAGACTAAGAATGCTGAGAGACAGTACTCTTCAATGATGCTCCCTCCCTCACACAAAGCTGTTTCCTTTCAGTCTGAAAGGTGTTTTGGGGGAAGAGGGAAGAGCATTTCTACAGCTCTATAGTAAAGAGGAGGCCACATCTCACCTGTTCCAGATATGAGGACAGCAACTTTTGCCTTTTTTTGCTGGAGAGAGAAATGATTTTCCAGGGAGCCATTCTCCAACACTGACCCATTTATTTGCATGGTTTCAATCAGATGCTTGACTTTCACACGAGGGGAACCTTCATTTCAAACACATTCATAAAAAAGTAAAAGGCAATTGTGAATTAACAGGAATAATGGAAACAAATACTTTATGAAACCTTTAGAATACTGTATTTTATAGGAAAATAAGATATGCGAGCACTAAAACCAGTAATAGGTTGGTATCACTTAATATTACTCATTCATAAAAGCTTCCCGAGGGTGAACAAATGTTAACCACCTACTTCAGTTAAAGAGTTACAGAGCACATTGCTATATCAAAGCACAGTGGATATATTACTGCCCACCAGTATTCTGAATCCTCCCATCTTCCTGGGAGGACCATCCACAACAGTGTGCTAACCTCCTAGCTTCAGGGGTAGGCACGTGACCCAAGCAAGGGCATTTAAAGATATGGAAGAGGATAAAGAAAAAGAGAGGGTCTCTCTTTCTTATTGCATTGTGGGCTGAAGTATGTGAGCTCAAGATATCTTTCTGGTTTTGGAGAACCTGCCTGGAAAAGGAAATCTACATAGTAAAGAAAAGGAATGCAGATATAGACAAAGTCAACATGCTCTGACATCCTTGTAAGTTAATCTGAATGGATTTTCTGCCACTTTCTAGCAAGAGTTCCGACCAATACAAAGTAATTGTCAGGCACTCACTAAATCCTTGAATGGGGCTGAAACACAAATCAGAGCCAGAGACAAGTAACCTAGGGTGATTATTTTGGGAAGCAATCCCAGGAAACCAGAGGGGAATCTGGTAAGAGAGATACAGGGAAAGACAATAAAAGAAAGAGTATATTACTCAGTTGGTCACCCCTGTGGACAGCTGGAGCTTGAGCCTTGATCCCTCTGAGGAGCCAGACAGTCTGTGGCATGGAACTGCTCTCCTCTTCTGTCCCTAATGTGGACATTAATTCACGAGCTTTCACCCCGCTGGTCAAGGGCCAACTTGTGGGTGTAATTCCCTCGTCTTTCCAGGCTGTGCATATGTGAGGGCTACACAGAGGTGTCAAGGGTCCCAATGCAAAAATGAAGAAATGTGTGGTACCTGGTGTGGGTGCTGTCATGTTACATCTGTGTAGTCATGGGTGCTAGAGCAAAGACTGGTGAGCAGAAAACTTGTAAGGCAGGGCATTGCTATAGTTAAGATTATATGCCTAAAAACAAATAAATAAGGAGCAATTACCTGCAGGACATGCAACCACACTACCAATCACCCAAGCTTCTTCCTTGTGCTGCTGAATATCCATCAGAATCTGCTCTGTCAGATCCTTTGGTACCACAAGGGCAGCTCCAATCCCACAGTTAAATGTTCTGGCCATCTCTTCTTCAGACAGACTTCCTTCCTGCTGTAACCATGAGAAAATCCTGGGGATTCTCCATGTCTGGGCATCTGAAACCAGACAAAGGCTGTTTGATTAAACTATTGTCTCACACAAAGTAGAAGAGCATGCCCATAGACAAATTTATAGAAATTATAATTGAGTGCTGCTATTTTAGATAGGGTAAGACTATCTAAACAAGCCTGTCAGAAATTTTCCTTCTTTTGGATACATTTCTGTTGGCATCAGTTTTCAGAATTGAGTGAGATTTTGTGCTGCATTAACTAGATCCTTAGAAATCTTAGTCTTCCCTCTAAAGGATTAGATGTAGTAGCAGCTGAATTCCAGCACAGATTGTCACATCACCCCTCTATGAGTATTTAGCTGGGTCTTAACAATGACCAGCTCTAAGTATGATGCAAAACTAGGTGGCTCGGGAAGCGGTTGAGGCTCAATCAGTAGGGCTCCCGTTTACCATATGGGAGGCCCCGGGTTCGGTTCCCGGGACCTCCTGGTGAAGGCAAGCCCGCCCGCACGGCGTGGTTAGCTGACCCAGCGAGCACAAGCAGCAAGGGGGGGATAAATGAATAAATAAATTAAAAAAAAAAATCTTAAAAAAAAAATCTTAAAAAAACAAACAAAAACTAGGTGGCTCATATATAGATTTAGAGGAAATTCATGTCATTAAAAAAAAAAAGTCAAGTTATGTAAAAGGTTTAAGGTCAACACTCACTTCCTCATTATTTTAAAATTTAGACTTACTAGGTTTTTTATAAGAATACTTAGGTAAAGGCTTATATACACACACAAGTAAAATTCCGGAATAATAAAGGAAATAAAATAATCTGGATAGTCCTTTGGAGTCTATAATGATGGGATCTGATTTACAAAAACTATATATACTGAATTAAATCTGTATGATACTTCGTCCCAAGCATAGGAAGCCAGTGTAAACTTAGCTTTTTGTAAAATAATAAAGTTGACTATTAGTTTTCCTTATTTATTTGGTATATGTGTAGGATAAAATAATCCAAGGTTTCCATATACCATCCTATTATTGACATCCCATATTAAGGGAAAAAAAAAAGTGGGAATTAACCAACATAAAAACCCACAGTAGAACATCTATAAATTAGAATACTCTTCATCTAGAACTATGTTTTTATGACAGGGAGATGTCGACGATATGTTAAATGGTAGGAAAAACAGCAGATTACAAAACTGATCACACGATATCAAAATATTTTACAAATTATTTACAGAAAAAAGACTGAGAGGTGAAGACCCTAGAGTTTTTGTAGTTTCTACAAAGAAACAAGTACTACTCAATTAAGTGTAATTTCAATGTTCAAAACAATTCCATAATTAAATCCAATTTTGTCAAAGTTTGATTCCTGGAAGAACATTCAGAGGCTAATGCAAGGGGATAGGTTTCCTTTTTACTGGGATATGGACATTAGTGTAACTCAAAACATAATGGCTTTTTGGAACATGGCCATATCAATTCTCAATTTCCCAATGAGGTGAACAGTATGTTATTTTTTAACCCATGGTGTGCTGGAGCCAGCTTGTACTGGCTGTTAAATACAGCCATTTTTAAAGTGGTCACAATAAAATATTTGCACCACAGAAATTGGCAAATGCTATAAATCAGATCCTCCTCTTTTCCCATTCATCAGCATGCCACTGTTTTTAACTATATGAAGAACATGAAGAAGGAAATAATTCTTTAAGTTTTTTTTTTTTTTTTTTTTTTCCTCCTTTTTTTTAGATTTTATTTATTTATTCATTCATCCCCCCCTGCTGCCTGCGCTCGCCGGGTCAGCCAACCACGCCGCGCGGGCGGGCCCGCCCCCACCAGGAGGCCCTGGGAACCGAACCCGGGGCCTCCCACATGGCAAACGGGAGCCCCACTGATTGAGCCACAGCCGCTTCCCTCTTTAAGTTTTTTGTGTATGCTCACTTGAAAGCTTTTCTTTCCAAGGAATGTCTTAAACCACTACTTTTAGTCTCCTGTGTACCCCTAACTCATTACGTTCATGGCACAGACCTGAGGTTCCCACTCAGCCCAGCCCAACTGGATCAACTCAATCAATCCATTTATTCTTTTCCCATCTCAAGGCTACACATGCTCTTACTCTGGGAGAAAAAAAGATCACACAACCAGCTTCAACTTCACCTGTGCTTTCAGTGCTGCTTGTTAGTCCTCACCTCAAGCCCCCTTACAGATCTGCTCACCTCACTAATCCCAAATGACTTCACTGGGAAAAGAATTATATTAATTGCTTCATTCTTCTCCCCCAATCCAATGTATATTAGCTGACTCTGATAAGCTGGTTCTTGCCTACTCTACATCTCTGTCAGTTATGCACCCCACAGTAATCTGGTGGCTACTTTTTGAGCTAACTCTCAGATATACTGGCCTCTTTCTGGCCCTCATCCTAGATGCCAGTGCTGTACCTGTCAGTGCTAATCAGTATCATCTTGAAGCTCTTCCTTGGATTTTACTTTAACCTGGACAGAACTCCGAGGAACATCCTTTCAGTCCCCTCCACTTTCTTGACTTCTTGACTGTAACTATTACTATGTACATACAAGCACCCAACTTATCTTCAGTCTGATCTCAATTTCTGCTCACAGATACCTTGGAATAAACATTTGAAGATTTAAAAAACTGTAGTCCCACTTCTGACTTCAAACCTATTCTTCCTCTGATAAGGACATGGCCAACTACTCAACCTGCTTAACTAGACACGTGGAGTTCTTTTTCTTTGTCACTTACTTCTAACCATGAGATGATTCTCGAATCTGTTTCCTCTCTATATACCTTGGTTCAGGTCCTCTTTAGCTCCTGCATGGACTATTTAATAGATATCATTTCCTTGCTACATGTAGCTTTCGATCATGATAGAGCATGAGGTTACCAACCCCCTTGAAGGATCTGTTTATGGTATTTCATCTTCATATAAGTCAATCATATGAAAGGATTTTATGCCTTACAAATATAGTGAAAAGGTTTTTCCTCCAAGAAACCCTAACAATTAAGAATTCTCAGGGGAAGAGAGAGGCATTATAGTTGCCCTAAAGGTTATCAATAAGATATCTTCTTGCATATCTGTGAAAGGCAAGATGGTATAGTAAGAAAAAAAATGCTCTGCTTATGATACGTAAACTAACACCCATAGAGTTTTCTCCTATAATGCATTTTTTCCCTTATGGTTTTCTGAACAAAAGTTCCTTTAAGTCAACTTACCTAAATCTACCCCAAATTTCTGAGGGAGGACTCTGGGGATGTTTTCTAGCAATCCTCCTCCAGTAATATGGGCAAAGGCCTTGACGTGTCCTGAACGCAGGACGGGTAACAGTGTCTGGCTGTAGATTCTGGTTGGAGTTAGAAGTAATTCCCCTGTACAATGGAGAGAGATGACAAATACTTAGCCTATGGATATAAAACCAAAGCCTATAAACCAATTCTGGAAAGGAGAAGGCTTATGATTCTCCACAGAAACACCAGTCCTACAATAATGCCCAAGCAGCAAAATCATAAAATAAGTATCTCATTTTAGCTTTAAAGGAGAGCCCAGCCCTACTAAACTGTTGCTCAGACATTTCTAAGCAGGAGAGTTTAACTGTAAGTGAGTTTACCTAAAGTCTGGTCACCACAACCACCAGGTGCTGGAGAGCAGTACTTGAGGGAAGATCTCGCCACAATTTTCCTCACAAGGCTAAATCCATTGCTATGGATACCAGATGAAGCTATTCCAATCACCACATCCCCTTCAGCGATTCTTTCCAGGTGAGGAAGTTTCTGATCTCGCTCCATGGCACCGACGGCAAAGCCAGCGATGTCATACTCTCCAGGTGGATACATGTCGGCCATTTCAGCAGTTTCACCTCCTGGTAGGAGGTAAGACAAGAGCAAAGAAATCATATATTTATGAACCTGCTTAGGGAAATAGTGAAACCCGCTACCTGAAACATGAACAATTAAATATGTGGCTCTATTCTGCAAATATTCACTATCAGAAGTTTCAATCCAGCATTATTTCAGAGGTTACCGCACTAATTTCCACAAAGGGTGAGATAAATAATATCTCTCTGCAAGCATGTGAATAGCGTTCAAATACCACTACTTTCAAGGGGTGAGTGTTCAGGTGAATACAACATCATTTCTACAGCACTTTAGTTTTAGAAATGCTTTTGTATTTGATTTTTACAATCAGTTTTCTAGATGATAGTACAGGCGTAGAGAAGTAAACAGCCTACCCAACTCCAAAGGCCTTGGTCTAAAAAGCTTACCACAGTGCACTTTATAATTACATCATGTAAAGACAGAAAACAGAAGCAGGCAGACTCCAAATTAGAAACTGTATTCTATAAGGTGGTTGGAAAGGCAAATTTTGACTTTTGGGATAGACTTGTCCACAGAAACAGTAATATAAAGAGGTAATTTATTTCCTTGACCAACTTACAAGTTCATTTTGCTCAAAATTCTCGTATATATTTAAGCACCACTTTTAGAAACCCTGGATATATTCTATTCTTGTCACTTCAGTAGGAAAATATGGCTTAGATTATGATTTGGAATTCTAGGAATCCATTTGCTTCTGCTGCAGAACCAGTAAAGAATAAATAACCCCTAGGCCGGGATGCTGAGGGGGCTGTCAAGAAAGATGGGGATGGAAAACGTGGCCAAAGATGGCAGAGAAAAGAGGAGGCCTGCCCAATAGTTTAGGAGTATGTGTTTGGGGAACAAACACTTGCTTAGAGGTTTGAGGGCACTGGGATCTAATTTTTCTGCAGGTATATTTTATTTGTCTAATCTTATGATATATGGTCTTGCTTGCTAGTTGCACTAGTACTGATCATGCCTATACATAGGGCTAAAATGTATTAAAAACAAGGACATGTATTGAAATGATCATACCAAGGAGAGCACAACCAGCTTTCCCACAAGCTTTAGCAATACCAGCAACAACAGCTTCAGATGTATTGAGGTCAAGTTTTCCACATGAAAAGTAATCGAGGAAGAAGAGGGGCTCTGCTCCTTGTGCCAGAATATCATTTACACACATCGCAACCAAATCTTGACCAATGGTATCATGTTTATTGCACAGCTGGGCAACCTTTAGAAAATATAACAAACACTCACATAAAAGAACAAGCTCCAAGTTACATCATGTCATTTATCAATGGAAGCTCACAAAGATCATAGACTTTTGGCTAGTAGCCCATAATATCTAAAGACAAAAGAACACTAAATTCTAACATGCTACTTGGCTCTAAAAATCCCCTAAAATACCTTTATATCTAGACAGAGCCTCAACAATTTTGTGTTGTCAGAAATGTGGAGACATTTTACAGTTATTTATTATGGTTTTTCTTTATAGCTCATCTATGTCAAGAGGGGAAAAAATATATATATATTTTTATTTAATTTATTTTTTTTATTTTACTGGGAGGTCCCGGGGATCGAACCCAGGTTCCTCCACATGGGAGACGGACGCCCAACCAGTTGAGCCATATCCGCCCCCCAAAATATATTTTTATACAGTAAATTTAGTCTTATATTTCACAAGGGACCTTTATTCATAAAGGTGTCTGATTACCTTCAGTTTAGTTCCAACCCCATCTGTTCCTGAGGCCAGAAGAGGATCTTTGAAACCAGCTGCTTTCAAATCAAAAAGACCAGCAAAACCTCCAAGGTCAACTTCACAGCCTGTTGGAGAGGGAATTAATTAAAGTCCCAGTCAATTCAAAAAATGTCTGAAAAATTTAATGAATTAGGAAAGTAGAGGATTTGACTTACCTGGTCTGGATGTGGCTTTTGCTAAAGGCTTAATTTTCTGGACCAGCATATTTCCAGCTGCAATATCTACCCCAGATTCCTTGTAAGTCAGGCCCCTAAAGAATTAAAAGAAAACTAAGACATCACTGAAATGCCAGGGAAAATTCTTTTTTTTTCTTAAAGCAGATAATATCACAAGTTATTTCCAAATCCCCCGAGGTGCTTTAAATTTTTAAAAAAGTCAATGCCTGAGCCCTAACCAGAGATTTTGATTTAACTGGTCTAGGGCAGGCCCTGGGAATTCAAAAAATCTCCCAAGTTGATTCTATTGCACCAGTGCTCTAACTTAATCAACTATTTCTTCCAGAAGTGCTTCTCAAGACAGCTAAATAAGCTGCCATTTTGCCACAATCTGTTTAATTTCCGTATCAGAGTAAAGGAGTGCCAAAAACCAGGCAAAAAACTGCAAATTAAGGTTATAAGAACTATGTAAAGTAATCCCTCAATAATCAAACTGAGTTCTTACTGCAAGGATATATAATTGTACCCGTTTCCTTAGAGCTTAAGGACAGTAAGAAATAAGATAAAAATATATGGGGAAAAAAACACACAAAAAAACAAACCCAAGACCTGGCAATGATTTTCAGTGCATTATTCTGTTCTACATAGCCTGGGGCCAACGTGCTGGAGTGGCACATTTAGTGCTCAAGTGCTTGAACAGTGCTGTGATCTTTTGCTGTGCAAAGATGGGAACTTTGGCCTATTGGGATACACTGATACATGAAGACACATGAGATGTTTTATTTGAAACAAGCTGCCAGGGTACAACTAAAGGTGAGAGCTTTGACAGTTAACCCCAATAAAGTTAGCAGCCCGGAGTCCCTAAGCTAGGAACAACATCCTACTTGTGTAAAAATCTTTTTTCTTGGTAACAACTGGCATTGTGCCCTCTCATTTTCTTCATCATAAGTTTAATGTAAAGAATTCAGACTTAGAATTAAGACTGCAGGCCCTTGAATAGGTCACTGCAATGAAACCTAGTCACTTTTAAATGAAAAACAAAACTTTTAATGTATTATAATATTCTTGATTCTAAAACACCTCCAGGGTTTAAACCTTAAAAACTTTAAAAATGTTTAAAGTGATATCAAGTTGCTGAACATTTCTCGCTTTTTCCTAAAATATATTCATTACCCTTAGAGGTCCTGGAGTATTAAATATAGTATATACTTAAGAAATCAAAACACCCACGTTTACAATTAATAGTTTATTGATTTTTACAAGGGAATATTGTACATGCCAATAAATGAATCAATAAAGGGTAAAAAAGTGCATTTCAGTAATAGACATAAATGCAGTGATGAGAAACTGCCAAAATTTACAATATAATCAAATTACATTACAAAAGTTAGATGACCAGGAACTATGATGTAAATACATCCATACTATTCAAAGACATGATAAGGAAAAAATCCTGACTTTCACTGTGATTTTGCTAAACTTTTCAAATATAGAGCTACTGTGAATTTTCCACTGAATTTGAACATTGCTGTAACTAAGTTTTGGTTCAGTCTTAAATACACACCTAGATCAGATCAGTCCCACAGAGAGAAAAGAATACAGAATGACTTTTCTGCACATTTAGGCCAGTTTTGAAACCAGTTCTAATCACCTTGGTCAGAGAATTTTACCTGGGCCGCTGTAGGAAAGCTATGGCACGATGGCCAATGTCCTTCCTATAAATGGCTCCCTCAAACTTTATAGCAGCTAGTCCTTTCTTGGCTTCTTCAAGGGCTGATGGGAGATTTTCCCGGATGGCTGTGACTGTAAGGACTCTACCCCCGCTGGTCACCACTTTGCCATCTTTCAGGGCAGTACCTGCTTGGAACACTTCCAGTCCTAAAGCGCGTGCCTCAGGAAACCCTGTAGCAGAGCACAATTGGCCTATTACTTGAAATAACAACATTTTACTCTTGTGAAGTGATTTATAATTTCTGGAAGGTTTTATTTTTAGTCCTTTATTTAAATGAATCTTTACAAAATTCTATCAGGCAGGAATTAACGTAATATAATATTTAAATAGGTCCTTTGTCCTAAGTCCATTCTGCCTTAGGATGATAAATGCATCCTGGAAACCTTGTATAATTATAAATCTCATTAAAACTATTGTTTCAATGAGGAATGAAAAAGAAGCTAGGACCCGGAAAGTCTGAGACTTTAGCAATCCAAATAAAGTTTCCCTCCTTTCCTCCCTTCCTCCCCCTGTCCCTTTCTCTCTCTCCCTCTCTTTCTTAAATAACTAATAGGGAGAGTGCAATGCAAAACTTATACTACAGCCTGACGGGGGTCAAAAAGTCTGCCTTTGGGCTTATGGCATTGAAACTTATTTGGCATTTTAAAAAAACTATTCAACTTAATATCATTCAACTAAATGTCATCTCTTGTAAAGAGAAAGGAGAAAGAATGCTTTTCAAAGTTTGGATTTTTTCTATTCAATGCAAAACTTGGTAAGTCAAAACACACAAAACTGTATCATTCAAATCATTCAGATTGAATGTGATCATTTAGAAATAGTGCTTCTAAATTATTGATGTAATTTATACTATAGTTCCCTTGACTCTTATCTAACCCCATTATCCCCAGGGTCTTGGAGGGTGGAAGAGAAAGGCTACCCTTGGTGACAGTCTGGAAACATGGTAAGAGGTTCACTTACATCTTCCCTGTGTAGGAAGGGAAATGGAGGGCAGTTCTTTAAAAATAATAATTCTGGATATTTGAACATACATATCCAATAAGAAGTGCCATTTTGTTAAGAACTCCTAGTCTTTGATGGCTTCACATTCTTAAGAGGAGCAGAGCATTAGCACGGCAGGGGGGCTACTATAGCACTGGTAATTTGTCACATTGTAATCCAAACTGTGGTTCCCTGATATTGACCTGTTATCTCCACACCCTTGGCGTAGTCTCCAGGATAACCTTTACTTGCCATGACAATAGTTATGGCAGCACGGTTTTCAAACCAAACGGGCAGAGACGTGCAGAGCAGGCCATCTAAAGTAGACTGAATCACTTCATAAAGATCACTTTTAAGAAGTGGGAGGATTACCTGGAAAAACATAACAGAGCAACGGAAATAAACTTTGGTTTTCCTTCGACATTTTATTCACTGGGATACTAAAAGAATTTGCGTATATTTCTCAAAGGTAATTATTGCAAGGCTGATAAATCAAGATAAAAACAAGGTAGGCATTTTCATTATTCCAATAATAATAATAATAAAAAACAAAAAAAACAGACCAAAAAAATCATCACCTCTCAATTTCTCTATGCTTCTCCTGCTGTACATAGCTGCTATTTCTGGCTATTCTTGCTTATTTATTTGTTTATTTTAAAGCAGTTTTATTGAGATATATTCACATACCATACAATCTATCCAAAGCATATAATCAAATGGCTTTTAGTATGATCACAATGTTGTGCATACATCACCACAAAAAATTTTCAACAATGTCTTTACTCCAAAAAGTAAAGTGAAAATGCTCCAATAATGATTGAAGTGATGAATGTACAACTATGTGATTATGCTAAATACCACTGACTGCATGCTTTATTAATATGTATCAATAAAATTGATTTGTTTAAAAAAAAAAAAAAAAAGGTGGGTATAGAGTATTTGTAAATTTTTGAAAACTTTAAATTAAGAGAGAAACAAACACACACACTTCTTTTATAAAGTAATATTTTCCTATCTTTAATTATTGTTACCCACTTGGCACTCTGGATCACCAAAACGGCAATTAAACTCCAGAACTTTAGGGCCATCCTTGGTCAGCATTATGCCAGCATACAGAACACCTGTATTAAAAAAGGAAATTTATAATAAAGACATTGTATTGAGACTATGAATTCTAGATTATAAACTGCAAATACTCAAAAGTTCTGGAATAATGATAAATGTTCACACAGTGGTCAGTTAAAAATGTGGTATAAAAAAGAGAACATGGAAAAGAAGTGGTTTGGCTAAGGTGTAGAGTTACTATAAACACTGTGCATATTGATACCATGTATTTACCTATATATGGAATACATTCTTGCTGCATGCTGTCCACTGTCCTCTGAAGAATGGTGGTTTTAATTTTTAGTAACATATCCTTAGAAACCTAGGGAGCATACAGAAATAGTTAATTTGTATTTTTAAAAAATCATCTTTTAGGTGGTATCCTATGGGACAATGAGATGGGAAGATGAAAACTATCATTCACTTATGACCTGAGATGGGTTAAGCACTTCAAATTCATAAACTTTTATAATCCTCAAAATGACCCTATAGATTAAGTATTTTAACTTTTTAAGAGTAAGAATTTAGCTGGGAAAGGTAAAATATATGCTCTATTCAAGGACACATGGCTAACAAGTGTGTCCAAATTCTCTTTGCCTCCTGTGCCCCCCCAGTGCCCTGCCAAACTCACATTAATATTTTAATTTTTAAAATAATAAGTTCTAGGTCTGGTAAATTATTATAGGCAGAGACTGGATTATGTGTTTATTGCCAATCAAAAGATCAGTGCCAGCCACTTTAGGACTAGGCTGACTGTTAAATCACCTCTCATTCCTAAACCTACAGATTTTAAGATGTATACACCCTTAAAAAATTAAAAGCCCTCTGCCTCCCCAAAGCTTCTTTGTATCTTATCAGTATATTCTAGGCATATTTCATAAGCATATATTATAAGTTTTGGGTTTATAAATTTAATTGTCAAAATTAACCCTGGGAGAGTTCTTATATTTAAATTACTATCACCAAAAGGTAGTTTCAATACTTAAAAAAATCCAATTTGATTGTATTTAATCAAGAAAAATATGTAAAAGACACTATATTCTTAGCATAAACTATTTTGACTATGATCACTGAAAAGAATGACTAAGTTTCTGAAGTGCTAACCTATTTATAGTACATGCAAACAAAGCAGATTTTTCATAAAAATTGTCCAGAAATTGCTTGGAAACATAATTGTCTATTCATTATGAAATAGAAAGACCAGAAGGACAACTTATGGGTTTGACTTGTTTCTTACCTCTGTCTCTCTCTCTCTCTTACACACACACACACACACACACACACAATATTTATTAAACACTTATGTGCTGCATCCTGGGTATCCAAATATGAATAAAAGATCATTCCAGACTGTAATATGTTACCATGGGTTAAAAACAGGATGTAGGGAAGAGGAATTGGGAGGATCTGTTCAAACAATACTATACCTGAGACTGGCTTAGCTTAACTTTTCAAAGGCAGAAAAGGATAGTTTTAGAGATCTGGTCACTAACTACCACGAGTCCCCACAAAATAGGACCAGAAGAGATACTTTTCATTTAAGAGAAAAGCCAGATGCTGATTAGTGATATAATTTATGGGAAAAAAAAACCCAGAAAGAAATGCATGTCTTAGAGCTCTTTGAGAAGACCAAACTATTACTACTGAGCTTCAGCTACACCTCTGGGAGGTACCTGTGGGGCTGGACAATAGGCCCCCATCCCCCCTGTGTTGGGGCCGTGATCTCCCTCCAGCAGTCGCTTATGGTCCTGTGCTGGGGGCATGGAGGCCACAGTCCTTCCATCGGTGAAACATAGACACTATGGAGAAAACCAAATAATCCACTTAAGTAAAATGCCAAAAAAGTAAGAAATTAATTTAATATGGCTAATTATACATACTTTACCTTTTCCTAGAGGAAAACTTTTGTTTTTTGAAGTGAAATGAGTTGAAATATAAATAACCCTAAGGTCAAGGCATCAAGAATCAGATCTTGCATACTCAACTTCTCTCATTTTTGAGCTAGATTATGGGAAACCCAGCTACTCTGAAAATATTTCAGTCTTTTTCCTTTAAAAAAAAAAAAAAAAAAAAAAAAATTTTATTTAACCCCCCCCCGCCCCAACCTCATTGTTTTTTGTGCTGTCTGCTCTCTGTGTGTTCTTCTGTGTCTGCTTGTCTTCTCTTTAGGCAGCACCAGGAACTGATCCTGGGACCTTCTGGAGTAGGAAAGAAGTGCTCAATCTCTTATGCCACCTCAGCTCCCTGGTCTGCTGTATCTCTTATTATCTCTCCTGTGTCTCTTTTTGTTGTGTCATCTTGCTATGCCAGCTCTCTGTGTGGGCCAGCACTCCATGCAGGCCAGCTTGCCTTTTACCAGGAGGCCCTGGAAATCGAACCCTGGACCTCCTATATGGTAGATGGGAGCCCAATCACTTGAGCCACATCCATTTCCCTGTCATTTTCCTTTCAAGCTTCCTGGCATTAAAACCTTTTAAAGGTGATTTTATTCCACTATTTGTTGTATAATAAACTGTATATGAAAGAAAAAGCACGAATGCTTGAATTAACCCAGAAACTTAAGTGTGATATAAGTCAATGTGCTTGACTGGTACACTGGGGATGATTAAAAAAGCACAGTTATTTTTTCCATCAGCATCTCAAATACTCAACATATACAAATTCCTTTGTAACTCCTGGGGTTTATGTTATTAGATAAAACAATGAGAGTAAATCAAATCTTCTGGGGGCTCATAGGTCAGGTAACACAGCTTTTTCAAAAAAGCCAAAGATACGTACAGACACCTCTTCTCCTTCAAGAAGCTCTTCAATGACAATTGTTTCTCCAGCTGTTCCAAAAGCTTTATCCTAATTGTAAGTTACAAAAACAAGAAAAAACACCTTGGTGAACTTGTAAGATTTTAATATTTACTTAAGAACATGAATGTTTTTTATTTTTAATGTGACGCTATAAAGCTAAAATTGGTACAGATGAAATCTGATCACATTACTAATTCTTTGATTATTTAGTTTCCAAGTTTTAAATAAGGTAATGGAAAAACAGATGTTTTCAGTATCACCATTTCATCCTTATTTCTGATTATAATAACTAGGTACGTTTGTTTGCCTATAATAATTATAATAAAGCATGCCTATGAAGGTAGATTTCTACAAAAAGGGAAAACAACAACCAAGGTAAGCTATAAAAGAAGAGTCTAAATTAATTCACTGTTTCACTTTTCTTTTTTTTTTTTTTTTTTAAAGATTTTATTTATTTATTCATTTATCCCCCCCTTGCTGCCCGTGCCCGCCGGGTCAGCCAACCACGCCGTGCGGGCAGGCCCGCCCCCACCAGGAGGCCCCGGGAACCGAACCCAGGGCCCCCCATATGGTAAACGGGAGCCCCACCGATTGAGCCACAGCCGCTTCCCTGTTTCACTTTTCTTAAGACAGTCTCTTAGACCTGGGACACAGAGGACAAATACTTTTGTCTTCATGGCTGATTTGGGCATTTATTCATATACCTTATAGTATTAAGATTTTCTCTCCTTTCTGCAGCAGACAACAAGGGACGCTAGAACTTATTTCAAAAGATGGAGTCATGATTTAGCCATCAGTGTAGCTCTGCAGTACCCCTTTTATAGAAAGGGATTATAATATAGAGTATTATGAAAAACAACTCACCTGTGTGTTTGTTAGATATGCTTTCACTATCTTAAGGAACATACTGCAAACTTTAGAATATTTATCCAGTGTGAATAGAACACTAAACTTTTTCAGAAGAATCACCTACCTGCATAATCTCCTGTACAGCTTTGCAGGCCTCCTCTTTGCTCTTTGCAACAATCACCCCTTTCCCAGCTGCAAGACCACTGGCTTTCACAACCAAAGCTGGAAAGTCTGCACTGTGAAGAAAGATTAATCTTTAGCACCCAATAAACCTTTACAATCCAAATTTTTAAAATGTGCTGGGATTTTGTAATCTTAGGCTTTAGCAACAACTGAAAAGTAGAAAGAACAAAAATTATTTATAATACCAATATCATTTTAATGTACTTTCCACAAGGATTTTTTTCCCTATGCATTTCTTTACAGTTGTGATCATATAGTATACAAAATTTTACATTTTTCACTTTGACATTACATAGACATTTTCTATATTATGAATATAAAAAAAAAATCTTTGTAAAAATAAAACAGATATTTAGACTGGATATGGGAAGATCTCTAAGACACAAAATAGATAATTATCCTTCCATTCACATAGAAGATGTGGCTATACAAACAATCTAAACATGTATACAGGGAATAGGAACATTTCTGGAAATACACATATGAAACCATTACTAGTAGTTTCTTCTGTTGAGTGAGGTGAGACTAGAGATCTGGAAGATTGTTGCTTACCCAAGGCATCTGACTACTATTAAATAATCAGTCTGTAGACCCAACTGAAAGGAAAATTTACCAGGTAGAAAGGAGAAGTGTTTAAAAAAAAAAAGGACAAAAGCAGGTGTCCGCCAACATTCATTAATCGCTCAGTGTTTTCTATATAACAGAGAACAAAGGATGTTAATTTTAAGATTTAGAATTGGAGTGGTTATGGCAGAAGACCAAGTGATGATTCCTCACTTTGACAAAAATCAATATCCTGGGGAATGGATGTAGCTCAAGTGGTTGAGTACCTGCTTCCTATGTAAGAGGTCCCAAGTTTGATCCCTAGTACCTCCTAAAAAAAAAAAAAAAAATTCAGGGAAGCGGCTGTGGCTCAATCAGTAGGGCTCCCGTTTACCATATGGGAGGCCCCGGGTTCGGTTCCCGGGGCCTCCTGGTGAGGGCAGGCCCGCCCGCATGGCGTGGTTGGCTGACCCAGCGAGCACAAGCAGCAAGGGGGGGATAAATGAATAAATAAATAAAATCTTTAAAAAAAAAAAAAAAAATTTCAGTATCCGTTCTGTTGTAACATGCCACTGTGTCTGGCAATTTGGCTATGAACAGAAGGCTTTTTTTTTGCCCCCCCCCCAGGAATTACTCAGTAATAAATATAAAAAAAATTCATCTTTCTGCAAGGCCATAAGATCATATAAATTCTATTGGCATAGAATCCCATTTTATTTTGGTATCGGAAAAAGGCAGCCTACCTAATATTTTTTTTTTTTAAAGATTTTATTTATTTATTCATTCATTTATCCCCCCCCTTGCTGCTTGTGCTCGCTGGGTCAGCTAACCACGCCATGCGGGCGGGCTTGCCTTCACCAGGAGGCCCCGGGAACCGAACCCGGGGCCTCCCATATGGTAAACGGGAGCCCTACTGATTGAGCCACAGCCGCTTCCCAGCCTACCTAATATTTATTGTGAATTTCTTTTTTCCCATAATTATCTTACTATAAACTTCTGACTTACCTAAAGAGCTACCTAATGTTACATTTTGAATATAAAAGTGACCTGTACATTTAAATATCATAATGAAACAACTGTCTTCCACAAGTAGTTTGCTATCTACCTCATAATGAAGGTGCAGGCTTCCTCAGGTTTGGTGAAAGCTCTCCATTTTGCAGTTGGGATTCCATGTCGGTCCATAAACTCTTTGGCAAACCTTTTGCTGGACTCTAACTGAGCTGCTTTTGATGTGGGGCCAAAGCATCGCACTCCTGCAGCTGTCAGGTTCTCAACAATTCCTATTGATGAAAACAAGTAGCCTTAAGTGAAACAGCTTCTCTGGTAGCTTTTCATACTGAAGATAAATTAGGGTTAGATTAAATCTTTACTTCAAGGTTCAGCTAGACAAAGCAGATGATTGGAAGCAGGTTAGCTAAGTTTTTCATGTTGTCTACTGAGTATAAAATATATCACTAACATGATTCAAATCCAGCAGTTATTTGTTCAGCCCAAATAATGGATTATTAAATGGACATCAGAATAGAACAGAATAAAACGAGATTGAGGATTGAGCCCAGTCTACTTTTTCTACCTTGCAAACATGGGACAGTATGCCAAAAGTGGTAAAATTCAGGAGACCAAGGGAACACATAGTGTTTGCCATGGTTGCAAATTCATTTTTCATTCATCAAATTACTGATGTTAGGGGGAAAAATCAAACAGAAATGAACTTTACCAGCAGCCAGAGGTGCCTCTGGTCCAACAACTACCAATTCAAATTTCTCATCTTTGCAGAACTGAGCAAGGGTAGTATGATCACTGATTGAGACATCTGTTAAGGGAAAAAAAAACCAAAACAATCAAATCCACTTCATGCACATACATTCTTTAAGTTAACTGTGTAATGCTGGAAACTAAGTACTGTTCTTTGGTATACCTTTTAACTCTGTTTTCTTTTATTGTTATAGGTGATATTTTCACCAGGAGACATTCAGAGTAGAGTGTATTAGGATAACCATCAAAGTTCAGTTCTCTGCTATCACTGTATGAAAATACCTGTAAACCTCTCAAAGGGTTATAAAGAACATTACTGACTATAATTTTCATGTCATTGCTGTTGACTGCATGGTAAACAAAAAGTGCATCACAGCTCATACTCAGAATTGACCTTTTAATGGCCTAATTCAATTAAGTTTCACCGAGAACCCGCTACATGCTAGGCAGTGTCCTAGGCACTGGGGCTAAGATGTTAATGCAAACAAGGTTCCTACACTGCGGATGCTTATATTCCAGTGTATGAAAGTTGGGTAAGAAATAAACAAACAAGAAAATACCAGATATGAACAAATTAAGCAAATTTAAGATGAATTAAAATGGGAGGCTATTCTGGATGAGTCAGGAAGGACTTTCTCTGAGGTAGAGATATCTAAGCTAAGAACTGAATGATGATTTTGGGCTAGACAGCTCTCCTCTTTAACCCACACACAAAGTACATTTTCTTTAGTTTTTTTTTTTTTTGCTACCAGGGCTGGGGATTGAACCTGGCACCTTGTATGTGGGAAGCTGGCAATTCTGTACATACATGTATAGGGTGGGAGATGTGATATTTGTGATGTGTAGGATACAAGCCCAGAAAGAATTATGAGCTCTTGATTTACAGAAACTTCCCAATTAGGAAGGGATGGAGCTGCAGGCATCCTGGATTAGTCTAAACGGCACTTCACTGAGTAGAAACAATTACACCAGCATGGCAGAGGGCAAGCAAGCGGAGAGCAAACACAACTCTGTGGCCACCAGTGGTAGCTCTCATGACAATCTTGGAGAGATTTTGATGGGTTGGTCTGTATGACCTCAGTTACATCTTGATAAATGTACCAGTTCTTCACTTAATATATATAAAACCTCACCCCAAGAGCTAAGATTCCAGGGAAGCAGATGTTTTCCTATTTGTCTTTTTCTGATTATTTTTGGTCCTATGTTATGCAACCATCTTTTCCCAGTTTGTGGTTTTTTGGGTCTATATTCACAAATACTATGTGCCACACAGGGTACTAGGAACTGTGGACACAGGAGGAACATTCCTTGCCCTCATGTAGCTCACATTCTTGTGGGGAAAAAAGAGAAGATGACAGAAAAGAATAAAAAATAACAATTAGGAAGCGGCTGTGGCTCAATCAGTAGGGCTCCCGTTTACCATATGGGAGGCCCCGGGTTCGGTTCCCGGGGCCTCCTGGTGAGGGCAGGCCCGCCCGCATGGTGTGGTTGGCTGACCTAGCGAGCGCAGGCAGCAGGGGGGGGATAAATGAATAAATAAATAAAATCTTTAAAAAAATAAAATAAAATAACAATTACTCCCCACTTTAAAATATGATTACCAGTATTTGATATTTTTCCAGAGCATGCAGTGCCCGCATTTCCTGGGGCAACCAACACTTGTTTGATGTGATGTGACTGTGCAAGTTTCCAGGCCAGCGTATGTTCCCTTCCTCCGTTACCAATTATAAGGACCCGGGCTGCCATAGTTGTCTGCAAAGTAGGAATTCAAAAGGAAAATGAAAGCTGCAGAAAGAAAACCATAGCTGAAGTTTACGATGTACATACTTAGGATGCGTAATTTGAAAAACATGACTGTACTCACAAAGGTAAGGGGGAGGCATTTTAAAAATGAGGCAGCCTGGTCTAGCAAACTAAGTTAAGGAGTGAAATGGTGTCTTAGCTTCTTACCTAGTAAATAAATCTCCTATGAACATTCTTCCTTCTTTGGTCTTCAATTTTAAAAGATTTAATAATCATCTAGTCACAATTAAAAATAAACCTTGATACTTTAGACACAAAATTTAAAACATCTGTTTTTAAACCTTGAGATCTTCTAGTTACCATAAATTTAAAGAAATATTTAAAACTGGAGCAGGCAAACTTTCTGCAAAGGGCCAGATAGTAAATATTTTTAGTTGCTGTTGCAACTACACAAATCTACAATTGCTTCATGAAAGCTGCCTTAGACTTATGTAAATGAACAAGCATGGCTATGTTGCAGTAAAACTTAATTTACATAAATAGGCAGCAAGCCTAAGGTTATAGTTTGCCTATCCCTGCTCTTAGCTTGCGGGCTGTACAAAAACAGCTGGTTGACAGGATTTGGCATGTGGGCCATGGTTTGTTGACCCACAATTAAAAAAACTAGTACTATATGCTCAAAAATTGGCAAGGAAGGCAAAAATTAAATTCAAACTCTGTTCACTTTAGTTATGACACTTGATTCTGAGCAGGCCTCAGAATCAAAGGTTCCCCACTCTAGTGACTAAGGGGTGTAAAAACAGATAAAAGTAAATAAGTAAATCCTTAAAAAAATGTATAGGGGAGGAAGACATGGATTACAGTTAGTAGTAATACTTTGACAATGCTCTTTCATGATTTATTAACAAATGTTTCACAACAATGCAGGGTGTTTGTGGGGTGGTGATGTGTGGAAGCCCTGTATAATGTTATGCATGTTTGTTTTGTAAGTTCATGATGTTTACTGACCACACATAGTTTATGTGTGTTCATGTATGAATGATATACGTCAATAAATTCTTTAAAAAAAAAAAAAAAAAAAAAAAGAGATGAGCTAAAGGCTTCAAATTTGCAACTTAAAAAGAAAAGTAACATAGTATTTTCTATTTTAACCATTTTAAACTATACAAGGGGGGCATTAATTACATTGAAAATGTTGTCCTCCCATCACTGCCATCCACTATCAAAACTTTTTCAAAACCCCAAACAGAAACTCCACATTACCCTGGTGCCTGGTCACCTCAAATCTACTGTCTTTAGTTATTTCATATAAGTGCAGCCACACAATGTCTGTTCTTCTGTGTATGACTTGTTTCACTTAGCATGTTTTCTAAGTTTCGTCCATCCGACTTCAGCAATTTTGCTTCAGATGCTCTAACAATTGAGATGGTGACCATTAAAAATTTAAGAAAAAGTACTGCTATATTATATTTTCAGAGAAAGAAGTTATTTTACCACGTGTACTAAAATATCTGAAATAAATGTATCTTTAAATCTAGATAAACTATTACATTTACTTTGAATAAGAGATGCAGTGAAGGAGAATTTTCTTGGTTACTAATGTTATCACTGAAATAGCATTACTTTTTAGCCTGAAGAAATCTATAGCAGCAGAGCTTAGGAGGCCTTGATTCTTAAGAGTACCTTGGTTTGGGTTAAGATTCTGCCCCTTACTAGCAGACCTTGAGTGACTTGACTTCGGCCTCAGTCACCTTGTAACGAAAACGGGTAACTTATAAAGAGAAGAAAGCTAGAAAGTTATTTCAAAGGATTTGGTGAACAATATAAAGTAGAAACTCAAAGGTGGAGCTAATAATCTCCTAGAGACAATGCATAACCTGAAAATATGGCAAAAGTACATAAATTTAGGTTCAGGACCTTAAAGAAGCATAAAGACACACAGAGGTAAAGCCCTGACATCTAAGAAAACAGGAAAAGTGCAAGATGAAATGTAAATCTCAATATCAAGACTTGAAAAGCACATGGCCAACCCCTACCCAACGCATTTTAAAACAAGGTAAAATTGTTTACAGCCAAGCCAGTCTCTACAGTTTTATCCAATTCCTGATACTAAATCCCCACACCAAGGCATACATGCAGCTTATTTGAAGTGGAGAGGGGCTTACGCACCGATACAAAGCAGCCCCGCGCTCTGACCTGCCCACTCGCCGGCGTGCTCAGAGCCCGAGCGTCTCCCACGGCGGAAGTCGGCCAAGCAGGATCCGGCGCGCGCTCCTCCCGCCAGCCCCGCCCGGCCCCGCCCCGCCCCTTTGGTCTGCTCGGCCCTGGTCCCCGCTGCGAAGTAATCAAGTGTGCTTCCAGCCTCGGGCGCGGCGTGAGCCGGCTCCTGACCAAAGCCACCGAGCCCTCACAGGTTTTATCATGTAACACTGCAACACTGCGTGCCACGCAACGTCTCCTGGGGTCTGAGGAAGGGGACCTCCACAACGTTAAACCGATAATTAGCTCATGGTACATTGCTATCGAGTCAGAACTGACCAGCTACCGCAGAAAAGTCTCGTGACACGCTTGGCTCCTGACGAGACTGGAATGCACCAGACTTTGAGAACAGGTCGCTCAAGACCTCCGGCCTATTTATTGCTAAGAAATTGAGGCCGATTATAGGATGCAATGGAAGAGAAGCGCGGTAAAAAGGCATTCTTCATATTCACACATCAGTGAGGGCGGGGGCTTAGTAGTTCTTTCCCGGATGCATATTTCTGACAAAACTGAACTTGGCGCCCCCCGAGAACGCCTGGAGGCCCTTTGTCAAACACCGTATTACCCTTTGTTCATTCGGTTCTTCATTGCCTTTAATCTCGGGCGTTAAATCGCCATAGTAAGCCTATTAAACCCACTAAACACCGTTGGAGATTGACAGCCTAAATCAACACTTTTCGCCTCAAAAAAGGCTTCTCCTGTAATGGCGCCTGCGTCAGACACTAACATGGCGGACACGGTCGTGCGCGGCGCAAACGTCAGCAGCTCTACCCCAGCCGCTCAGAAACAGCGGAGGAAAGCAGGGCCGTGCTCGCTGATTGGTTCGGCGTAAGGGCGTGCCGGATAGGACGCTCCAGCAGGAGCCAATCAGAAGGGCGAGAGACGGAACTGGCCGCTGCGCCGTCTCCCGAGGCATGTTGGGAGCCTGGAGGACTAGCGAGGAAGAGTTGAGAGAACGGAGCGGACGCCATGGCGACCAACATCGAGCAGATCTTTAGGTCCTTCGTGGTCAGTAAATTCCGGGAAATTCAACAGGAGCTGTCCAGGTAAATGCTCCCTAGACTCTTCTGCTCCCAAGGGACCGTTAAGTCCCGATGTAGCTTTTCACGGCACCTTTCTTCAGCGACGCCGTCGTTCTTCGACTCGGGCCCCGCTACAGCCTCGCCTGGGCCTGGGATCCATTTTCCGCCGCCCCCCCCCCATCCGCTCCCTCCCTTCCCCGCGAGGAACTTCGCCTTTTCTGAGGTATCCTCAGACTCCCTCATCAAGAACCGAGTTAAGGTGTTCGTCCTTCTCTCCCCGTTGGTCATCCCTTACCTTTTAGCGACTTGTAGGCCTAGTTGTCCACTAGGGACGGGCCTAGTTTCCTCCAGCTCCTCCTCCGCTGCCGCGTTTCCCCTCCCCCTCTCCGCCTCCGTGGATTTCGCCGGCGGGTGTCTGTGACCGGAAAGGGTCTCTAACGGCCGTTTCTTGGGTAATCTTAAATCCGCTTTATTATTGCAAAGCTTCATACCATTTGGGGGTCCGGGTTCACTAATTAGATTTTACGCACCTTTAGTGTCCTATGGCTTCTACCAGGCAGCATTCTAATGGGCTAGAGATCTGAATTAAATAGTTCAAATTAATTTGTTACCTATTTTATTAAGATATACCAGATCAGGGTGGTTTGGGGATTTGAAGTACTACTAATTTCTTAAGTTTTAGTAGTTGAAAGTGGGTTTTGTGTGTAGATTAAATTTCTTGCTACCCCTGCCTCTGTTGACATATTTGACCAACACGGCACATTGCCATTGCTATTTAGACTTTATGTGGTTTACACTTGATTTCCCGAAATTTGAAGGGGAAGAGATTTCCAAAGAAGGGGTTGCCTTATTCAGAGAGGAAAAGAGCATGGGTCATGTTGTTCAGTGATTGTCTTTTAATACTTTCGCTATGTTTAAAATACTCACTTTTTTCAAGTATGGAGGTGGGAAAGATCTTGAAAGGTAAATATTTGTTCGGAGTTTCAATTATTTTCGCTAATTGTATTTTTAAGGTTGAGAACAAGAGCAATATGTGAATTTGAAAATCAGCCGAAAACGTAATTGTAAATTCAGTGCCCAAATGAATATAGGGCTTGTTGGCACTATTAAGTGTTAATTTTGCAGAATTATATTGTTTTTTTAAGGGGGAAGTATCCACTCATTACATTGTTTTAAAAATTTTTTTTTAATATGCTGATATTCTTAGAATAAAAAGAGGTAAGGAAATGTCATTGAACTTTGATAGTTGCAGTAAGTCCTTGTGTTTCTTAGTTTAATTAATCTTTGTTTTTGTAGTTTTTAAAAATCAGTTTTTCTACTAGAATGTAAATTTTACTGTAGAAAATTAAGAAAACAAAATGAAAACCACAGTTACTGGTGTTAAGTTCTTTCATTATTTTCTTGTGCATATATATAAACATTTTTTTTGTGAAATGTCATCTGGGTACTCAGTGTGCCTTGAATTGTGGGTTTTTCATCTAATGAAAATTTTTTTAAATCACAAACTCAGGTTTTTGCAACATTTTTCATGGCTGCATTAAATTCTGTTGTAGAATGTGTTGGATATTTAGGTGGTTTGAAATTTTCATCACTTTTCAGTAATTGTGATTAATATCCTGGTATCTTTGTCTTTGAGAGACAATCTTGGTTATTTCCTTATAGACTTTGCCACCAACCCTCCCCCCCCCCCTTTTTTTTTTTTTAAGATTTAGTTGTTTTTAAATCCTGGTCCTTTGGAGAGGTAATTATGTATGGATAAGTGCTTGGGAAAAGTGTAAAATAAAGTGATTGCGGAAGAAAGACAGAGCAATTTATTGCTAGAGGAATATCCAGCTTTCACTCAAATAACATGTAATGCATTGTCAGTCTAAAAGCAAATTTTGGATTACTTGCCATTTCATTGTGTATTTTTTTCTTTTTTTTCCCCATCTGCTTTTTTAATGTGAGTAATGAGGCTGTCATAAGATATTTAAAATATATTATGTAGGGGTGGTGGTTAAGAGTCTGGTCTTTGGTTTTGAACACCAGCTTCACCTTTTAATAGCTGTGTAATCTTTGGCCAAGTTTTCTGTTCTCACATTTTCCTCATTTATCAAGTCATGAAAATAGTGTGATCTTAAAAGTTTGTTAGGATTAAATGGGTTTGAAAATGTAGAACAATGTGACACCTAGTTAGTAGTTACTATTATGTGATTTCTTATATTGGAAAACCAAATGTTCCTTAATAACATTTCATTACTTAGTAGTATTTTGTATGTATTGATTTCTAGACTTTTATCAGATATTGGAGTATAATTGTTTATTGTATTTTCAGTTAACTGACATTGAAGTTAACTAAAAATCGAAAATGTTGATATTTGATTTTTGTGTGTGTGTGACAGTTTTGCAAATTTACACAAACTGGTTAAAATGAGCGGTTAAATGACATTCTTAGGGCAAAATTCCTTTGGCCCTGTGAATTGAAAGTATGTAAGACCATCCACTTGTTTACTCTTAGTCACTTGTTTTATGTGACTTTTACACACTAAAAAATTTTTGATATTAGAATTTTTTATAATTGGGTAAAAATTACATGTTTCCCTTTTTAAATTTTATGGCATTTCAGAAATAGTCTAAACTTAAACAGAGACTAGTAAGTTACCCTTTTTCTCAGTATGCCTGTGGCTAACTTTTGTGTTCCATCATGTAGTTGATGGTGATAATGATTCATGCACAGGTGTGGCTTTATTGTGCTCATAGCTTTTGCCCAAAGGTCATAGTTTTTTGAATTTTTGATTAAGATAGTAATAATTTTTCACCCCTGAGAGAAATAGTTAATCCAAAAGCCTTCGTGTAGATTTCTAGTATTTTATTTAAAAAAAAAAAAAAAAAAAAAAAGGATGTGCTTAGAAACCTTTTTAAATGACCTTTTCTTAATTTTCAATTTTGAAAACTTAGTTGTCTAACACTGAAAATATACCAGAATAGCACGGTAGTAATAGTATTCTTTAGTAGATTAGTAGAATCGCTATTGTAGGGGAATATCATTGGAAAGAAAAAGAAAGAGGGTGAAGTGTACAAATAACTTGATATAAGATAATTTTAGTTGAGTTATGAATATTGATTTACAGTGTGATAAAAATATTAATGCATTTTGATAACTTTTCTTGTCAAGTGGAAGGAGTGAAGGCCAGCTGAATGGTGAAACAAACACACCTATTGAAGGAAACCAGGCAGGTGATGTTGCTGCTTCTGCCAGGAGCCTACCAAATGAAGAAATAGTACAGAAGATAGAAGAAGTACTTTCTGGAGTTTTAGATACAGAACTACGATATAAACCAGGTAAGTTAGAGATGATCAGCTGTCACAAAAAAATTTGTTTTAAGATTTTTTGGGTGTCTGAAAGTTATTAGTATTAATTTTTGACTGCAGGGTGTGTATTGGATCTAAAAGCTGTTAATAGATTTACTGTTTAAATCTGTCTTTGAAAATACACATTGTACAGAAACATGAGCATTGATATACTTGTTTGCTTGCTGGTAGACTATAATTGAGTTGCGTAGTGCCTCAGTACCAGGACTTTGAACATGGATTTAAACAATTATATAAACATCAATTTTGGAAGGGACAGGAGTCTGGATCAAATCTCTAGTGATCTGGGAGATTTTTATCCTAAAATCCAAGCTTAGCACTTGTCTTGCTTTTGTATCCAACCTCCTTAAAAGTGCAGGGAATGCTGAGGAATCACTGCTTGAATGTTCTACATTTTGGAATTGATTAAAATTTTTTTTGTATAGGGTATAATTTAAAAAGGCATAGACTTTACGCACAGTTAGAATCATGGTTTTAACAGCGTTTTAGTCAAAGTATAAATTAGCTAATTCTTGGTGTTATGGGGGAAAATGATGAATTTTGTTTTGGTGTATGTCTTGTCCTGGTTAGTTTATTTTTTCCATAGTCTTAATGGCCTGGATTTCTGATTGCCTTTTTCTGGGATCACTAAAATCTGTCTAATTTGATATTGGCATTGGAGTAAATTCTATTTGGTTATAAAATGGAATACAATGCACCTTCTTTAGGATATGCAAATTGAAGGATTCTTAGATTAAATGTTAAGGGCTGCAAGAATTTTCTTCTCAATTAGTTTTTTTTTTTTTTTTTTTTTTAAAATTTTTTTTTTTTTTTTTTTTTTTTCCCCCCCCCCCCCTTGCTGCTTGTGCTCGCTGGGTCAGCTAATCATGCCGTGCGGGCGGGCTTGCCTTCACCAGGAAGCCCCGGGAACCGTACCCGGGGCCTCCCATATGGTAAACGGGAGCCCTACTGATTGAGCCACAGCCGCTTCCCTCAATTAGTTTTTAAAAGTAGAAATGTTTAGAAAATATTTCTTAGTAATTTCAGAAGAATGTTTGGGGAAAGATGTTATTTTGGTAAAATAAAAATTGAAGTCCATATTGGTGCTTTATATTTATTGGGATGTTTGTATCTTATATAAAAATAACCATTAACATTTACTGAGAGCTTACTGTATGTCAAGCATTGGTGAACTTTGTATATTTTAACTCACTTAGTCTTCTGATTCTAGGTGGATTGCTTCAGGATCCAAAAGCAACAAATTTTCATGATAAGCTAAGAATTTATTTTTAACCCAGTCTTGGGTTGTAGAAAGAAGTAATGGAAAAGTGGCAGTCTTCAGATTAATTGGTATATGGGAAATAGTTTATGAGAGATTATATATGAAATGTGAATGTTGGTTTATATGATTTATCTATGTCTACTTTGGGGGAATGCCTGACAATTTAAAATTAATTTAAAAATAAATTTTCCCTTAATTTCAGACTTGAAGGAGGCCTCCAGAAAAAGTAGATGTGTATCTGTACAAACAGATCCTACTGATGAAATTCCCACCAAAAAGTCAAAGAAGCATAAAAAGCACAAAAATAAAAAGAAGAAAAAGAAGAAAGAAAAGGAAAAAAAATACAAAAAACAGCCAGAAGACTCTGAGTCAAAGCCGAAATCTCATCATGATGGGAACATAGATTTAGAATCTGATTCATTTTTGAAGTTTGATTCTGAGCCTTCAGCGATGGCACTGGAGCATCCTGTAAGAGCATTTGACCTACCTGAGACCAGTGAATCCCCTGCATTTGTGCTAGAACCTCCGACAATAGCAATGGTAGTATCAGAGCCACACACCTTTGAAACGCTGAAGCCAGCTACCAAAACTGCTGATTTGTCAGTTGCATCCACATCAGTAATCTCAGAGCAGTCTGATGAGTCTGTGGCAGTAATGCTGGAACCGTCCATGACCAAGATTTTGGATTCCTTTGCAGCAGCACCAGTGCCTGCTACAGCAGTAGTACTGAAGTCATCTGAGCCAATTGTAACATCAGTGGAGTATCAGATGAAATCTGTGCTGAAACCATTGGAGAGCACATCTCCAGAGACATCAAAGATGTTGGTAGAGCCTCCAATAGCAAAAGTGCTAGAGCCATCAGAAACCTTTGTAGTATCATCAGAAACACCTACAGAGGTGCACCCTGAGCCAAGCACATCTACAGCAATGGGTTTTCCAGAGTCATCTGTAACTGAAGTGCTAAGATTGCCGGAGCAGCCTGTAGAAGTACCACCAGAGATTGCAGATTCATCCATGACAAGACCGCAAGAGTTGCCGGCGTTGCCTCAGACTACAGCGTTGGAGATGCCGGAGTCGTCGGTGGCCTCAGCCATGGAGTTGCCGGGGCCACCTTCGACCTCTATGCCGGAGTTGCAGGGGCCCCCTGTGACTCCAGTGCTGGAGTTACCTGGGCCCTCTGCTACCCCGGTGCCAGAGTTGCCAGGGGCCCCCTCTACCCCAGTGCCTGAGTTGCCAGGGCCCCCTGCGACTGCAGTGCCTGAGTTGCCGGGGCCCTCTGTGACACCAGTGCCACAGTTGCCGCAGGAATTGCCAGGGCTCCCAGCACCATCCATGGGGTTGGAGCCACCACAGGAGGTACCAGGACCACCTGTGATGGCACAGGAGTTGCCAGTGTTGCCTGCGGTGACAGCGGCAGTAGAGTTGCCAGGGCAGCCTGCAGTAACAGTAGCAATGGAGTTGACCGAACAACCTGTGACGACGACAGAGTTGGAGCAGCCTTTGGGGATGACAACGATGGAACATCCTGGGCAGCCTGAGGTGACAACGGCATCAGGGTTGCTGGGGCAGCCTGAGGCAGCGATGGTGCTGGAGTTGCCAGGACAACCAGTGGCAACGACAGCACTGGAGTTGCCGGGGCAGCCTTCGGTGACTGGGGTCCTAGAGTTGCCAGGGCTGCCTTCGGCAACTAGGGCGCTGGAGTTGTCAGGGCAGCCTGTGGCAACTGGGGCACTGGAGTTGCCTGGGCAGCTCATGGCAACTGGGGCACTGGAGTACTCGGGGCAGCCTGGGGCAGCTGGCGCACTGGAGCTTTTGGGGCAGCCTTTGGCAACAGGGGTGCTGGAGTTGCCAGGGCAACCTGGGGCGCCAGAGTTGCCCGGGCAGCCTGTGGCAACTGTGGCGCTGGAGATCTCTGTTCAGTCTGTCGTGACAACATCGGAGCTGTCAACGATGACCGTGTCGCAGTCCCTGGAGGTGCCCTCGACGACAGCGCTGGAATCCTATAATACGGTAGCACAGGAGCTGCCTACTACATTAGTGGGGGAGACTTCTGTAACAGTAGGAGTGGATCCCTTGATGGCCCAAGAATCCCATATGTTAGCTTCTAACACCATGGAAACCCATATGTTAGCGTCCAACACCATGGACTCCCAGATGCTAGCGTCCAACACCATGGACTCCCAGATGCTAGCGTCCAACACCATGGACTCCCAGATGCTAGCCTCTAGCACCATGGACTCCCAGATGTTAGCCTCTAGCACCATGGACTCCCAGATGTTAGCCTCTAGCTCCATGGACTCCCAGATGTTAGCAACCAGCTCCATGGACTCCCAGATGTTAGCAACCAGTTCCATGGACTCCCAGATGTTAGCAACCAGCTCCATGGACTCCCAGATGTTAGCAACCAGCTCCATGGACTCCCAGATGTTAGCAACCAGCTCCATGGACTCCCAGATGTTAGCAACCAGCACCATGGACTCCCAGATGTTAGCAACCAGCACCATGGACTCCCAGATGTTAGCAACTAGCTCAATGGATTCCCAGATGTTAGCATCTGGTACTATGGACTCTCAAATGTTGGCTTCAGGCACCATGGATGCTCAGATGTTAGCGTCTGGTACCATGGATGCCCAGATGTTAGCGTCTAGTACCCAAGATTCTGCTATGTTGGGTTCAAAATCTCCAGATCCCTATAGGTTAGCTCAGGATCCTTATAGGTTAGCTCAGGATCCCTATAGGTTAGGTCATGACCCCTATAGATTAGGTCATGACGCCTATAGGTTAGGGCAAGATCCCTATAGATTAGGTCATGACCCCTACAGACTAACTCCTGATCCCTATAGGATGTCGCCCAGACCCTATAGGATAGCACCCAGGTCCTACAGAATAGCACCCAGACCATATAGGTTAGCACCTAGACCCCTGATGTTAGCATCTAGACGTTCTATGATGATGTCCTATGCTGCAGAGCGTTCTATGATGTCATCTTATGAACGCTCTATGATGTCTTATGAGCGGTCTATGATGTCCCCTATGGCTGAGCGCTCTATGATGTCTGCTTATGAACGCTCTATGATGTCGGCCTATGAACGCTCTATGATGTCCCCTATGGCTGAGCGCTCTATGATGTCAGCTTATGAACGCTCTATGATGTCAGCTTATGAGCGCTCCATGATGTCCCCAATGGCTGACCGATCCATGATGTCCATGGGTGCCGACCGGTCTATGATGTCGTCATACTCTGCTGCTGACCGGTCTATGATGTCATCGTACTCTGCAGCTGATCGATCTATGATGTCATCTTACACTGCTGATCGTTCAATGATGTCTATGGCAGCTGATTCTTACACGGATTCTTATACTGATACATACACGGAGGCATATATGGTGCCTCCTTTGCCTCCTGAAGAGCCTCCTACAATGCCACCATTGCCACCTGAGGAGCCACCAATGACACCACCATTGCCTCCTGAGGAACCACCAGAAGGTCCAGTTTTACCAACTGAGCAGTCAGCATTAGCAACTGAAAATACCTGGCCTACTGAGGTGCCAGCATTACCTCCTGAAGAGTCGGTATCCCTGCCTGAGCCTCCTGTGAGTCAAAGTGAGAGTTCAGAGCCTTCTGTGGTACTTAATTATTCATTGTCAACATCAGAACCCTCAATGTTAGTATCAGAGGCTACCATGGCTGTTGCAGAACCACCACTAGAGCCAGAGTCTTCAGTTACAGCAACACTTGCAGAGTCTGCTGTAGTACCAGAAGAACATGAAATTGTTCTAGAGACACCAATGTCTGAAACTCCCATAATGTCAGCTGAAACAACTATGTTAACATCAGATCCTCCTATTATGTCAGAGACGGCAGAATCCCTTGATTCCATACGAGCTTCAGGACAAGCTGCTTCAGAGTTACCTATATCCCTGCAGGAACCAGCAGTAGCTATTCCAGAGCTAGCACAGAGCACTTCGGAGCAGCCAGCTGCAGCTATCTCAGAGCTGCCAGCTGTGGTTGCTTTGGAATCACCGGCCATGGCTGTTCCGGAGCCACCATCCGTGGCTGTCCTGGAGCTGCCGGTTGTAGCTGTCCCAGAGCCCCCGGAGCCACCAGCTGTGGCTGTCCCAGAGCCCCCGACTGTGGCTGTCCTGGAGCCGCCGGCCATGGCTGAGTCAGAACGTGTTATTGTGCCAGTTGTTTCTGCCCTGGAGCCTACTGTGCATATCCTGGAGCCAGCAGTGTCAGTCCTTCAACCTGCCATGATTGTGTCAGAACCATCTGTTTCTCTTCAAGAATCCACTGTGACAATTTCAGAGCCTGCTGTTACTGTTTCAGAACAGATTCAAATAATATCAACTGAGATGGTTTTGGAGTCTACACCAATGATACTGGAGTCTAGCATTATGTCCACGTCTCACATTATAAGAGGAGTGAATTTAATATCTGGCCATCCTAATCTTCCTCCGGAAGTTAGCATACAGGAGACTCCCATGCATTTAAGAGAAGAGCCACATGATGGACATCTGAAGAATGACTCTTATGAAAGTGAATGTGGTATAAATATAGACCTTAATATAAATAATCATTTAATTGCTAAAGAGATGGAACATAATACAGTATCTGCTGCCAGTACTGGTGTTTTTGGTGAAACTGGTGAAGAGAAAAGCTTGCCCATCGGTGAGACTGAACAGTGCACAGTATTGGTTACCTGCTCTGGTGTTAGTGAAACTGATGTAGGAGGAACTCTATCTTCTACTGGTCCTCTTGCTCTTGAATCTGATGGAAAAGGAACTATTGAACTTACCACAGCACCTGCTTTCACTTCAGTTAACAAATATGATGTTGAAGTATCTTTAGCTACACAAGATACAGAACATGACATGGTAATTTCCACAAGCCCCAGTGGTGGTAGTGAAGCCGACATAGAGGGACCTTTACCTGCTAAAGACATTTATCTTGATATACCATCTAATAATAACCTTGTTAGTAGGGATGCAGAAGGACCATTACCTATGAAAGAGAGTGATCAAGCAATCGCAGTTGCTCTCAGCCCTAAAGAAAGTGGAGAAGATAAAGAAGTACCTCTCCCCACTAAAGAAATACTGCCTGATTCAGGATTTCCTGCTAATATTGAGGATATTAATGAAGCAGACTTAGTAAGACCATTACTTCCTAAGGATATGGAACGCCTTGCAAACCTTAGAGCTGGTATTGAAGGCCCTTTACTTGCAAGTGAAGTTGAACGTGACAAATCTGCTGCCAGTCCAGTTGTAATAAGTATACCAGAAAGAGCTTCAGAGTCTTCTTCAGAGGAAAAAGATGATTATGAAATTTTTGTAAAAGTTAAGGACACACATGAAAAAAGCAAGAAAAATAAGAACCGTGACAAAGGTGAGAAGGAGAAGAAAAGAGACTCTTCATTAAGATCTCGAAGTAAGCGTTCCAAGTCCTCTGAACACAAACGCAAGCGTACCAGTGAATCTCGTTCTAGGGCAAGGAAGAGATCATCTAAGTCCAAGTCTCACCGCTCCCAATCACGTTCTCGGTCACGTTCAAGACGCAGGAGGAGGAGCAGCAGGTCAAGATCAAAGTCTAGAGGAAGACGGTCTGTATCAAAAGAGAAGCGTAAAAGATCTCCAAAGCACAGATCCAAGTCCAGGGAAAGGAAGAGAAAAAGATCAAGCTCGAGGGATAATCGGAAAACAGTTAGAGCTCGAAGTCGCACCCCAAGTCGTCGAAGTCGGAGTCACACACCAAGTCGTCGGAGAAGGTCTAGATCTGTTGGGAGAAGGAGGAGCTTTAGCATTTCTCCTAGCCGTCGGAGCCGCACCCCGAGCCGTCGGAGCCGCACCCCGAGCCGTCGGAGCCGCACCCCGAGCCGTCGGAGCCGTACCCCCAGCCGTCGGAGCCGAACCCCGAGCCGTCGGAGCCGAACCCCGAGCCGTAGGAGCCGAACCCCGAGCCGACGGAGAAGATCGAGGTCTGTGGTAAGAAGACGAAGCTTTAGTATATCACCAGTCAGATTAAGGCGATCACGAACACCCTTGAGAAGAAGGTTTAGCAGATCTCCCATCCGTCGTAAACGATCCAGGTCTTCTGAAAGAGGCAGATCCCCTAAACGTCTGACAGATTTGGGTGAGTTATTCTTTTAAAAACTCAGTGGTATTGTAATAGAGAATGATTTAAACCTACATTTTTTCTGGTTTTTGAGTCAAAAGTATTTTGGATTATTGGTTTAGGGTAAGTTTTATTTTTATAACTGGATTAGCCAGTGTTTAGAAATTGTAGGGGTAACTGCATTTGTAGTTAGAGGGAAGACTGACTTTAGGGTATATTTGAGCCATGGTGTTTACATGTGTAAACATTTTGCTTGATGTCTTGCCATAACTAAGAATGGAAAGCAGAAATAAATATCCAGTAAATTAAAATCAAGGTTAGTGTATGCTTAGATTATTATTGTATGTATTATAATGTATTCTTGCAGATAGACCCATAATATCATTGTTTTCCTTTTTTAATACTATTTGGCAATATATAGGACTGTTGAATATTTGTGAAGGTAATTTTGATTGATATAGTGGGTAACAAGTGAATAGAGAATTTTGCGCATGGGGATTCATTTAACAGGGGGTGATACTAGCAAAATAAAGTGAAATTTATTATATCAGAGTGATTTTAATTTGTTCTGCCTTACTTTACAAATGAAAATGCTCTAATTTTTCCTGATTTTAAGTAGTGTGCAGAGATGATTAGAATTTGATGGGTAATTATCTTGCAGATTGTACATTTATTTTCAGGTCAGGATGGTCTAAGAAAAAGATACTAAAAGAGCAGTGAGGGAGATGCATTCAATTTGGTGAAAGGTTTGAGTTCTTGTAATTCACATCACTATGGAGAGGAACCATGTATAATTCCTACAGTGATTACAAGTTAGTGAAGGAGATGTAGGTAAAATGCATGTGTCTCTTTTACCAAATAGCGAGTGCTGAAAAGGCAGAATGTAATGATTGCTGTAGTATTGTTACAGATAAGGTACTTTAGGAGCATAGTGAAGAAAAGTATTAATTCTGACTTAATGAAGATTTCTTAAAAGAGGTGGCACTCTTTGGGGCTCAAAGAGTGATTAAGATGTCAGAGATTAGAAGGAAAGTAATTTCTTGCAGAAGGGATATTTATATTTAGAAAGACACCACCAGGAGGATAGGGCTGTTTGGAACATAAAGTTGGCTTTGACAGGTGAATGTCTTAGAGTGTGTGGCAGAGTGAGCATTACAGCAATTACAATAAGTTAGCTATTTTGTGTAGTATTTGCATGGGAAGCTCAATGTGGATTTAATTCTTTAAACAGAGGGACTTAAAAACTTTGAGCCAAAGATTGATATCCCAGTTGTAACTGAGGCAGAAAATTGCTTTTAATATTGTTAGCATATTAAGAATGTTCATAATAGAAATGTACAGTCGTGTTTAGGAAAACTGTTTCTTATATTTTTCCTCTTCCAGATAAGGCTCAATTACTTGAAATAGCCAAAGCTAATGCAGCTGCCATGTGTGCTAAGGCTGGTGTTCCTTTACCGCCAAACCTAAAACCTGCACCTCCACCCACAATAGAAGAGAAAGTTGCTAAAAAGTCAGGAGGGGCTACTATAGAAGAACTAACTGAGGTAAGCTAGACAGAATTTGTTTTCATTCTTAAATGGATTATTTCAGTGATGTTGACTGGAGCGTGCCAAAACCTGAGTTGTGGGCTGAACTGATAATGGCTGGCACCGAGTGGCCAAAACCCGAAATACAGATGTGGCAGCGGCAGAAGCTCTGTATAGCAGGCCATTATCCGGGATGGCTAAGCTCCGCTAGCTAAAAGTTACTTCCCATTACTTTTGCTTTCCAGTTTTAGAAGCCAAACTGACTGAGGAGTTGGGACCGTTCGTTTGAATGGAGGAGGTGTTGAGTGAGCAACACGCAGAAGCTCGCCTACAGTTTCGTTTCCATTCACGACGTGTTCACTGATCGCCACGAGTGTACTGCATATACGCAAAGACACAGACAATCTTCAGAAATGATCTTTTGCCACCGGAGCTTGGAAATTAATGAGAATAGCTGGCCATTGCCTGAAAGGAACTTCTTTCGCATCAACATTTCGGGTTTTGGCTGTTTGGTACCAGCCATTGGTGATAATGGCCGGCCATTATCAGTTCTTCCTGCGGTTCAGGTTTTGGCAGTAACATATATATATTTTAAACTCACTTACTTTGTTTTGAAAAAATTTGATCTTTTCAATTGAGGCTTTTTTTTTTTTTTTTTCATTTTGCTTTTGCTTTGTTTTGTTTTATTTTTTTCTGTTTTGGAGAACGCTGAAATATTGCTGCTAGGATCCAGAAATACCACACTGTTTCATATATTGAAACTTGTTATTGGCTAGCCTTATGCCAGCCTTCCACTGTCAACACTTTCTGTTCCCCTTGATTATAGGCCTGATAAACTTTGTGTTTTTGGCTAAATGAGCTTTTTATCCTATTGTGATATTTTCAATTGATAATGGATGTGACAAATTCTATTGCTTGTATAGAGACAGGTCTTCCCATATTTACTCTGACTTCTTTATAGAGCCACGAAATGGAATCTTTTCCTTCACTTCTCAGGAAGGAATTGACTCTGCTTTATGTATCAGACCTCATCAATTGCACCCTCTTCATCAAGGCTTGTTTTCCATTTTTAAGTTCTTATATTCCTTAAGAGACTCAACTCAAACATTTATGGAGAGACATCTAATCCTATCCCGAATGTTTCAAATCTATTGCCATACATTTGGGGATCATACAGTCTCTTAGTCTGTCACTTTTCATTTATTACAGTACAAATTACAACTTTTTAAAAAAAAATTTAAGGACCTAGTAAAGGCTTCTATTGCTTACTTTTCAAATCCAAGCTCTTTATTTAAAGTTTGAAACCCTATGAACATTTAGTGTTCCAGTGTTCTTCTGTACCTTTTTAGACTCATCTTCAGCCCTCTTGTCCCTTGTAACAATTTTCTTCTCACCTTTTTACTACCACCGGACTAGGATGATTTTCTTTTCATTTACCTACCAGTCCTTATTCCTTGCTATGAAAATCTGGCTCAGAACTCTTCAAGGAATGTTCCTTGTTTATCTAACTCTGACATTATTTTCTCTTAAGCCTTTGTTCCTTTGTTCTTTCAGCACTTATGTAACTCAGTTTGTATTATATGAGTTTGCACTTGTTATTGTGTTGCTCTGTAAAAGCGTTCTTCAGTTATTTCATGTGTATGTATTCTGTCTCTTGAACTAGATTGTAAGCTCCTTGGGAGCAGGGACCATGTCTTCTACTTTATTTTTTGTATGCCCCAGACAGTGCCCAGTACAGTGCTCTGCACATAGTAGGTGCTCAATAAATGTTGTTGACTGACTGACCAGCCAGAGTGTGTTTAAATAATAGCTAATAAGTAAAATTACTTTGTGATAATCTATCATTAATCTTGTTTTACTTTTAAAAGTTGATTTTACATGGTTTTGATTCTTTTTAAGAAATTGTTTTTCTTTATAATGTATGTAAGATTTATGTTTTGTTTGTTTTTCCTTTTTAAGAAATGCAAACAGATCGCACAAAGTAAAGAAGATGATGATGTAATAGTGAATAAACCTCATGTTTCGGATGAAGAGGATGAAGAACCTCCTTTTTATCATCATCCCTTTAAACTCAGTGAACCTAAACCTATTTTTTTCAATCTTAATGTGAGTATTAGAGTTTCTGGATTGATGATATGGCTCAAGTTATAGAACTATTTAGAAGCCTAATGGAATTTGGTTTATTATTTTTTGGTTTAAATACTGTGAGGAATAATGAACAAAATCTATTTCCTTCATATTGAAACATTTTCAGAAACCATTTAATGTAGGTATTGTTACATGGAGTTTTAATTAAGGAACTGTTTGTTTTTTAGATTGCTGCAGCAAAGCCAACTCCACCAAAAAGCCAGGTAACATTAACAAAAGAATTTCCTGTGTCATCTGGATCTCAACATCGAAAAAAAGAAGCAGATAGTGTTTATGGAGAATGGGTTCCTGTAGAGAAAAATGGTGAAGAAAACAAAGATGATGATAATGTTTTCAGCAGCAATTTGCCCTCTGAGGTAAGTAAGAGGAATATTATGTATTTTTCTTTTTTATACCTGAATCTGCCATTTTATTGTTATTTTATATCTGATTTGGATTCTGTTTCACTCTTCTTAGGGCCGGGTTAAACGGCAGGGCCGGGTTAGACGACAGATGAAACAACCCGCAGCTTCTCATTTGACAGTAACTCGATGCAATTCACTTTGTGGAACCAAGCCACAAAGTGAAAAGCATCGAATTGCAGAGAACAGTGTTATCACATCCCTACCCAACATTGGGCCCTCCTTGCACTTGTGGGAAGGTAGCCCAAGGTACAGCTACTTAGCTTCCCGTTTTGCTTCGAGGCTCTATAGCTCTAGATTTTGGTGGTAGCAAATTTATTGGGTGGAGGGATTGAGCAGAGAGAGGCAGTTCCTCAGGTTCAACACAAGAACTGGAATGGAAAAGGTCATTGTAGGCTGTTGTATTTTGGGTACATAGCCCATTGCCCTGAAATGATGGTTTCTTACTATTTCTCTGGGTTGTTTGTCAGATAGCCTTTAATTTGAACCATTTTCCCTTCGCTGTACTACCTTGGCCCTTTTGAATTCTTGTGTTTAACCTAATGCTCAGCCTTGGTACTCCATTCCCTTCTCCTTCCCCTCTTTGCTACTATTAAAAATTGGAGAAGTGGAATTCACACCTTGAACTTTCTATGAGGCTATAGTTGTATCTTGTCAAAATGACGTAGATATAATGCCAAGTGTCAAAAACAACCCCATTAAAATGCCGCCTAATTAATTAATGTGCTGCTAAGTATAGTGCACATGAGAACAGCAAGACTGTATATATATGTAAATATATATATATATATCTGTATCTTTGTATGTACCTCTGTATCTGTACCTTTGCTGTATCTTTTAATAAACAGTTTACTTTTATTTAACTTGTTGTGCAAAATCACGCTTGGGGGATCTGGGAGGGTGGAGACTTAATAGGGGGGTGGGAGTTTTAAATAATATCATAGATTAGTTATCATCACCTTTGCTTCCTCTTGCCCTTGAGTCCCAAAGCCTAGACATTTGTCCAAGTACTAGACTAGATATCTGATGCCTCTAAAATGTGGGACTTCTTCCCCACCTCCTTTTTTTTGCAGTTGTGGGAAATGTAGGTCTTCACCTTCAGGTTCCCTTCATTGGCCATATCATTTTTCACTAAACACCTCCAGTACTACAAATAAGTAAATCCTGTTTATCAAATCATAAAGTAAACAGAACCCAAATCAGAAACTTTATGATAGCAATATTTTTCCCCACTGGTGACATTCACAGGTGACATTTTCACTGTTTTTTTTGACACGCGGCATTTCGAAAGGGAGCACGTTTCTATACAGTGAAGCTGGACATGATAACTAGCCAACACAACTTAACATCCATCACAGGTGCTGATTGTGTTCACATGAGGTCCAACAGTTGAAGCAAGTTGTACCATCACCAGTGAAGGAGGGATAGCTGGTTTGGACGATATTTTAGTGAAACCAGTTGAGTAGCTCAGTTGCTAATCCCCAAACCAGGCTACTTACACATCTCAGAAGGGAAAGGTTAACTGACATCTGCAGCTGACTTAATCTTGTAGTAGTTAAATATCAACCATGATAAGAGGGTTAAACAGACTTTCTTAGAAATCCTGATACCATATGCTTTTAGTAATTAATGCCTTGCAGATTAAGTATTTTTAACAGAGTTGGAAAAACGGATTTTTTTTGCCTTTTTTGGAGTAGAGTGAAGACCTATAAATGGTATTTGAAAATTCTTAGGGATTTTATTGAGAAGATAAGTGACCATAACTATTTTTTTTAACTTTCTTCAGTTGAACATGGGGCAAGTTCTTGGTTGAATCCTGCTAAAACTGCATTTGTGTTTATGTATATATATTTGGAATTCTGTGTTTGGCCATTTTCAGTCTTAACACTGACAGTGTGTTGTCCTTAGCCTTGACTATCACCAAAAGTGGTTGTCAGACTTTAAAGGTTGGGGGAATTATTCCAAAGAAATCTGGGGGAGGGGTGTGTGGGTAGAGTTTGATAGAGGATACTCAGACATTATTTTATAAGAAGTAAAGGAATCTTATTAAGGCAGATGAAAACAAAGTTCTGTTTAAAGGACTAAATAAATGAAGGAGATGCCTCTTATGGGAAGATAAGTATAACTATTTGACATCAGAACTCTTTCCTTCTTGTATATTTAATCTAGTTACTTAGAGGATTAGAGTCAAAGGATATATGTTAACTTCTAAACAAAAGAATCCCAAGACTTTAGAGGAAAAAGGGCAGTATTGTGCTTTGCTCTCAGGTCTCTGTATTTTTACTTAGCAATAGTATATTGAACACCTAGAGGAGATGTTCACAATATAAAATGTTCTAGTTATTTAGCTAACAGCTAAATATACTGTATTTGTAAAATTAATGTTTCATAGACCAACATTTGTGGAATACTGTTGGTTACTTTTTATGGGAGCACTGATCCTTTTGATGCCCTGCCAGAGTATGAAATAAAAGCTTTCTAGAGTAAAGAAAGAATAAGCTCTCTTGGTCAATTTTTTTAACTGAGTATTTTTTTATCAGCCCTTTTCATTTTAATAAATGTGAATGGAGTTTGTGGTTTTTTAGTCTTGAGCATAAACTGTTGAGGTGAAGATTTGCTCTCCATGAGGGCCAAATTAGCTTTACCATAAAACTATGGACTGCGTCCTTAACCCAACCAATTGTCTTGCACGTGGGTGCTCTTTGATGTAAGTGTGAGTGGACAGAAGTTGTGGATGGATCAGCATAAACCCATATCTTAATGGAAAAACAACTCATCAGACTGTGTGCCCTACTGCCATAGCATCGCCTTCGTACCCAGAAGCCAGCCAGCATCATCCTCAGTAAGGAGTGACTACAGAACTTTGACCATAATTGTGTGAATCTGAATTAAAAACAATGAAATCATAAATAATGGGAAATAATCTTGAAAAAATAGTCCTCAGGGGCATTAATTCTTGTTTAAAAAAAATAAAGTTAGGAAAGGCTTATTGGGTATATAATATAGAGTCTTTGATCCTAATTTAACAACTAGTGCGGTGTTTCCATGGGTACCATCAATCAAAGATTTTAGAGATCCAGAGGTAACTAACTCCTCATTAATGTCTATTGATTGCTTACATGTTAAGATCGTTTTTACCACAAGGAGTGTGCTTGGGTTGTATTCATATCTACATTCCACTGGGGTTAAAATTCTCTTACGTTTAGAAGTGCTAAATTATAGAGCTTAGAAAAGCTGAAATCCTTGGGGTGAGATGAAAATTTTAATTGGAAATTAAACACATAGATCCTGTCAGTGTGTAATGTATAGATAGTCCTGCTATTCTCTCTTTTAGATTCTCCTAGGTGACTGACATTACATTATTTTGAACCATTTAAAAGGTTAACCATTTGTTTCCCAGTAGTAATTCATTTAGCTTAAGTATATTTTTAAGTTGACTTGCACTAGAGAATTTTATATGATATAATAAAAATTCATATTTCACTTTTTAAAACCAACTAAACACATAACCACTAAGTCTGTATTTACTGTGGCAGTTGTTTCTGGTTGTCATTTTGTTCTTTTCTGTATTAACTTCTAGTTGAATAATTTCTGCTAAGTATTTAAAATTTATGTTTACATACATTAGATCCTTTTTCTTTTGTTCTTTATTCTTATAATTAAAAATTTCCTTTAAACCTTTTAATGTCTGAGATATCTGCACTTAGCTGTGTAGAAAATAATTTTCTTGGTACAAAGGTTATTTTCCTTAACCCACTGGCCCTATTCTAACTGTTCTGTTTAGCTCTTTTATATCCTTTCACTGACCTTTGACAATGTTACAAATTCACGTATTCTATTTAGTTGGATTAAACAAAAGGGGAGTAAGTTGATTTAGAAGGAATTTTTAATGAGATGGATATAAAAGTTATACTTCTGTAATTTAGGTCATGAAATGCTTATGGTGCAAATTGCATTTTGTATTTCATTACTCATGACACCTTTGTAGGTTATATAAGTAATTGTAATCTGCTTTGCTGCTGAGATAGATTAAATAATGTAAGCAGGTTTTCATCAATGTGAGACCCAGAATAAGAATTCAGGATGCTTCTTTACATAGATTACACCTTTTAGAATAAGTCCTAGAAAAAAAAGGAATTTAAAAATTTCCCCTGCAAACATAAACTATAGATGCGATAGTAAACTGGTCTAAAGTAATCAGTGGAAACAAGGCTTGTTTGATAAAACTTGATAATGGTATTCTGGGGGATTTAAGATTCCATTTTTCCCAGTTTTTAAAGAGGGCTTTTAGCTTCATTTTTGTACCTTTCTCCCAGTTTTCTTTCTGAGCAACACTAAAAGGTGGTTAAAGGTTCCAAAGTTCTGCTGTCCAATATAGTAGTTACTAGCCACGTGTGGCTATTGAATTAAAATGAAGAATCATTTTCTTACTGAAACATGTATTTCAGTAGCTATCAATGCAAAATTCTTTTGGACAGTACTGCTCTCTAAGAGCTGTGGTGGTTTATGAGAGTTTTAATACTAATAAACATTTGGTCTAGCTATTGAATATTACTCCTTTGGAGATTATAGTTGGCTTTTTATATATTATTACATAGTCCAAGTTGTGAAAATCTGGAAATAGGCATTTTAATGTAAACTCTCCTGAGCATCTTTGAGAGAGTAAGATAATCTAGATAATTCTATTTTGAATTTATTTCCTTACATTGAAAATAATTTGAATATATATAGCCAAATTGCTAATAAATTAATAAAGTTTTGACATGAACTTGCAGCTCCCTCGATAAGCCTGTTGAAATATTAATGGTGTTGTACTGTCTTGGGAAATAAACTCATTGTAATTGTATCTAAAGTAAAGGTATAATAAACTCCAAGGTTATTATATTAAAACACCTTACAGAATGAGAGAGATGTGTATTTAACGTGAAATATGACTGAGATTTGACGGAAGTTTCATCCTGGATATAAATGAGAGACGTTTAGGTTACTGGCTTCACAGTAAAGGCCAAAAGAGAAAAAATATGACAAGAAAAAGTCTTTAGAAGCATGAATTCACAGATAGGTATATTCATTTGGATTCCAATTAGAAAGAACAAACTTAGTTTTGTTCTAGAAAAGTTGGGAGTTTTGAGAGCCAATACATTTTTAAAAATCAATTTTAGTGATATACATTAATAAAGCATAAATTTCATCCAAAGTGTACAATGGCCAATACATTTTTATGGCAGATTTATAGTGGGAGATCAGGGATCAGGTGGTGGATAGGCATGTTTTCCCCAGCATCTCCTCAGATTTTACACTTGGCACCCTAATACTTAGCTTTATAGACTTCTGTGAAACCAAAAATAATTCTGGCAAGGTAAATGAGATGGTACTGGAGATATATTTATGGGCCTTCAAAAATTCCATTGATTTTCTCCCTGACAAATTTAGGAAACATCTAAGGTAGGCCAAGGCAATGTAAATGTTGGCCTGAAAATCTGGGTTCCCAGTTAAAGTTCCAGAAGTGAACAGAATTACAACAGAAGTGAAAAATGAACATGCAGAAAATTTTGTTTCAGACAGACTTTTCTTAGATGAACTATTTCTTACAATCCCCAGAAATATTCCCAATTTGTGTGGATAATTTAAGTTGACTAAGAAATTAAGATCTTTCATTTAAGAGGTCTGAAAACAGTCTAATAAACAATTATAGAATGAATTCAGTTTAAATTTGCCTTCATTCTTAGAAGGCATACATAAGAACCTACACTTTTTTTTTTCTGGAAGAAAACTTGATTTAGCTAAAGGAATATTATTAGATAATTCAGCAAGATTACGAAGAATGACGGACTGATGAGGGCTTCTGAAGGTAGGGATACTAAGATGAGTGAATCCCTAGGCATGAGATACAACTGCACTTTTTTTTTTTTTTTAAGTTAGGCCAGTAAAAGGATTTATTGAGAAATGAGAGAAAAGAAAAGAAAGAGGTACACACCCAAGATGTGGATGCAGGTTCCTCCAGGCAAAGGGAGCTACAATTAGTCTTTCAGTCATATAGGCTTCTATATTGTATTGCTCTTCTTTAAAGGAGAAGTATTTCATATACAACAGTCTAGGACAGCTAGCCTCTACTTAGCTCTTTAATAAAGAAATAGCTTAGTAGTTAACTTATTTTACTAGCTTCCTTCTATTTATCATATTCAAGTAGTACCTGAATTCATTCTTGTATGTGAAAACAGTAAATACTCCCGTCAGATAAACATTTTCCAGAAAGATTTTCTCAGCTGAAATAGCTAGAAATTACTAATGGGTTAAAGGGTGTTAGAAGAGAAAGATCAAGGGTTATTGAGTTGATAAAAACCAAATTGAGCTCTTAATTTTGTAATTATTTGGTGAATTTTTCCTTTCGTGGTTGGGCCTTCCACAAATCATAAAAATTGGGGAATTTGATCTAAAATTGCTTACAAGAATTTTCCTCAACATTATGAAACATTTTAAAAAGTAAAAACAAAAAATTACCTGTTTAGCTTAAACTTTTAAAAGGCAGCATATACGCTCTATAAAGGGAAGATCTAAGACCTTTCAAATGCACTTACCAGCTTTAATAGATGTTATGTACTTCAACAGAAATATTTTAACTTGTCATGAATATATGTAAACTGAAAACCAAAGATTCAGTTGATTTATATACTGAATATATACTTGGAAGAAATTGGGTTCTTAAGACAAAACTACAGCCATGTACAACTACAAGAAGGTGAAAAGATGTGCTGCTGAGTAAATGAGAGATGACTGTCATGATAATGGTTTTTTTTGGTACTTGCTCTTTGAGAACTTTGTTAAGCTTCTGACAGTTATGCTGTAAAGGGTACAATGAAAAATGCTGATGAGTATAAATTGTTCAAAAAATTCTTCATTTACTATAAATTGCTTTTTGTTAGTGAAGTCTAGAGATTTTTTTAAGTTCTTTAAAAATCATTCAGAGACCTTTGGGTTGGGTTCTGCTGCTTCTAAAACTTAGTAACTGACCTTAATCTTCGTATACTTTCCAAGGTTACTTTGCCTATTTTATAAGGTTATTAATATATGAGACTATTGTTTTGTTTTTGGTATGTAGCAACTGAAGATTTATGAAGACTTTTTAGAATTTGGGGAGCCTGTGGTAATTTAAGATAATTATCTATGTTTTCTTTCTTAGCCTGTGGACATCTCTACAGCAATGAGTGAGCGGGCACTTGCTCAGAAAAGACTCAGTGAGAATGCATTTGATCTTGAAGCCATGAGTATGTTAAATCGAGCTCAGGAACGGGTATGTAGCAATTTATGTCTAAATGAGAATTTTACTGAGCACATGGTTGAGTGTGATGTAAGAAAAATCTCTGACTTAAAATGAAGGTTCTTATCTAAAATGAAGGTTCTTATCTAGAAAAGCCAAGGAAAGAAATCATTTATCTTAATTAAGCAGTCTATTTTAAATCAAAGCTATTGGAACCTGCCTGATCATTCATTCAGTAATGTTTATTGTGTAGTATGTAGCAGGAACTTTTTCTTGAGGAAAAAATAATAGAAAAAATTCCCTGCTCTCATGGAGCTTACAGTCTAATTGTTAAAGATAGCTAATATATGTATTAACTCATTCCATGCCCACAACAACCTGAGAAGGTGTAGGTAGTTTTATTAGTTCCCATTTTCCAACTGAGAAATCTGTGGTAAAGATTGGTTATATTATGCCCAAGGCCACACAACTGGTAGGTGGGATTCAAACCCAGGCAGCCTGAATCCAGAGTCTGTGCCTTTAATAATAGGTTTTCCACTTATTCTTTTTCTGTGGTAAATCTATGTATAAACAAGTACATGCTCTAATAAAAGCTGTTTTATGTATTTGGACAATTTCCTGTATTCATTTCTTTTTAAGCATGTCTTGAATTTATTCTGGATTTATAATACTTCCAAGAGTGTAATTAATTAAAAACCCAGACGGTCATGATCTTTATTAGAATGCATTTGTGTAAGTTAGTTAAGAAGAGGTGGAGTGAGGCAGATGTAGCACAGTGGTTTGTACACCCACTTCCCATGTATGAGGTTCTGGATTCAATCCCTGGTACTGCCTAAAAAAAGGTGGTGTGGGGGGGTTCTTTTGCTGTTATTAGCTCTTTTCAACATGTTTTTTCATGTTTCAAATATTTCTTTATGGTTGAAGAAATTTGAGTCTAGTTTATCTTTTGAGGCTACATTTCTCCTGCATGTGTGCGATACTTTGAAGAATGAGAATCATAGCTGTGCCTTTTAGTTGTTAGAGATAGATTTCAGATCTTGTTATTAATTAGATTCACTGCATGTTATCAGAATGCTTCTTTGGAAGATTTAGGAAAACATTTAATTTTAAATATATATAAATTCATTCAACCTTTTTTAGGACCTAACCATTTCATTTAGTAAATTAAATTATCACCAGTGGCATTTTAACTAGATGAGTGATGTCACTTAATTGAGGCTTCTTGCTTTTTCTTCAGATTGATGCCTGGGCTCAGCTCAACTCTATTCCTGGCCAGTTCACAGGAAGTACTGGAGTACAGGTTCTGACGCAAGAACAGTTGGCCAATACTGGTGCCCAAGCCTGGATTAAAAAGGTACACAATATAAGCATATACAAAAGTGTTGAAAGTTTAAAAATTTTAAGGAAGTGTTTTATTAAAAATGCATGAAGGGAGCGGATGTGGCTCAAGTGGTTGAGCTCCTGCCTCCCACACGGGAGGTCCCAGGTTCGGTTCCCAGTGCTTCCTGAAAAAACAAGAACAAACAACAAAACAAATGGAAAAAAAAAAAAAAAAACAACTCAGGGAAGCCCATGTGGCTCAGAGGTTGAGTGTCGGTTTCCCACATTGAGGTCCTGGGTTCAATCCCCCGTACCTCCTTTTTTTTTTAAAAAAAAAAAATACATGAGGCCGCCAATGAGTAATGGAAGTTTATGAGTAAATTTGATATGTGTATATGCTCCAAGATGGACACTGAAGATGGACCTGACTGATGAGACAATGGCAATTGTATAAATATGGCACAGGTGCCACCCAATTTATATTCTTAGGTTACTTTTATTGCTGCTGGTTTTAGTGGTTGGTTTTTTTTTAACTGTTATTTGAATGCCAACAGCGTATCAGGTGCTGTTCAGAATATTCTACAGTTCTTGTTTGGCTACTAAGCTAATAATTTCAAAGCAGTGGCTCTCAATGTTTCCTCATCATGGGGTACTTTATTACAGGTTTATTTTTGGTGGATCTGCCCCCAAGAGCCCTTTACCATCTTTTCCCATTCCTTATTCCTTTATCCTTCTTGCCTCTTCCTTAGTGCCTGCACCCTACTGTAAGATCCCTTGACCTCTATTCCTCATCCCTCTTGTGACCTCCAGCCCCAGGTCCCCATGGTTGTCAGTTGTTGGTTATAGAAAGTGGTTGGGAGGCCCTGGTAATTAGCACTGCATGTGACTGGAAAGAGGTGAGGATGGCTGGAGCACGGGGTGGGTGATGTTAAAGGGTGGTTAAGGGGATGGGATGGGGATGGAGAATGCTATTTGTGGGCCATCATTTAGGCCCTGGTGGCCTTTGGTGATCCACAGGCTCAATTTGAGAACCACTGATCTCCTGGGGAAAAAAACAGGATCTGTAAGACCTAAAATCAAGGGAGAGGATGGACACTTGGTGCTGTGAAGATGTAGGTGCACCTGTTCTCAGATTTCCTACAGATAAGACTTAAGACCTCTGACCTCTACCTACGGCTGCCTCATTGTTGGGGGAGTCTTAGGTGGTTAAGAAGGGCTTTTTTTTTTTTTTTGAAGTAATGCATTCTGGTGAAGGGATGTGGCTTGGTTGGATGGGTGATGGGAAATTTGTTTCAGGAGTACTGGCTGCATAGTGCTGAAACTGGGAGGCTGCACGATCTAATGGATTGGGAAGGTTTCTTTATCCTGCTGTACTCCTGACTCCTTGTGTGATCGTGGGCAAGTAATTCTTTGGAATTTCAGTCTCCAGGTGTTAAATGGAGACAGTCTGAACTGCCTTAGAGGGTGGTAATGAATAATGTGATAGGAACTGAATTGCCTACCTATAGAGAGTGCCAGTGACTGAGCTGAATTTAAAAACAAAAAACAAAACAAAACCTAGATATTGGTTGCTTTGGCTGTTTTAATCTCATAACAGTTATTTCAATTTTGATAGCTTTATCTGTTGATCCTCTTATTAACAAAATTAATATAAAATACAATATAACCTTACTTTGCCTGCCATTTTTCTTTAAAAAATAGTTGCACTAATATGTGTACAGTGAGTACATGGCTAGAGTCATGAAAAAATTACAATTTATGTACTTTACAGGAGGTTGTGCTGGAAAAAAGAGGATGAGATGCTAACTTTGAATTTTGGATTAATTTTTGGACTAATTTTTTATATCTAAAATTTCAGCGTGATTCATATATTTGAAAATGACTCATTTCAGGGGGAAGAATTACATTTAACACTTTTAATTCTTTAATGCAGTTCAATATTTTAGGAACTTATACTTGAAGTTATAAGGGTGTTTAACCTTAACCCTTAGCCACCTAATTAAGATAAACAGTCATGTACATTGCTAGATAGGAATTTCTGAATGTTTCATTGCAAAATTCTAGCCTTCATCTGTATAATGAAGTGCTAAGTCCTAATGCTTTTGTATACTTCAAGTATCTTCATGTTATTAATGGAAATGTTTTAAAAGTGAATTTCGCACCAATTCAATTGGCTCCCTTTAAAATTTACCGTAAAATAATTTTTGTTTGTATTTTCAGTCTTACAGGCACTTCACAGAGTTATAAGTTAAATTTAGTCATATGTAGGACCTTTATAAAGATTTTGTAAATATACTTTGGGAAATAAATTATTTTGTGAAATTATCATGAGATAAAATAGATGTGTTCATCAGAACAAATTCTAAATAATAGCAGAAAGCAGTGCTTCTGGGAAAACTTTCCTTTATACAGAATGAATAAGGAATATTTGCAGGTGTTCTCAATTAGGGAAGGAACATTTATGGAAATAGGCTGGAATATTCAGAAAAATCATTAGGCAACTGAAAATTTAAGTGTAACATTGTTGTCAAATAGTACAAATGCTGTCTGCTTATTAAATGTTTTGTTTAGAAATGCTGTTTATATGATCATTTGACTTTTCTGGCTTGGTAGAGAAGAGTCTAATATTTTATTTTATTATTATTTTTTTTTCTAATATTTTAAAAACGACATGGATACCAGCATTCTCCATGTTCTTTCAAAATTAGTTGCGGTGTACTCTTAGATGAAAATGAAAGAAAACTGTATATATGTTCTCATTCATCAGTAACATATAGTTAAGAACATTTTATTTTCTGGAATGAAATGATTTGGACATAACACAATAAATGTTGACTACTGTAGTCTTAATAGAGATTAGTCACCTTTCTTATGAACTGCATACACACTGGGGTAAAGAAGCAGTTGCAGATATTAAAGAATGCAAAACAAATTTGAAAACTTGGGTTATATGGGGATTTGTATTGTACTCTGCACAGTTGCCCTTTTTTTTAGGAGTGTTTCCTGGAAAAGAGGGGCGGATGAACTTGGAAGTAAGTAAGGTGTGTAGCATCAAGGCAGTTGATACCCAAGCATCAGCTAATTTTTCTCTTTATACATCTACACTGCATGGCCTGCACCAAATAAAGGAACTGAACCAGGGGTATGTTTTTACCTCCACAGCTGCCTCCTTCCATCAGAGCACCTTGTTGAACTTAATGTCTGATCACACAGTATTGGCATATTTTCTCCCCAGCAAGTAATTAAAAGCTGGGAAGGAAATAAGATTATACAGTTTTACCACTCTGTAAAATAAGATTTAAAAAAAAAATTTTTTTTTTTACACATTTAGTAATAATTTATCAGTACAGGATGTGATAATGCATACTATTTTTAGAACTACCAAAATTTTGTCTCCATTTGTTAAGATAATGACCTTTTGCAATATATTTGCTAGAAAGTGTAAACCTAAAATTTAAAAACAAGGGGAAATAAAGCATGATTGGAGATGTATGTAAAATATATTTTTAAGAACCATAACGATCAACAGTAGAATTCAAGAATAGATGCCCTTTTTTAAAAGGATGCATCAAATATTTCTTAATGTGTGAAAATACACTGTTGTATTTACATCTTATGTAATTGTACATCTTTTGACATTAAGTGGTTTGTTGCTTTGATGGAAATTATGGTTCAGTGGGTTGGATACAAGAGAGATGACTGTTCACAGAATAACCTGTGAACTTTCACCCCTCTATATGGAAACTTGTTTCAGGGCCAAATCCTTGTAGCTGTCTTCTTGCCCCGGTCAGTGCCAGCCCTACTATTCACAACACTGCTGCTACCGAGGCCTAGGTATGTAAACATTTAAGGAGTTTTTTAAAAATCTTTTAACATCAATCTAGGTTTTAAAAGAATTCAAATTCAGTTTGTTATACTTATAGGGATCTTATGTGATTGTCTTGTATTTATTCAATAGATATGCACTGTATATGTTTGTTTTAAAGTTATTGTTTTTTGCTTCGTAGGGGTTTCCTTAGTAAAATATTTATCTTGCTTTATGTGATAGAATGGGGAAGAAAACTTTGGATGACAACAGTATGCTTCTTCAGTGTCCAAACTATTTCTAAATGATTTCTGGGCTTTATTCATTAACTAGGTACACGTGGGACAATTTAATATTACTGAATGTTTTAACGTTGCCTTCTTTTTTTATTTTGCAAGCTAAGAAGAGATACCAGTGCACCTAAAATAGTGGACGAAAACAGGAGTGCTCTAATTTTTTTGGAGGGGGGAATAAGGGCCACTGTTCTAAAACTGCCATTTACTTGTTTTAATTTGACTTTCAAAACAAATGCCATGTTAATGTAAAAATATTTAGAACATACAAACTACCATGTATAGAAATACAGAAGCATTTAAATTTTATTGCTATAATAACTAACAGATTTAGGAGTAAATAAGATTTATTTTTTTTTAGAAATTTACCAGTGAGTTTATAATCAAATTCTAACTGTAAAATGGGGACATTTTACCTTTTTTTGGATAGGATCAGTTCTTAAGAGCAGCCCCAGTAACTGGAGGAATGGGAGCCGTTTTGATGAGAAAAATGGGCTGGAGAGAAGGAGAAGGATTAGGAAAAAACAAAGAAGGAAATAAAGAACCTATTCTAGTTGATTTTAAGACAGATCGAAAAGGTAAGGCTTTTTTGAATGTTTATTACATCTCCTTTATAACATTCTTTTATCTCCGTGATACTGAACTGGAGACAGGTCTTGTGGTATATGTACAACTATTTGTTAGAAAAAAGTTTAACCTTTTCCGCATATAGCAGCTTATTTTTATATAATAATTTGAGATTTTGGAAAGGCAACTTAATGTCTGTTACTAGTTATAATGGAAATGTGCATACATCTTTATATTGTCTTGTGTTAAGGCATCTTGGAACGCTTATCACTGCCTGTATTTTGCTACTGTCTTCATATATCTGGGGTTCTGTAGCCTGAATTGCTAAGTATTAAATACCTACTTTGTACCTGCAGATACCAGCTAATTGGTATCTTCTAAGTCATTCTTCAACTAGAACAATATCCTTCTAAGCAGAATCATAGGGGGCTGCCAGCCAGTGTGATTTATTTAAGCTTGATTTTTAAAACTGAAATCTCCCTTCCCCTTCTTTGTAGTCAAATAGAAAGTATCACTGAAGTAATACAATTACATTAATCTGTCTTAATGAATTTGGAAATGGACTGGCCCTGCAGCAAATATTCAATACGTTTTACATCAGAATTACTACACTGTCATCCACTTAGAATACTGTAAATTAGAGGGAATTATAATCATGTACATAAAAGATGATCCTCAAAAACAGACTGGAAGTAATGTAAGAATCATTCCATAATGTAGTCTTAAGAATTGAATGCTTTTGATCAAATTAGAAAAGGACATTAATTGTACTGATGTCACATTGACATATTACTAACAGAAGATGAATAGATTCTTAAAGGTTAAACAGGTTATTGCATCAGAAGCAATGGTTTATCATAAGGAAAGAGCCAGAGATGCACTATGGAGTGTTATCCTTGGCATTGTGCAACATGGCCTGGGTGAAAATTCTCAGATTACAGGACATTCCTAGGACAGGTTTGGGAAAATATAGTAGTATGGTCTTAGCAAAGGAGTGGTTGAAGAAATCTCCTTAGTATATATGGAAGTTGGGGAAGGAACAGAAATTTCCTTTTCCTGTGGAAAAGGGAGGTTATGCAGAGAGATTTAAGTATTATGTTTTGAGAACATCTCGTTTCTAAGAAAGGGATTATTTGCTGGGGAAAAAGGAGGCCCGTTTATCTGTAAAGAGTAGCCTTTCTCACATTTTTTGATGGCTTAAAATCCACCTCTTCTGGAACATGTTTCTTCACTCACTGAGTTTCATTTTTTGAAGGATAAGAAAACTAGAAATCATTTGCAATGCATAGTCACTATCTAAACAGATCTGGAGATGTTGAGAATTATGGCACTTAATTTGTATATGTAATCATACATTCCCGTGCTTTCTGAAAATTGGTTTTTATATGAACATATATGAATAGAAAGTATAGATTTATATATTGAAACACAGGAAAAGTTAAGGTTGATTTCGAAATCAAGTCTAGGAGGAGTTGGTTGTATATTTAAAGGCATGGATAGGTATTCAGGTTTCTACAGAGTGAGAGTTGTTATGTTAAAATTTAAAATGGAAATTTATTGTGAACACTTTATTTGAAGGTCTTGTTGCAGTAGGAGAAAGAGCACAAAAGAGATCTGGAAATTTCTCTGCTGCAATGAAGGATCTGTCAGGTGAGAACACACTTTTGAATTTCCTCTTGCCCCATCCCCCCCCCCTGAGTTCATAATTTGTAGCAAAAGATGGTGGAAATAATTTATAACTAGTTATTTCTTCTTTGCAGGCAAACATCCTGTGTCTGCCTTGATGGAAATCTGTAATAAGAGAAGGTGGCAACCACCTGAATTTCTTTTGGTCCATGATAGTGGCCCTGATCATCGCAAACATTTTCTCTTTAGGGTAAATATGAATTTCTGCATTAATTGTATACATTTATTAATTTGGTGACAATGTTAGGGGGGCGAGGGGTAAGCATTTTATATCACAGGATTAATTTATGCTGAGTGGGTTGGGGATTTGCTTAGGTGTGGGTAGAATAGTGGGGTTTCTTACCATTGAAGGGTGCTTTGATATTATCTTTGAAAATACTCTTAAATGCTGAAGGGAAAAGATATGGGCAAAATTAGTAATTTGTTATTTTCTAGTTGAACATTGGGGAATTAAGTTACTAGTTATTTCCATTGGGCATTTTCCAGATTTGGAGACCTGCTTTCAATTTGTAGTTCTTTTCTCAAATGATTTTCTTTTTCTGGGTTGAGATTAATTTTAGTTACATATTATGGGTTTTATATTTTTGTAAGTTATTTTTTTAGCATTTAGTAAAAAAAAAAAATACAAAGCTAATCAATATTAAAGTTTGATGCTGTTCTTATTGTATGTTTTTCTTGAATAGGTATTGAGAAATGGAAGCCCTTACCAGCCCAATTGTATGTTTTTCTTGAATAGGTATTGATAAATGGAAGCGCTTACCAGCCCAGCTTTGCCAGCCCTAATAAGAAGCATGCTAAAGCCACAGCAGCTACTGTGGTTCTTCAAGCAATGGGCCTTGTACCAAAGGACCTCATGGCTAATGCCACTTGCTTCAGGAGTGCCTCACGTAGATAGATTGAGGTTTTATATTAATCATTTCAGAATTTTACTCTGCATCAAAATGTATTTCCTCTATAATGTTGTAAATATTTGGCAATTTAAGACATTGTGTAAAAAAAAGCAAGCTGTACAAACATCTCCAGGCTTTGATTTTTGTACCATGGAAATTGTATTTAACCATACAGGGTTTTGGTATGTTTATATTGTTTTCCTTAGTGATGTATTTGTTTAAGTGGCTAACATCCAAACAATTGATTGTTTGAAGGCATCAGTAATCTTCAGTGTGGAATGTTAAATAACGCTTTTATACTGTATTTTGTACTATGATGTAACTCCCCTTCCTTATGGCTAGGCTGCTTTAACACTTGCCTGTAATCCATGAAGGGCTGTGCACCTTGTACTATTTCACAATGGGTTCTGCTGGACAGATACTGGGCCAGTGTTATTGAGGTAATCAAGCAAGATCTGTTCCACAGGCTAATGCCACCATCTCCCCTTAAAATTTTGTAGAAGTTATAAAAAGAAAGTGGTATGTTGTGTGATGATCAGCACCAAGTCCTGCATTCCTGTAAAAGCCATTTGGGCCATAAGAAGGGAGTCAAAATGAAGTCTGACTAGAATTCTACTGCAGAGGCCAAGTACATTTAGTAAGGCATTGAGTTGTGATATAGTTTTACTTTGATGTGCATTTCGAATTTCAGCTACACCTAGATAGACTTAAAATAATTAAAATGCTGTAACCAACTTTAATAAAATTGGCACCCAGCCACTATTTTGTTGACTATGAGAAAGTTTAAGTTCATGTTAATTTTTAGGGTCTATAGAATATTTCATGTGTATTACAGTGGTATTCATATGCTATGTCTCTAAACTTTATTTTCAAAAGCTTAAGGCCCAAATACAAACTTCTCTGGAATAAATGTGGTGTTTTATTTTCTGGATTATAAAGTGAACACTTCTTCACTAAATACTCTTATTTCTTTACCCAGTACTTGATTTCTAAGTGCTTTTATTTAATTTGAATTATATACACATGCACTCAATTACTGACAGTAGCACATTAATACTATTTTGCCATGCCAGCTAAGCATACAACTCTTTAACACTATATGGAATACAAAATACCTTTGTCTCTGGGTTAACAAGCATTAAAAAAAAAATTGGTATATTTGAGATGAGAAATTTTAAATAGGTAGAAAAGCTGAGGTAGAGGCATCAACAATCAGCTCAGTAGATATGTCTACATGTTTTGTAGTTTTAAAATAACTCATTAGTCTTAATTGCCCTGATAGGTCTGGTCACAATTCCATGAGAAACTGCAACAGACTTAAGCTTCAATTTCCCATTTGCAAGAAAACACATTCACTCCATTTTCTACTCAGTTTATACTTAGGTTGCTGGGATCTAGAATTCTCATTCAAGTTATTTGAGGTAGTTAGAAGAAAAAAGCTATCTCCAATAGAAAATGTTGATTTAAAAACTTGCTCAATGCAAATAATAAAAGCTAACATAAAAAGCTAATGTTTACAAACATCATGAATATTTCTATTCCTTTTTTTTTTTTTTAACTTCAAAAATGAATTTTAAAGCCAAAGGTAAAAGAATCTTGAATTTCCTTGTTAGAAGGCTTTATTTTCCTCAAAGATTCCGTTTAGGCTTACTTTGTTCATGATCTCCAATTATAAATGTAGTCATTCATTTCCACGTGCCGTAAAGATGATTTCCCCAGTAACGGTATTTGAGTAAGTTGGTCCAGAGTCTTGGGATGCAACCCACAGTTAGCAAGCTCCTTAAGAACAATCTCCTGTGGAAATTTAAATCCAAGTCAGTAAAAAGCATATCAGCCTTTAAATAATGTCAGGGCTTTTAATTACCACAGGGACTTGGATAAATAAATGGCTCACTCATGTTTATAAATATATCAACAGGTGTTGCTCCCCAAGAATTTTCACAAGTCTGGCTAGTTGATATAAGGCAGTTTTGTTTTATTTTTAAAGGCCTTAATTATTGTAACCCCTCCAAATAAAAACCTAAATATGTTAAAAATTAAAGTCAAATATAATTAAAACACTCATACTGAACTGACTTAAAAGTCAGTTTCCTTTAAATGAAACATAAAAAGGAGTCAAGCACAATTAAGTTCACAAAAACAACATACAGACATAGTAGTTTTTGGTAATTCATAATTGTTAACTACGGTTTGATAACTTGGAACACAAGTGTGGCTCCATCATAAATCAGTATTATTTCCTCCAGTTACTTTTGAGGCAACTCAATGTGATTAGAGCAGTTAAAAAAACAAGTACTACCGCTAAAACAATCTGTTTATAGTTGTCTATTTACCTTAACCAGTACGTTGTCCATTGGTGGGTGGATATTAAATACAGCAGTTGGCTCATGAGTATGCAATCCTGAAGAAAAAGATCCACTCTGTGAAGATTTGAGTAGCGTAGTCACAGAATGTAGAGTATGAGGCATGACAGGCCCTGTAATCTCCAAACTAAATTGATCCTTGTATCCAGAATGAACTTGTGTCTTCACATTTACACTTCGTGCCTTCATAAAATAGAAAAAAAAAAATATGGCCACAATCTCACAAAATAGTCACTATTTTTGACTCCTAGCTAAGCAGGTTTTCCTCTAATAATGAAGGAATATAAGTAGTTCTTAAGACATCAAAAACAATGCTACATGAGTAAAATGTTCAGTAAATTTCTCAAAATTTCTAGCATATTCTACTCCAAATCATGAACTTATAAAATTTATCTATATTCTAGATAATTTTTTTCATATACCTTCTGATTTAATAGTTTCAATGCATAAAGTTGGGAAAAGCAAAAAAAAAAAAAAAACACAAAACAATTTTATTGCTTTTACTATTTAAATGTATAATTTTTTTCAACAATATGGACATATGGTTTATTTTTCCTTTATCCACGGTCATTTTTCAAATCTATTATAATTTAGCTGACACACCACTTTTGACTATGTTCTTTCCTTGAAAAAAAAAAAAAAGAAAATGAGATTAAGCAAAAAAGGAAATTAACACCAAAATACTTTTGTTGCCCATTATACTTACTTGATAAAGAAAATTATTCTCATGTAATTAAGCTTATTTAATATCAAGGAATTTTTTTTCCTGGGAGGGAAGCAAGAACAACAAAATATGTTCCAAGTAAAGAAACTAGAAGGGGTCTATTAAAAAATAATCAAGAATTTATCCTATCAAAGAAAGTAAAGTATTTATTTAAAAGCTACATTATGGAGATCAGTGAATTATAGATTTCCTTTTTTTTTTTTTTTATTACCTTAAGTATTTGCATTGTGGCACCTCGAAAAGCTATAGGGGATAACAGTGTTGGTGGAAGTCCCGCCTGTGGACCAGAGGTAGCAACTAAACTTTTACAGTTGATCAAGAAATTGAGCAATGTAAAGGTGTTGATTCCTTTCACCAATACAACTGACTCAGGTTTGTGATCCATTTGTACTTCATGTTTCTCTTTACGCCTGAAGATAACAATCAAGGAAAGTGCACATGTAAATCCTATGCCAATGGGAAAAGGAGTTATCTTGCTTCTGAATCACCTGGAAACTCTCTTCTCCATTACAAAAAGGAAAAGCTCTTGCCACACCACTCTTCACTACAAGAATTAACAGTATAAGGCACATAATTAGTTTTCCTCTCTAGTCAAGAACATGTTCTGTCCCCACTCCCCTTAACCAAAAAGGAGCACTTTTAACAGCCACTGAAAGGATACAGCTTGAAAGAAAGTATGTCTGGTTTTTTAATTTTGTCCTGCACACCCATCTCTTCTAGCCAGGAAAAACTTTCTTCTTCTTCATCTTCATCACTGATTGCTTGCTCCCTAGGAAATTGCTATAGTTAGGGTTCCCACTTGACCAAACTACTACAAAACCAACTGAGTCCATAAGTCATTGGATCATATAAAAGGTTATTGAAATTACATACTCCCCATGTCCCAAGCTTGTTCCAGATGCTTTCTTCTTATGGCCATTTTCTTTTATTAAAGGCAGAGAAAATTCAATACCTGCATGAAGAAGAACAATGTAACTGGATTTACTTTAATACAATCTAGAAAGAAATATTTAAACTGGTATGCCCTACTTTTAGAGTATAAAATCTGAAAATGCAAATTTTCACAATTCATCTATTAAGGTGAGAGCTTCCACGATTTCTTGACAGCTGTCCACAACACACACACACATACATATTCACATATATCCTTGAAACAAATGGTCCAGGAAACAATACATGCCCAGACTACATTTGATACTTTTTCATAAATTATATTCTACTTTATTTCACTGAAAAAACAAAAGTGTTGGGAAGTGGATATGGCTCAAGTGATGGGGCTCCCGCCTACTATATGGGAGGTCCAGGGTTCGATTCCTGGGACCTCCTGGTGAAGGCGAGCTGGCCCATGTGGCGAGCTGGCCTGAGTGGAGAGCTGGCTCACGCAGAGTGCTGGCCCGCACAGGAGAGCTGGTCCACACGGACAGCTGGCGCAGCAACATGATGCAACAAAGAGACACAGAGGAAAGACAATAAGAGTCGCAGCAGACCAGGGAGCTGAGGTGGCGCAAGAGATTGAGCACCTCTCCCCAACTCTGGAAAGTCCGAGGATTGGTTCCCGGTGCCGTCTAAAGAGAAGACAAGCAGACACAGAAGATCACAGCGAATGGACACAGCAGACAGTGAGCGCAAAACAATGGTGTGTAAATAAATAAATAAATAAATAAATAAAAGAACCACCCAAAACACAGGTGTTAGCCAATAAGTAACAGATTTAAGGTATTAAGCCCCATGGTAACTACAAACAAACAAACAAACAAAAAAACAAAACAACAAAAAAAAAAACCAGAGAATATACAAGCTCAGAGAGACAGAAATTAGAATACAGGTTGCCAGGGATGGCAATAGGGCAAGGGGAATGAAAAGTTAATGCTTAACAGGTATAGGTTTGTTTGGGGAGATGGGAAAGTTTTAGTAATGGAAGGTGGTGAGAGTATGGCAACACAGTAAATGTATTTACTCCCACTGAATAGTACACTTTGCTTGAGAGGGAAAAGTTTATGTTGCCTATATGTTCCCACAGGAAAGGAAAAAAAAAAAAAAAAAAAAAAAAAGAGCAACCAAAGAGGCAATGACAATTAAATGCAACATTTGATCCTCTATGGGATCTAATAATGGAGGAGAAAAGGCCCAAAAGGGCAGTTTTGGGCCATATGAAAAAATCAGAATATAGAATATAAGCTGTATATCAATGTTTAATTTCTTGAACTTGATAACTGCACTTAAGGTGGTTATGTAAGTGAAAGTGGCAGTATAAAGTGTTCAAGGAGCATGATGTATACAACCTGCTCTCAAAGTGTTCAGAAAATAGATTGATAGACAGATGGACAGATAGATGGACTGACAGAAAGATACAGCAAGTTAGCAAAATGTTAAAACTGACGATCTGGGTTTCTGGACAGTGGGATGGGACACAGGTATTCTGGAGTTGTCTATATGAGGTTTCTATTATTTTTGTAATTTGTCCTGTAAGTGTGAAAGTATTAAAAAAAACAAAAAACCTTTAGAGAAAAGAAAGAAAACAAGGGACTGAAAAACACTTAAATAATTCCGGCCAGTAATAGATCACCTTTACTTGTTAAATTCAGAATTAAGATAAAAGAAAACTCTCATCTTGAAAAAAACAAAAACAAAAACAAAAAAAACAAGTGCTGGTTGGACCCACTAAATTGATTTCATGATCCTCCAATGGATACTGAACCCAGTTTGAAATCATTTATTCAGGGGGTATTTTATACTATAGAAATATTTCTACAAGAGCATATTCAGTTAGTGACTTTCCACTCCAAGATGTTTATTACTTGGGTGATCAGAAAAGGGGACACTATTAAGTTAAAGCTTTGTATAGGAAACAGCTAAATAATTGCTGAAAAAAAGTCAGGAATGCATAAATAAAGCATTAAAAAATAATATTAGTAACTGGTAAAAGAAAATTTAAATGATTTAATTTTAAAGGAAAGTGTTTATTATATAATGTGTGGTCTTCTCACTTTAAGCCTTATATTTTTACCTTCATTTTTCATAGCTTCTCTTAAACCTCTAGTTGTGGGAGATAGGATAGCTGTGATTACATCACTTCCCGCTAATCCTGCTGCACGGAAGAGGACAGTAAACTGATAGGTGCAAACGTAGAAATAGGGGCAAAGTTTTGTCTTCAACAGATTATATAGAGAAGTAAAACTCACAGACCTATGAAGCAAAACAAAACAAAATAAAACAAAACCCCACAACTCATTATGTATTATTAAACATTGACTTAAAGTTTAAATTTTTTATAATTCAGTTTGACACTCACCTATATAATACTTAGTTTAAAACACAACACAAATATTACAGATACTGGTTTGCATTTTCTGGTTACATTCAACACGGCATTTAAAAGACTGAAATTGGGAAGCGGCTGTGGCTCAATCAGTAGGGCTTCCGTTTACCATATGGGAGGCCCCGGGTTCGGTTCCTGGGGCCTCCTGGTGAGGGCAGGCCCGCCCGCACGGCGTGGTTGGCTGACCCAGCGAGCACAAGCAGCAAGGGGGGGATAAATGAATAAATAAAATCTTTAAAAAAAAATAAAAAAATAAAAAAATAAAAAAAATAAAAGACTGAAATTGATAATGGGGACTCAATGATTACTTTTAAATATTTTATTATTATTTTTAGGAGGTACTGGTGATTGAACCCATGACCTTATACATGGGAAGGAGGTGCTCAAACACTGAGCTACACCTACTCCCTTAAATTTTAACAGATAATGTTTACCACTTGAACACTAACGCCTTTTTTAATTTAAAACAAAACTTGATATATAAGTGATTGCTGACTTTCTAACAAACTTCTGCTGATAAGAACTGAAGCAGTCACTGACAAGAGGTAACCTTAAAGACTTAGGTCTATCTGTATATACTTAAACATTTTCATTACATTCCACAATTGGATAAAGAAATGAGTAGGAGTTTTTAAAAAATGTAAACAGTTAAAATGCTGGTTATTAACAGTTTCAGATAAAACAAATTCAGAAGGATGTAGAGACCTTTTCCCATTATACATTTCCACATCATAAAATAAGGAAAGAACACTGCTAAAATGAAAATTCACAGGTTACACAACTTTATTACTGTCTTACCAGTCACTCATTAAAATGTGTTGTAGGGTTTCGTCATTTGACCAAGGGCTTGTCTTTCCAGCTATTTTTCTATCAGCTCCAATACGAGGGAAGAGAGGTAGCCATGGCAAGGCAGGATGGAGCCAATAGATAAGGCTCTGCTGGAAGGCACAACGGAGCACAGTGGACAGTTTGGGATCCTAAAATCCAGAGATGACATGCCCCATGAAAAGTACAGAATTTCATTAAAAAGACACTGAATATATCAAACTCAGTCTAAGAATCTTTGCTGCTTCCTATAGGAGAGTGTCAATAATTGTTATTGAAGTGAAAATGTAGTTTATCCTTGTCTGGGAAAAGCTTTCTTGCCAGCAGTTATAGTCTGTTAAGTAACATCCAAGAAGGAGCACTTAACCATACATGAGAACATTCTCCCATCTCTACCATACTTGAAACAAGATCTTTTTTTTTTTTTTTAAATCAGGAGGAGAGGTGTGTTGGGGGTGTGTGTTATCTATGTTCAACGCTCCCTACCACAGTTTCAAAATCACCAGTAAAAACTGATATTGCGAATCACAAATGATGCTGATTTTTCATTGAAAAAAATGTATCAAGGCTGCTTTTAGCCTAGTTTGAGTTGTTGAGATGCTTGAGAGCAACCTTCTAGAACTCAGTAACTCAAATTTGCAACAGACCATTACCAAGGTAGCAAGAATCCGTGCATATTGCTATTTATTAGAAATTAGTAAAATAACCCATCTGCCTTTGCAATCTTATGACTTTTCATTTCATTTCCATGTATTTTCACTCTCTGACCTTCAAAAGGAATGGTTTATTCAAATAATTCCTGCCTGCAACATTTACTAATTATCAGGACAAGTCTCTTAATTTAATGGGCAGTTGCTGAAACTGACAAAAAACTATTTGGGAAACAGAAAATTTCTTGTCTTTAAATGTCAGAAGAAAAACAGTAACAGAAGGAAAAATCATTAACCAGTGCTTAGACTAAAGAATGACATTTTGCAGAGAAGTCTATTTTGCAGCTAGTTACTTTAAAACATAGCTATTTTACTTCAGAATTACCTGTATTCTCTGAGGCAAAGTAACTTCTGTTGCCCTACAATGCTGGACAAGACCTTGAGCCTCTTCCTGTGCTTTCAAATGATCTGCCCAGGTAAACGGTTGAGAAGAGGTAAAAAGGAGCCGAGTTTTAATACTCCAGTCCACAGGCAACTCAGTACTTTCTGAGGATGGAATATGAGATTCGGACAATGATACGTGTAGAGTCTTTCAGAAAACAAAACACAAAAATTAGTAGACTATTAAAAACAAAACAAAAAACACCACCCTTCAATCTAAAGATTTCATCAACTAACATAGTCACCAAAATGTAAAAATTATATGCAGTGTATAACAAATACTGAAAATATCATACATACTGTGGAAAAAATGTAGAAGGAGTCACTAAACTTAAGGGTGGTTACTTTCAGGACGTGAGACAACTGTGCCGTTGTGGGTGGTGGTGGTAGAGGGGCAGATTTCACTTTTCAGTTTACTTAACTCTGTACCGTTTTAGTTACAAGAAGCATATTATTTTTATAACTGTAGTTTTAAAAAATAAAATTTACTATGGCGACTGTTGTCAAAGTAGCTAATCTTTCAACCATTTTTAAAAAGTGCCTTGTAAGCCTCTGAAGTCATGGAACATGAGCTAACCTGTTCCTGCAGGCAACTTACGGCAGGGCCCTTAGAAGCCATATTTAAGAAACATCCCCTGACCTCAACAATGTTCCCCCCTCAATCTGTTCTGATGTCCTTTCAGGTCAATATTCTCAACAGCATAAGGGTTCGTCTAGGGGACATCACAAAAAATATCATGGACGAACTATCGCCACATATTTTTAATGAGGGAGACAATCCCTTTATTAAGCTGTCACTAGAGGTCCTGGGGAAAGGAATCACGAGCGTGTGGCTGTGCTGGGGGACGGCAGCCGTGGAGGTTCAGGGCTGCACCACAACCTGGGGAGGTAGTCTGGGCATTTGGTTTGAGAACTCCCCGAGGGACTCAGCTCAAAAGGCAGATGAACCTGGAGCGCTGGCTCTCAGAGGCAAGCTGGAGGAGTCACTACCCAAGTTAGCAGAGCGCTAAGAACGGGTGGGGTAGAAGCTGCCCGCGTCCACTGCACCTACTTCAGGGTAAGCGACATAAACGCCTCCCGCCCCAGCCGTAGGTTCAGCCCTGGCGGGGGTTCTCCCGGCTCTCGGGAATTATTTCCCGAGCAAAATGCTCCGGGAAGTACGGCTTTCTAGGATGAGCAACTACATTCTAAGGATATTTAAAAACTATTACCTTAGGTAACTCAGTAACGGTTGTTCTTTCAGGAAACTTCTCGTCCCACAACAAATCATTCTCTTGATTAGCATCTAAAAACTGAGGTTAAAAAAATTGTCCTTTTAACCTTAAATGATGTTAAATTTGCTTTAAATATGTGCCGAGCCTCACCTGGCATGCAAGTTTCTCAACCAATGCACGGGCCTAAACTAGGCTCCCAAGGCAGTACCTCAGGCTGCGCTTCAGTTTTGCGCCTGAAGTTAATTTCAGAATCGGGGGGAAAGCTCCGCGGTTTACGCGCCCACTAACTGATGTATACATCCGCCTCAGCCCAGGGGAGCCCGAAGGCTTTGGAAGAAGGCAAATGCCAGTCCATTCCGAACCCACGAAGCCCGGACATTTGTCCGTTCCCAGAAAAGCAGGCCGTGCCGCCCTCCCGGCGCTCCTCCCAGTGCCTCCAGCTGCTCTCCGCACCCCGGGGCCCGCGGAGCGCTCGGCCGCACACCACGCCGCGGGGCCCGGGCGCGCGCCCCACGCAGGCGCCCTCCCGGAAGCGCGGCCGCTCCCGGCGCTCAGGGCGCCCTCGGGCCCTGAGGCCCACTTCCCTGCCGCGAACGCCGAAAACTTTCCACCAGGTCGGGACGGCCAGGTCAGCCCACGAAACACGAAAGGCCCGCGGCTGCCGGCCACGAAGACACTCACCGGGCCCGGCGCCTCCTGCTGGTCGCGGAGCGGCCCGTCGGGGGCGGCGGCGGCCGGCGGCCGGTTGTCCAGGCGGGCGAAGGGGTTCCTCCGGGCCGCGGGCGGGGGCCCGCCGCCGCCTCTGCCCGCTGCGGGGAAGGGGCGGAGGGGCAGCCCGGCCGCCAGGGCGGCGCGGCGGGCCGCGGCCTCGGGGGACGGGGAGGGGGCGGATCCGAGGCTCCGTGGCCTTTTCCGGCGGAGCCTCAGCGTTTCGGGCGGTTTTTTGAAGCTAGGCGAGTAGCCGGGCACCGAGAGAGCCATGACGCTCGGCGGCAGCCAAACGCCCCGCCAGCGCTTCCCGCGCGCGCCGCCCCGCCCGCGCCGCCAGCCGAGCATGCGCCCTAAGCCCCACCTCCCCGTCGGCGCCCGGGGCCCGCGCTCCCGCTCCGTGGTCAAGTCGCGGGGCGCGGCGTGGCTAGAGGGCCCGCGGCCCAGGGCACCGGAATAGGCCAACGCTATGTAAGTCCGCGGCAGGGACGTGATCTGCCGGAGGAAGGGCGCCTGGCTGTAAAGGCAACATCATCCTCGAGCTGCGGTGGGCGGCGGTGGAGACGCCTCTCGCCGAGAGGGCCTGAGCCTCCTGCCCCGGGCCCCAGCTAGCAGCTCTCGGGTAGGACAGCAGCACGCTCGCTCTGCAAGCGCGGCCTCCAGACCACCCGCCCGTTCTCGGTCGCCAGCCCAGCCCTCCACGCCAACACTGCAGCTGCCACTGGCGTTACTGTGATCCTCTTGTCTGATCCCGGTGAAGCCCTGGAGTGAATGAATATTTGAAAACAAAAATTTAAGTGCCTATGAGCTGGCTCCTTTGAGATTTTAAAATATACTCAAATGATTAAATTACCACAGCAAAAGTTTGTTAAGGAAGAAAGGTGTTGAGAATGGAGGTGATACAAAAGCAATAGTTATTATGACGGTATGCCAAAGGACTGTAAATACAGCGTTATCAGTAGAGCAGTGTGATTTTTGCTGAAAGCCGTTTTCTTCATGGAAAGAATTTTACAGCACAGGTAAAATGTAGAGGCAAAATAACTAAAAAGGCTCTCAGAATATTCCCTTCAGATGTTAAATATAGAATGATCTTGACCTCCTGGCACAAGAAGTTATACTTCATATAACTGAGCATCTTGTCTTAAGATACCAGGAAAACATGCTTAAAAATGGAACAACTTGCTTTTCTCTTCCTTGATTTTTCTGAATAATTTCCAAAGAAACGTTGGCTTTAAATACTGGAATGTGTTCATCCAAATGACGTCTGAGGAAGAATAAAATCAAAACTGAACAACTTGTTTTTTTCTTCCTTGATTTTTCTGAACAACCTCCATGGAAACTCTGGCCTCATATAGTGGAATAGGTTCGTCCATCTGAGGTCTGAGAAAGAAAGAAATTATTAAAAAATGTCAGGTCTAGTTAAAGATAGATTAGAACAAACAGGATGGGAGCTGAAATTACCTGAGCTCAATTCTATTACTTTAGATAATTCAAACAGACTCGTCCATTATTATTGCCACTTTTAAAAAAAGGGTTAAATTTTGAAGAGGAAAAATACTTTATCCACTTCCTCATTTGTGACAACAAATCCAACTTTTTTTTTTTTTTTTCTTCAAACAAATTGTACTTTTCCCTTCTACTTTTCCAGTCATGGGTTAAGTTGCTTTGGGAGAGGTGATGAGGAAAAGAGCAAGGTACAGTGTAGGATGGAGTCTCTTAATTTACACACATACTCTAAGGAGTATGAAGTGCAGAAAAATCATGACCCTTTTCTTTCTTTGGGAATAATTACAGACCACCAGATACGCTTTGAGAAATATTAAAGAGCAGCTATTTATTTAAACAAATTAATAAAATATGGAGGCAACAAGTGTATTGTAAAAGCTGAAACAAAAAATGGAAATACCTTTATCTTCTTGAGAGTAGAAAAATAAACAACAACAACAAATTGGTTACTTAGCATACCTGAAAACACCAGTTGATAACTTTTCCATCACATCTTTTAAGATACGTAGCTGGAAGGATAGTTAAGATAGCAATGTAAAGAAGAGAGGATTAAGTAAAACCATAAAACCATTCAATAAACAGAAGATGCCAGATACGTCACCTACTTGATTTTTTGAAGAATATTTAAAGGTTTGCACTGTCAAATTCAAAATGTTAACTTACAGAAATTCTGCAAGCTGTCAAGTTTACCTTTAAAATGAGGAAATGATGTGAGAGAGGCAGTGGTGTGATAGAGCCTAAACTTCAAAGGACCAGTGATGAAAGAAGCAAGCCTCATGCTGGTTCTATATAATTACTACTGTTATCCCAAATGGATGATCATGGAATAGTTATGTTTTTATTTCTGCTATTTATGGCAATTTTAATTAAAAAATATTTTAGCATTTACATCTCTTTCTTAAGGTGCACAGTTATTTACTAAACTGGCTGCTCAAAATTTGTGTGCAGGAGTGTTAATAAATTGTGTGTGTGCATGTCTATGATATATGCCACTAAGAATAAGAATCTAAAATTTGAGAAAAATTTTGAGTCATCTGATTTTAGAAAATATAATATTAGGATCGAGAGTCTGTACGTAATTGTTAGTACTAGAGAATTATTTGTGGCATATCATCACACAGTTGGAAGGAGATCTCATTGTTAAGTCACAGGCAATGTGAACCGATGGAGGGGGGTTCTTCACACGTGTGGACTAAGACTGATTCAGGGTTGTGGAAAATGTGATCATAAGCAATTTTAACGATTAAAAGACCTAAAGAATATTCATTTATTTGCATTCCTGCAAATTCTCTTTCTACATCTGTTAATGTCTTTGTCATCAGCATATAACATAAAATATTTCTGATTTGGGAAAATTTAACATCATTTCATATAAACATACATTTCAGCATGGTCCATGGATTTGTCAAATAGGTTAAACTCTCCTTCTTAGGGGGGATTTGAGAGAATTAAGTAACACAAGCAGAGCAGACAGATTAGCTTCTGAAATGTAAGATAGAAAACATGCTAACTAATACTGTTTTTAACAGCAAGATGGGTGTTCTCTATTGTTAGCATCCCCTGGGTGTTCTTGGTCATTGCAATGTTGTTGGATAGTTAGACTGTTTAAAAATGAAATAGATGTATAATATTTTAGTAAATTAACAAAAACATTTTAAATATTTAATCAGAAATACCTTAAACCCATACAGTCACTACATTAAGGGGATCTTCTGATTTTGAAATCTAATCCAAAGCTTAGCATATGCAGTGTACTGATTAAATATTACAATTTGTAAATATTTGAATTAAGTCTGTCATTGCTTCTAAACATGGTTGGTCCCTTTTATTGAGTTATTTATACCTATCACACATAGATAACTACATACATGAAACAAAAGTAAAGTATGCTCTTTAGTGGAGGCAAGTGTAAGGCCATGCAAGTCTCTTTATGTACACATACATTTTATTAACTTATGAGAACTTAGTTTTTATTCAACATGCTAAAGCTTTTACCAAGTGCAGCTGCTTTTAAAACAGTCATTTTAGAAATAAAAGATTTATTCTTAAGTCGACCCTGCTCTGAAGAGTTTTGGATCTTCCATTTGGAATTGCTTTCATAGTCTCAGAACAAAACTTTTCATTTGGCTTCAATCACCAGATGTGTTGCTGAACGACTTCAGTTTTATAAAATCATACCCATCCTTGCTTGATGAAGAATTCCTAGCACTGATACATGTAAAAATGCCCCACAGACGCATAAGGATTTAGAAATGTTTTGTGCACTGGCAACATCATAGGAATGAGTGTGCAGCCTGTCCAAGGGACGTATAATTTCCATAATGTCAGGTTACAAACAAAAGAAAATCAAGCATGTATTTCATGGTTTATCTCCTATTTGGAAAGAGCCAGCCTGCCTGCTTGTGAGCCAGCCTGCCTGCTTATGGACTCGCTAGCCATGTCCTTGGGCATTAACCTCTCTAGGCTTCACGTTCTTCACCTGTGAAATAAGGATGATGATAATATGTACCACATAGAGTTGTTTTATTGTTTCAATGAATTAATACCTGAAAAGCACTGGGAACATTGCTTGGCATACTCAATGAAAGTTTTTTATTATTATTACTACTTCAACTCAAAAAACTTAATGATTAAAATACAAGATAAATTTTGAGCTAGAAACTCAAGTCACTCAAAAAAGGATATAAAGGTATTTCCCCTGTTGTACATTTGACAAATTCCAAACTTCATCATTAAGGAAAGACACTGTTGCTCCCTTGAGGAAAAGGCAATGGCTATCTGGAGGATCCAACTTGGATAGAATCACAAAGACTGGTCAGTCACTGTGAGTTTAACAGTAGAAGGATGATTGGTATCTTGAGCCAGAAAAAAATTCTACACAAATAATGTCCAAATCACAAATCATTAGCACACAAACTTTAACAATATGTAAACTATGATATCTTTTCTTATTCTTGGTCCAAAAGGATAAAATGGCAAGGTGATGTTGACATGGAAGACACAGGGCCAAAGCAGAATTCTGGTGATGAGGTGGTGGTGGTGTGTGTGTCTGTGTGTGTGTAAAACGGAGACAGACAGATTTCTGGCCGCTTATCCTTGTATGAGAACGTTGGAAAATTGATGACGATTGTATGATACATAGGGAAGGCTTATGGTTGTATATGCAAATATATAAAAATTCAACTAGCATTCTGTTGAAAAATATAACTTTGGGTGATAATTTATATATGCACATATAGTAAATTCCAATTTGAATAAGCAGAAAATTGCGGTAATTCTATTTAGAAAGATTTTATCTAGTAAGTATATATCAACATTGTTTCTTACCTAGAAAAGTATTCTATTTGAAGTACAATTAAAACATTCAGAATTCACTACTTCCAAACCATTAAATGAAATTAATTTATCCCAGTTGAAGGAACTCCTCTTTACTAGGTAATATTTCAACGTGTTGGCTAGCATGTAGCTTAAAGTAAAAAAGCCATATTTCTTAAAAACGTATAATTCAGAATTTTTATTAATTTTGCCAGACTTCACCTCAAAAAAGGCTTAGGCATTATTCTCTGTCAATTACATTTTTGGTGTAATAGTAATGCTTTATTGTTTCTGACAATACCTGAAGGTTTTCTTCTGTTGTTACCCAATGACCTCCAACACCAAGAAGTGTGATGATATCATGCTTATGAGGCAGTAGTTGTAATTTTATAGCTGGTTCATCATCTTTACTATATAATCTCACTTATAAGGGGGTAGTAAAAAAAAAAAGAAATATAATTTATAATAATCTGTACAAAAATTTATTATTCAAACACATTCTCTTTACTTTGGAATGTAAGAATGAGGAGGATTTTTTTTAGGAAAAGGCAAAACAGTGTATTCAGATACCTTAAGTTTTACACTGAAACTGGTTGCAAAATTTAATTATTAGAGAAATAGAGAGTAGTCGTCTGTTTTCATTTGAAAATGAGATAAAGTAATGTAACACATAACCAAAGCTGATAATTTAATCATACTATTGGTACCTTAATATTTTGGGAAAAGTTGACTTCGGGTAAAGAACTCACAGACTCAAGATGGTCATATTTAGACATAATTATTGAAATGTCCATTTGAAAATGTGGCAAATCAATGAAGTGTATTCATCTATGATTCCCATGATAAAAGATGAATTCTAACAAAGTACAAATAGCCCCTTGCAGGCTTGGAAACCTGTCCTTTACATATGATGGCACTATATCACACATAAGGACAGATTAGGTGTTAAATGGATATTGGTTCAACTAAAAAGTTTAAGAAAGGTGAAAATGGAAAAAAAATTCTGTGCATTTTCCAAACAGAGACTGCAAAAGTCAACTATCAAATAGAGGGCAGAAGAATTGACTGAATAAGCATTTTACAATAAAGGTGAAATCACAGCTAATATGCATGAGAATTGCTTTGGAGATCATGTGTATAGGTTTCTTGTAGAGATACAGCATTTGTTCCTGAAACTTCAATCCTTCACTTGAAAGCAGTATTTCTGTTAAAAGGGCCCCCAAAAGAAGCCTTGCTATAAAACTTAAGAACTGTGCAGTTCATCTTATATTTTAAAAGGCAGAGAAACAAAGTGTACAGTGGGAATAAAGTGAAGGAGCTCCAATTTAAATAGACAAGTTTTTATATTAAAAAAAAAAGATAACTAATCATCCAATTTAATAAATGTATTAATAATTACTCCCTGGTTATAATTTTTTTAATGAACTTCATTGAACTAAAAAAATTACACAGCCTACTGATTTAGGAAGATACCAACCTCCAGCATCTAGGACAATATCTATTCCCAGGCCACCTGTTTCTTCTAAACAACTTTCGGCAATGTGAACCTTTCCATTAGATATATCGATCACTCTGGCTATAAAGGACAGGAAATCAGGCAATTGTATCATTATCTATATAATCAACACAAATAAATGAGGGAAAAAGAAAAGCATAAATAGATCTGTCCTCTGAAATGAATTAAGTAGTTCAAACAATGATTAAAGGGGGGGGGAATCAATCCAAATTATACTTTTTTTCTGGTCTAAACAACTATTGGCAAAGATCAATTAAAATGAGGATAGGAGCATTTTGTAGACAAAGTGTTCCAAGGATGGTCTGTTGACATAAAGGACTCCTACTGAGTTCTAGGTTCTCTACAGTTTTTGGATATACTGCCAAAACTGAGAATCTGTATACCATAAGATGACATGAATGGAAAGATTAAGCAATTTCTCAAGTATGTTCAGATTTAATAGAGTTTAGAACTAATAAGTTCTAAAGTATAGTTGTGGGAAGCGGCTGTGGCTCAATCAGTAGGGCTCCCGTTTACCATATGGGAGGCCCCGGGTTCGGTTCCCAGGGCCTCCTGGTGAAGGCAAGCCCGCCCGCATGGCGTGGTTAGCTGACCCGGAGAGCACAAGCAGCAAGGGGGTCGATAAATGAATAAATAAATAAAATCTTTAAAAAAAAATAAATAAATAAATAAAGTATAGTTGTGCAATATAGTGCTTATCTATTAGAGGCTATTTTTTCTTAGTCATAGAAATCTCTCACCATTTCCCCATGGGCTCCCCAAAATAAAGAGATATCTCGAGGGGAAGGAAAAGGAACATGATTAATTTTGGTAGAGTTAATAAAAATGAAACTAATGTTAACTGTCTGCTTTAAAGTATTATGTTAATTAGAACAATCCATGAGAACTAAAGAAAAATTGTCCCGTGTGAACTGGCAAATGGGAAACATATATGCTTTATTTTTGTGCTTCTTAACACCTTGTTGAAGAAAATTCCTCTAAGAGCAGCTCAGAATAGAGGTATAGCCTAATAGTAATCTAAGATTCCACGGGGGCAGGAGCAATGGAGAAGGACACAAGGGAAAGAGAACTGAAGCAGCCTAGGAAGGGCAGAAATGACTACTAAGAAACCTCTCCCCCCTTCAACAATACTATATTATGTTCTTTCTCCATTCTATTTTCATAACTGGGTAAAAGAGGTTGAGAAACACACCACATGATATAAACATATATTGAATTACCGACTAAACCCAAAGAGGTATCAGCTGTATCTAAATTTTGTCAAAGTTTACCTAATTCAGACTGGGGTAAGTTGATAACAATGATGCAAAGAAGAAAAAAATAATGAAAAAATATAGCTTTTAAAAATCTAATTTAAAACTACCACTTTAATAAACTTGGACTCAGCATAGATACTAAGTGCATTTTAAAAATGACTTTCATTTGGCATTTTATACTTTGTTTTACAAATGCAGTTTTTAAAGTTATTTCCCTTTGAAATTTAATGTTTTAAAATCTCCACTGAGTAACATTACTCACCTATAGCAGGCCTAAATCTTTCAAGGTACTGCTTGTCTTCAAGGCTGCATGCTGTTGAAATCACTTTGGCTCCTCTATGGTGTGCTAACTGAATGGCTATTGTACCAAATGCCTGTGTGGGGAAGAAAAAAATACATGATGGGTTTACATGTATAGGGCAGAGACCATATCTAATTTATTTTATGGATTGTTTAGTGAAGTATAATATAATACATATGCTCCCCTGACTTTTTTTTTTCAAAGAAAAATGGGGGGGGGAGGAAGCATTTTCATCGACAGCCAGATTGAAAATGAAACTATAAATTCACCCCAAGTTTTGTACATTTTTAGATTATAGTATATTTTTCTGTATTCTTTTATTATCTTGAATGTTTCTGATGATATAGGTAAAAAAAAATTGGCACCTTTTGATCTGGTGAGATCCATCTATAAAATGCAACACTTTAAAAGCATTATGTTTAAGAGTGGCAGATAAGCTATGAAATTGGAAGGCGTTCTGGAGTATATATAGTTTCAAAGACCCAGGAGCTATTTCAAGCTTTGTGTAATGGGTATTGATAAAAATGGCTTGTCTGCTTTTTAATTTATCAGCAGATTCAAAGTAATAGGAAACTAATAGCACTGAAATATTTTATCTCCAACTGATAAAAACAGTATTATAACAAAATGGGCGTTTGGTAAAGAAATCAGTGAATAACTATTGGCAAGGAATTATTTTAGCAAATGGATAGCCCATTTCTAAAATGCCTGGGTTTACTGTATTTTAGGACTGTTTCTAAACAAAACTATTAACACCTACACTTGCTCCATCCATTATCAGCACTGATTTTCCAGGAGAGAGATGAGAAAGATAATGCAGAGCTGTATAGGCTCGTACTCCATCCCGAATGGTTCCAGCTGCTTCTGTCCATGTAACCTTTTCTGGTTTGTGAACTATCACAGAGAATGAGGAAAGAATACATTAGCAAGTCTGTTAGTACTGCCTCCATCTCTACTCCCATCATTGCCCTGGTCCAAGCCCCAGTTCTGTTGCCTAGATTATGGTTTCCTTGTTTCCATTTTTCCCAAGTACAATCCATTCGGAACAGGGGCCAGTGAGTGTGTGTATATTCCCCCCACTCCCCGAGATGGCTCCCTCATCTGTTTGCTCGTCTGGTCATTGTCTATTGTTTTTTCTTTAGGAGGCACTGAGAACAGAAGCCGGGACCTCCCATGTGGGAGGTGGGTGCTCAATTGCTTGAGCCACATCTGCTTCCCTGTTTGTGTATATTTTTAAAACTTTTTATTGTGAAATAAAACACATACAGAAAAGTACAAGAGACAAAGTACAGCTGGATGAATAAATATCAATACTCAAGTAAGCACCATCTGGGTCAAGAAAGAGAACACAGCCATCGTCCCAGAAGCCTCTTTGCAGTCCCAATTGACACCATCATTCTAACTTAATTTCTTTTTTTCAAATAATTTTTAAAATTTTAAAAAAGACACTTAGATTACATAAATGTTACATAGAATGTATAGGGGATTCCCATATGTCCCACTCTCCACACCTCCCACATTTTCCCACATTGGCAACATCTTCCTTTCATTAGTGTGGTACATCCATTGCAATTGATACACATTTTGGAGCATTGCCACTAAGCATGGATTATAGTTTACATTTAGTTTACACTCTCTTCCACTCAACTCTGTGGGTTATGGCAGGATATATAATGGCCTGTATCTGCTGTAATGTCATTCAGGACGATTCCCAAGTCCCCCAAATGCCCCCATATTACACCTGTTTTTCCCTCTTCCTACCCCCAGAACCTCCAATGGCCACTGCCTCCATATCAATGATCTTTTTTCCATTGCTAGAATCACAATAAGTCTATAGTAGAATACTAGTAAGTTTACTTTAGTCCATAGTTCATTCCCCAATCCTGAGGACCATGTGATGGTGATGCCCACTCCACCTTTAATTTCTTACTTGCCTTATGCATTCATAAACAATTTAATTTTTGCCTGTTTTTTAACTTTATATAAATGGAGTCACCATATATACTCTTTTCTATCTTGCTTCTTTTGCTCAATATTGTTTTTAAGATGCATCTTTTATAGTGCATGTGGCTGTAGTTCTTCCATTTTTATTAATTTATGGCACTCCATTACATGAAGATACTTTTGTTTGGCTATCCATTTTTCAGATGATGAACATTTGTGTTGTTTCCAGTTTTTGATAGCTACAAATAAGAATATTCTTGCATAAAAGATCTTGTTACACTGATGCACGGTTTTCTCTAGGATACTTACTTTAGGAGTGGAAATCCCCAGTCCTAGGGTCTATTATCATCAACTTTATTATACACTTCCCAAGTGTTTGTATCCATTTACTTTCCCACAGCAGTGCATCAGAGGTCCTGTTGCTTTACATCCTTGCCAACCCTTTGTATTACCAGACCTATACAATGTTACCAATAACATAGGTGTGTAATAGTTTCTTACTGTGATTTTAATTTGGTTTTCCCTGCTGTGGCAGTTTAAAATTATTTTGTGAATCCCAAAAAAGAGAAATATTGTTTTAAACTAATCCATTCCTGTGGGTGTAGACCCACTTGACTGGATTATGTCAGTGTGTGTGTGTGGGGTGATTCATGTTGGGATCTCTGTCCTCTTGCTGGAGAGAGAGAGACTGAAACTTTGGCAGAGCTCGGCAGCCATCTTGCTTCACCATGTGGCAACATGCCAGGATCAACAGCAGCTGACTTTGGTGAGAAAGCATCTCTGATGGTGCCTTGATTTGGACATTTCACGGCCTTGGAATTATTGCCGAAGCTGATTTCCAGGTTCTTGGTTCCATTGTAAGAAAAGAATTCAGAGACGCACCACAGTTATAAGAAAGTTAGAAATGTATAAGGAGAAAGTACACACTCAAGACATGAGTGAAGGTGTGCTTAAGGAAGAGACATGCCCTCTCCTTATGGGTTTCTGGTTTTACTGACTATCATAGAGGGTTGGGGTCTGTGCTCATTGGAGTAGTTAAGACAAAGTGGGGGAAACTCATTAGGTGGTTTGGTTTCTAGGGGTTGCTGTCTGGTGGTAACTGGCTTCTGGCTGCTGTCCACGAGCTCTGCTGGGTGCACTGACCTGTGGTGATTGGCCTCTGGCCACTGTCCATGAGCCCCGCTGGTGTTTATTGCACTAAGTGTTTATGAAAATAGGTGGGTGGTGGTGGGGCCATTCCTGTTTCCCCCTCTCTCTCCTGTGTCATAATGTTGCAAGTTGCATTCTGATAATACAGATGCTGGGTGGATGTTGCAAGCTGCCTTCTGATAAACCTGTTTGTGTGAGATACTGGGTACTGTTGCTGCAGTATCTCTTACCTGGTGGTGTTTGTGTAACTCACTGGGTTTTCTGCCCCTCCTCCTTAGGTCCCTATTCTATCCTGCCTCAGAACTGTAAGCTTTTACCCCATATAAATTCCCATTATAAAAGCCAACAGATTTCTGGTATTTTGTATCGGCAGCCCTTTGGCAAAAACTAAGTCACTTGCCTTCCAATGAGGTTGAGCATCTTTCCATGTTTGTTAGCCATCTGTAATTCCACTGTGAAATGCCTATTCAAGTCTTTTGTTAGCTTTTCTATTGTGTTGTCTTTTTCTTATTATTTACAGGAGTCCTTTATATATGTTCCAGAGGAGTCCTTTGTCTGTTTATGTGTTGCAAATACTGTTTCCAATTTTATGGCTAATCTTTTCAATCTCTTTTATGGTGTCTTTGAAAAATGAAAGGGTCAGGATTATCTTTAAAAACATAACATTCTGACACTTCTCTGCTTAAAATTCACCAATGACTTTCCATTGCACTTAGAACAAAATGCAAACTTCTTAATAAAGTTTAAAAAGCTCCATATGATCTGACGATTAAGCTATTCTCTAACATGTTCAAATATTTAATTTCTATTTTGTATAGTGTATTTGATTTTCATTATATAAGCAATCCTTTCTCATTTTACCTAAAATCCACTTTATAGCATTTTTCACCATATTTACCAGCTCTTTTAAATATTTTTCCTCTAACGGCAATAGATGCAGATGGCCTAGTCACAGGGCAGTTAGCATCATCATTGCATTTCGCAATCAATGAGTGCCATCTAGTGGGGAAGCAGAGCATTCAGACAGATACGTAGGTAGGGCAGCAAGATACATTAAAACTGGGTGATATTACATACAGTACTTTATTCCTTACCACACTCTTAAGATAGCTACTCTCCGAATTTTACTAATTATGAAATTGGCTTCAGGATAATTAGCTAATTTTCTAAGGCCACATAGCTAAAGTTTGAATGTCGGTCTCTAATAGCCCACCTACTCTAACAGTGCATGCTTGATCTCTGAATAATTTATTTATATGGCATTTTCTTGGAACATTATAAGCATTGGGACTATCTATCTATCTATTTAAAGATTTTTTATTTATTTATTTATCCCCCCCACCCTTGGTGCTTGTGCTCGCTGTGTCCATTTGCTTTGTGTTTTTCTGTGTCTGCTTGTCTTCCTTTGTTGCGTCATCTTGCTGCGCCAGCTCATCGTGCCGCATGGTCTGGCTTGCCTTCACCAGGAGGCCCCAGAAATCGAACCCAGAGCCTCCCATATGGTAAACGGGAGCCCAACCAATTGAGCCACAGTCGCTTCCCCCTATCTGTATTTTCATTTTAAAAAATCAAACATTCATTCCTTAAAAAATACTAATAGTAAAAAAATTATATTTATGATTGCAACGGCTTTAAAATTGCGTGGTTAGACAGAAGTTAATGTCAAGATCCTTGCTTTTGTGTTAGGTGGTTCGTGGGTGTTTATTACATTATGAAACTAACCAAACAAAGAGGACCATGCATGGGCAATAATGAGTGTCAGGACCCAAGGATTATAATCATTTCGATTCTTGGCACCTCAGGTCCAAAGGAATAAAAGGACAACAATGCTTAAAATGTGTGCCAATGTTTGAATGACAAGTAAAATTATTTTTTATGCTTGAAAGAATGGCTTAAGAACTGAAAGCACAAGACAGCCAGAAGAACACTCAACTCTTAAACTCTATTCTCAATATTCTGCAAGAGGATTAAGAAGACATTTCCGGGAAGGCATTTGGGACCTAGTTCCTTGGTTTGGTGAAACAACAGACTTATTTGAATTGAAAGTGACTGAAGTGCTGAGATTTCATTAAGTAATCACCAGACAAAGAATTAACAGGAAATAGCACATTTCATGAAAATAAGAATTGTGGTGAACTGAAATTTCACACCTGCAAGTTTTCAGGGAACTGAAGTTATTCCCTCTTTTACAAAATGTTGGGAGCTGCAACAGAGCTTAGAGGTTCTGTGTGCTCATTTATAGGTAAAGTAAATGTACCTGGGATCTTGCCTAAATGTCACACTGTTAGTGGCCATCTTAAAATACTTTTTAACAACACTGCGGCGACCCAGGCCCCCCCCCAAGTCCTCAGCACCTAGCTGCCTGCATGACCTAGACATAAGCTAAAGGTTAACACCCCTCCCCAGAGGGGAGAGAATGCACAGATGGTATCATAAACTATGATCTTCTCCAAGCAGTAAACGTTCTTGGTAAATGTCCTTCCTATGAATGTGGTGAAAACATCACCAGACGCATGTGTTCGCTTCACATGACCCTAGCAGGAACTCTGTTTCAATCCCTATGGAATGTCCTTGTTCTGAAACCCGTTATATCACCCCTAAATTTTTCACCTCTTTGCGGAGCGCTATCTTCATTTCTGAACCACCATCATCAGAGAGTCTCTCCTGTCCGTAAGACCCAATAAAGTTTATGTCTAACTAAATGCCACGTGTGTTCTTTGGTCTTGTGGTCCCACCAACTCGTGCCCTTTAGGAGTTGGGTTGTAACAAACACTTTATAGTATTTTCTTTCTCAAGGAATATGAGGAATTGTTTTCTCTATGTACTTTTGTGGGTTTTTTTTTTTTACTATCAGCCTCCATAATAGTAGGAAAATAGGTGGTGTGTGTGTGTGTGGTTTGCTTGTCTTAGCTTAAACTTTATAGCTAGGAAATGATAATCCAATTTGCTTTTTTTTTTTTTTTTTCCAATTTGCTTTTGCATCTCTGTTCTATTTTATAATTCTTCAGGGTTAAGCAATGCCAAGACGAATGAGCTTTTTCATTTCTTTTTTAATAGTTCATCTTCTATAACAAGAATTCTTAACCTTTTTTGTTCCACGGATCCCTTTGCCAGTCAGGTGAAAACCACAGACCCTTGATTGAGTGCACACTATATTGTGTATTATTTAATAAATATATCGCACTCGCACCAACATTTCCCCACAAGAATAATGTTTTTTTTAAAAATTTCAATTCCAGGTCACAGACCCCTAGTTAAGAACCCCTGTTCTATAACAGTCTAGGTTACTAATCAATATTCAAGCCTGAGAATTCAAACTACAGTTTTTTCTTCACTAAAAACCCACCGAGGCTCTCAAAAGAATGGTGCAGTAAGGGTCATCCATGGAAACTCTGGGGCCCCAAATAGTAGTTTCCTGTAAAGCAGCCAGTGGTGACCCTCACTTCTCAAACTGCATATCAAAACAGCTGTGGAGCTGAGACTTTCATGCACGTTATTTGAAAGTGATCTTTATCCTTCAAAGGAAAATAGATGCTTGCCTCCAAATATACATATAAATAAGCACATGCTACAAGTGCTGGAGAGGATGCAGAGAAACAAGAACACACTTTCACTGTTGGTGGGAATGTAAAATGGTGCAGATTCTGTGGAGGACAATTTGGCAGTTCCAAAGGAAGCTAAATGTAGAACTGCTGAATGATCCAGCAATACGCTACTAGGAATATATTGAGAAGAACTGAAGGCAAGGACACGAGCAGACATTTACACACTGGTGTTCACAGTGGCATTATTCACAATTGCTAAAAGATGGAAGCAACCTAAGTGCCAGTGAACTAATGAATGGGTAAACAAAATGTGGTATATACATATGATGGAATAGTATTCAGCTGTAAGAAGAACTTGGGATGCATATGATAATATGGATGAACCTTGAGGATATTATGTTGAGTGAAATAAGCCAGACACAAGAGGACGAATAGTGTATGGTCTCACTGATATGAACAAAATATGATAAGTAAAATGCAGTTAAACTATAGAGTATAGGTTAGTAGGAGACAATGTGGGTTGAGAAGGGGGAGCTGATGCTGAATGTATATAGAATGTTTAATAAGGCTGACTGTAAATATGCAGAAATGGATAAAGCTGATGGTAACACAGTATAATGAGTATAACTAACAGTGCTGATTTAGACATGTGAATGTGGCTCAAAGGGATAGTTTAGGGAGGTTAATGTTGACTGAAAGACAGCTAGAGCATAATCTAGGGACTGTATAACATTATACATGGTAGATGATTATTGTGGCTAATAATACAAATACAAGAATGTTCTTTTACAAGGTGTTAAGAATATGGTGATATTTGGGAAAAAGAAAATTAATGCAATTTATACACTATAGTTAACATTGTAATATTTTTGTAGCAAAGGCAAAGAAGGTACTATATCAATGCTAAAGGTAAACAATCTGTGCTCATTTATTTATCTTTCTGAACACTGGAGAAACAAATGGGTTTGTTTTTAGGATTCTAAATAAGATAAATGTACCTGGACAGGATTTTTTTTTTGAGGTACTGGGGGCTGGGGATTGAACTTGGGACCTTGTATGTGGGAAGCTGGCGCTCAACCACTGAGCCACATGGGCTCCCGAATTGGTTTTTTCATTTGTTTTGCTTGTTAACAAATGGACCTGCTTTGGGTTTATTTGTTTTTTTGTTTGTTTGTGTTTTTGGAGGCACTGGAAACTGAACCCGGAACCTCCCGTGTGAGAAGCAGGCAATCAACTGCTTGAGCCACATCTGCTCCCTGGATAGGATTTTTTAAAGTAATGCTTCCATAATTTGTTAGACTGCCTTTTGTATGTTACTTTATTTTTTGAAGTTGGAATAAAGTTTACTAAAAAAAAAAAAAAAAAAAAGCACATGCCACAGATTTCTGGAAAATTCTTTTGAATATTAATTTTTAATAAAATATAATACCCTTAGAAATTTTAGACACAGTAAATGTCTTTAAGTATAAATTAGTTAAAAATTTATAATTTTATAAATGAAATGTCAGTTTTGCTAGCCTTGTTCAAATCACTGTGTGGACCAGAAGAAGTGTATGATTTTTAACACTCCAAAATCTAAATTGATCTTTGACTCCAAAACGTCTGATTAGGTATTCTCTCATTTAAAAAAAAACCTGGGAAAAATTTTAGTGAAATAAGTTCAAGAACACAAAAAATATACTTGGACCTATTGATAAGGTATGAAGACTAACATAAAACCCAGAATGAATTATCCTCTTCCCTTTCTTACAAAGATAACCTCCACCTGACTTTGTCACCCCCTACCTTTTCTTTGTATCTTTAACTAATGTATGCTTCATTTTATATATTTTTGAACTTTACATAAATAAATGGTATCATACTGTTTGTATTCTTCTGTGACTTGCTTTATTCAATTAATACCATTTGTGAGAGTCATCTACCATAAGTATCTTACTTTCATTCCTGGGTAGATTTCCATTCTATGACTATCTCACAATTTAGTTATCCACTCTCCTGGGTTGTTTCCAGTTTTTTCACTATTACAAATCATGCTGCTATGAAATCTTGTGCCTATTTCCTGTTGTACAACAAGTTTCTCTAGGGTACATAACTATGAGGGGAACTGCATTATTATTACCTTTATTAGATAATGCTAAATTATTTTCTTATATAATTGTATCAATTTATGCTCCTAGTACATAAAAGGTTCCGCTGTTTCATAAACTTCCCAATACTTGGGATGAGCAGACTTTCTAATTTTTGTCAATCTAGTGGGTGCATAATGCTATCTCTAAGTGGTTTTAATTAGCTTTTCCCTGATTTCTAAGGAGATGCAGCACCTTTTCAATGGAGTTTTATGTATATATATATATATATATATATATAGGCAAGTATGTGGAACAGCAGAACCTTCTATGCACTGAGAGTATTAATATATATATGCATGTTTTAAAAATTTAAATATTCAAGAAGTAAATTACTGTAAGAAAAATAAGAAATTAACATTTTAATTAAATTGAACACTGGTCAAAAGATATTAGCAATAGAACCCAAAGACAAGTGTTCTTGATTCTTTGCTGCCTCTGACTCTACAGGTATGATCTAGATTTTGTACATTTTAAATTTTAATTAATAACCAAAAGTAAGAAATAAATAAAATCTGATTAGGGATATAATTTTCAAAGCCAAGGGAGAAACCATTTTTCAAAGCTCTTCCCATAGGCAGTATTAGTGTAACTTAAAGGTCTATATACTTTTAGTCTCAATATAAACTTTAGATATAGACACTAATTATAAGCTAGAAAGTATTCACATGATGAGCCAACAGTTATTTCCTAAGTACACACACACACACAGTAGATGCAAAGTCATCAAAATGTTGCTAAAAACCACACTGCAGTGAAGTAAGACTTCTGTGAGCCACAGAAGACTGAAGTGCCACATACCCAAGCAGTGCTCATGGACCCTGACAACTTCACAGAGTCCAGGGTCTTCGGAATCCAGGGGTAAAATTCCTAAAAATGACAATGAGAAATTTAATCAGGAAAATACTTTTGTATGAAGCAAGGCCACAATGAACAATGATAACTGTATAGAAAAAAGAAAAGACAGTAAGTAGATGACTAAGTAAGACTGTGAACTATAACTTACCGACTACTTCATCATCTGGTTGAAAGAATGATACTTTGCTTCCAACTAAAGAATGGGGAAAATTAATAATATTATAAAGTCATCATATATAATTCTAATTTAACTACCAAAATAAATCAAAAGACCCATGGGTTATAAAAAGTTACTAAGTCAGAGAAATGGCCAATAGTCTGTAGGACATTTCACGGTCTCTAAGGATTGTAGGATAGAACACTTGAAATCTGGACTCGGAAAAATCTGGGCCATGTGGTTGCTGACAAGATGGAGAAGGGTGTCTCTGTAACTCTGGTGCCAATTTAACTAACTTTAAGGATGACGAATTAAAGGAAAATAATCCATTCCATAGCGCCTACAACGATTACGGTGCTGTCCACCCTTCCCATGGTTAGCCCAATCTTTTATCATTATTTTAGTTGCAGAATCTTAGACACACATTGGGGAATTCTGATAAGAGCCACCTATAAAATTAATTTGAGACTATGGAAATAAATACCAGCTGGGTGCCAAGAAATCTCTTGGAAGTTCACAGATATGACATAGCTATGTTTTCTTTGCACAGGTAGAGAATAAAACCTCTATCATCAGTCAATTCGTTTGATTATTTTGGTTCAAATAGTTAGAAGAGAAAAGGGGAGGAAAAGGCAGCATTGTTGAATGTGTACCTGTACCCAGCATTTTTAGTATGTTAACGCATTTAATCTTCATGACATACCCACGAAGTAGGTAGTATTATTCCTATTTAACAAATGAGGAAACTGAGGTGAGGCTGGGCAGTAAGGTGGAAGCTGAAGCATGGAAGTGGCCTCTTTGGCTGGCTCTGCCAGCAAAATGGTCCCATAACTCATTTCTTGGTGCTCAGCAAGTTCCTCTAAGTACTACTTTCAAGGCCTCCTTTTGCATTTGTTTTTCTTTGGGTCCTTCCTGTGCTGTCATGCCCCAGTATTTCTGGCTTCTGATCCAGAGTTCTTTTCTCTTTCCCTTTTGGTGCTGATTCTAGTCCTCCTGAGACCACTTTGACCCTTTCTTCCTGGCTTTCTTGAGACTCCTGTTCTCTTAACTGTCCCTTGGATGGTGGTATTCCCAAGGGTTTCATGCTATGTTTACTTTTCTCCTCCATTTCTACTCTCACCTTGAGCTCATTATATCTCTTATTTCAAGTATGACCTATATGCTGACAACTCTCAAATATATACATTTCCATCTTGCATCTTTCACTCTTGACCTTAAACTCATATATAATTGCCTGCTGGATATCTCTGGTGAGATGTCACTTTAGGCACCTTGAACTCGACATGTATAAACCTGAACTTAACATCTTCCTCCAAATTTGATACTCTTCCTGTATCATTTGATGGCAACAATTCACATGTCAACCAGAATCCTGGAAATCATTCCTGGTTCTTTCCTGTTTTCTCATCCTCCAGTTCCAATCAATTATTAAGTCCTATTGAATTTACTTCCTCAATATTTCTTGAATCTGTTCCTCCTCTCCATCGCTGCCTAGGTTAAGGATTTTATTATCTTTTGCCTGTAGATCTACAACCCAATCAGTCCTCTTTCCTAGCCTAGTCTGCCTCAAACCAACCCTTAATACAGCCATTTTAATAGTCTCCCTAAACCCAATCTGACATAGGAGGTTCTCTGTGAGTATGGCTCTTGCTTGTCCTCCTGCATCTTTTGGGATGGGGGTGGGGCAGGGAATCAGTGTTCATATCATCAATAAAATATTTTGTTCAATACCCTTTATTCTGCCATATTTGAAGAAAAATTTTCTCTAGAAAATGTTTCTCTGCTGCCATGTTTCTTGTCCTTCCCTGCCCAGAATTGTATTTGTTCCAGCAACACCAAATTCTTTGTCATTCTTGCATACCTCAAATTATCACTTCTTTCTTTGCTTATCATGTTCTCTCCGCTGAGTATGATTCTCCTGCTGCCTGTCCCTTACTGCCTGGTTAATATCATCTTCCAAGAAGCTTTGTTTTTTTTTTTTTTTCTTCTAGCTGGTTTAGACACCTGTCCTAGGAGCTTTCATAAGTCTGCTCATATATATCTATGTCTTTCCCTGGATAGTGAACTCTTTGAAGGCAGGGATTTTGTCTTATTTATCTTGATATTCTAAGTACCCAGCGAGTACCAATTAAATGTGAAATAAATGAATGAATGAATAAGTGATAAATCATATTTTGGCATTATACCTCTCATTTTTATATTTCCTCAGTCTGAGCAGGAAAAAAGGAGAGGAAATGGAATTACCATTTGCTGTGTCAGAAGATTACATTGAGAAAGCATCAAATATATTATAGGGTAAACTCAATTATAGTCAAATCCACATTATCACATACTCATTCATAAGAGCAAACGTGCTGATTGATCATGAACCTTCTGTTAGTAGTGATTTTTAAGAGTAGGTCTAATGCGAATATTCTCGCTGTCCTGATTTTGTGATAATCAGGGTAGGCTAAATATTCGCTATATTAGAAACCATGCATGTGTCCCCAGACCTAATTTTTTTCCCTAGGTCTGGTTTATAGAATGCTGGTAATAAACCAAGTCTGATTTATTTTATGTCCATCCTGTATGGGAAATGACTGTAACTCTGGGTATCTTTGGTCAACCTTAAGAGATGTAGCTGGGGGATGGATGTGGCTCAAATGGTTGAGCATCCATCTCCCATAGGGAGGGACCTGAGTTTGATCCCTGGGACCTCCCGGTAAAAAGAAAAAAAAAAAATATATAGAAGGCGTGTGGGCCGTCAGGCCCCATGCATGGGTGCACCGCCAAGCCGCACAGCAAGATGATGATGTAACAAGAGAGTGACACAAGGGAGAGCCAAGATGAGATGTGCCAAAAAACCTGGAACTAAGGTGGCGCAGGCGGTAGGACGCCTCTTTCCCAAATTGGAGGTTCTGAGGATTGAATCCTGGCGAAGGCAGGAGGAGAAGGATGAGAGGAGAGGGCAGGAAACAGACACAGAGAATTGCCCAGCAGATGGACACAAAAAAAGCAAAACCAGGGTGGGAGGGGGATGTTAAAATGGATAAAAATAAATAAATTTTTTTTTGGAAAAAAAAAAAAAAAAAAAGAGTAGGTCTATTTGGAAACAAATTATTTCAAATACTTAGGCTTATTGTTCTGCATGTTAAGAACATTTTTTACTTAAAAAAAAAAAAAAAAAAAATTGATGGCAGTCATAAAATCTTACTGGTTATTTCTCCCCAGAAACTATAATTCTCATTTTTGGATGAGCAAACTATTTAACTTTTAAATGTTCAATTATAGGCAAACAAAAAATTTAGCAAATATAGTTACTATTTGTGGTGGTTTGAAGTTATACATATCCCAGAAAAACATGTTCTTAAAGTTAATCCATTCCTGTGGGTGTGAACTTATTGTTAAGTAGGACCTTTTGATGAGGCTACTTCAGTTAAGGTGGGACCTACCTTATTCAGGATGGATCTTAACTCTATTACTGGAGCCCTTTTTGAATAGAATGAATACAGAGAGAGGGAGACAAAGCCACAGAATCAAGACACTGAAAGCAAGGAAACAAGAAACAGAAAGGAGAGACCAGTAGACTCTGCCATGTGCCTTGCTATGTGGCAGAGGAGCCAAGGATGTCTGGCAGCCAATCTTCAGGAAGAAAGCACTGCCTTGATGATGACTTGATTTGGACATTTTCACGGCTTCAAAACTATAAGCCTATATGCCAATAAATTCCCATTAAGTTGAGCCATTTCATGATAATTTGCTTGCAGCATCTTAGGAAACTAAAACATCATTATATAAATTTTGGCTAACTTACTTACACAGTAATTTATGCTAGTTTGTAAACATCATAAAAGGGGCAAGATTGGTCATTCTATTCAAGATATTATTACTTGTGGATTTAAATATATAATGCACAAATATTTACTCAACTCTAATAAGTTATTCAATTATAAAACACCAATTAAATGCTATTTTTCTTATAATTAGAAAAGGAAATATTTCTATATAACTAAATTTTATATTTGTAAGGGTATGTATAATTTTAAATACTGGTAAACCAGTTAGCTAGGACTTAATTTCTTTTATCTTAGAAAATAAATACAGATATTTACATTTGTAAACTCACCATCTAACACAATTCCAGCAACTTCTCTTCCAACAGGAAAGAAATCCTTCTCCATCTTCATTTCGGCTAGAAGCTAAATCATGACAAAAGCTATTACACATTCTGGTCAAGGATAAATCCTAGCCTCTTCCCATTCATGAAGAAAGCAAGAGCAAAAATCAAATAAAAGAAAAAGCATACAATATGATTCAATTTTTGGAATGAAAGAGTTTACTACACTATTTTAAAGATAAAGCAAAAAACGTCACAAAAAGCTTTCTTTATAGAGTAGGATACCAAGAGTTTGCTAAGAAATTAGTTGATATAAAGGACTTAGGCATGAATATCAATTGTTCAAATCACCATTAACATCCTTTAACATCATGACTCTGCCAAGTATGAAGGGAAATTATGGCTAAAACACTTACTGGCTAAACATTGTATTGTATACCACTCATCTCATTCAGGGGAGTTTGAAGAGCACACAGGTGAATAATGGGAATGTGTCCAATGAGAATTAAAGGCTCTCCACTTCCATACCTTAAAATCACTTGATTTTGGGTTGGGGTGCAGGTGGGGAGAAGTGACAGATATACGTAGGGAAACGGCTGCATGATTTCAGACTCATAGTGACTGGATTTTTTTAAAAAGAATAAATTATTTTATTTTTAAGGGACAAGTATTTTGTTAGGTTCTGACCAAATTAATTTTAAGTACTTGATTTTTAAAGTGACTGAGAATATTGAGATAAGCATGCAGTTCCTGCCACTTATGCTTTCAAGTTATACTGATTCTGGAGAAGCTAAATGTATTTGTAGGTATAATAGTATTTATTTTAGGATCAGTAAGTAAAAAGATATCAAATTAATTCTCTTGTACATTTCCTCTACTTTTCAATTTTTTGATCTCCTACATATACTTGATTACCAGAAAAGTTTCTTTCTCAAAGTAGAACTTTATACTTTTCCTAAGAGGTTTATATGACATTCTTAGAGAAATCCTGGGTGTTTTGCAAACTTTCTCCTATGCATGCATTTTTTTTTTTTTCATTTAAAGAAGCTTTAGATTACATAAATGTTACATAAAAAATATAGGGGATTCCCATATGCCCAAACCCTTCCCCTCCCACACTTTCCCAAATTAACAACATCCTTCATTAGTGTGGTACATTTGCAATTGATGAACACATACTAAAGCACTATTACTAACCATGGACTATAGTTTACATTATAGTTTACACTCTGTACCACACAATTTTGTAGGTTATGACAAAATAACCTACAAAATAATGGCCTATTTCTATCATTGCATTGTCATGCGGGACAATTCCAATGTCCTGAAAATGCCCCCATATTACACCTATTCTTCTCTCTTCCTCCCCTCAGAACCTTTAGTGGCCACTGCCTTTATATCAACGATAAAAGTTCTTCCATTGCTAGAATAATAATAAGTCCATTGTCCATTCCCCAATCTTGAGGACTTTGGGATGGTGATGCCCACTGTTTCTGATTGAAAGGGGATTTAGATTCCATGGGGAAGATGGATGGAACTAGCTTGCTTGCAGTTGTAGATACTCTTTGTTCCTTGGGATGGGTACTGTCCATCATCATGTCCTTGTTAGTTGTCCTGGGTGCGTCCAATGAACTGGAGAGTAGGTGTTTCAACTTTGCTGAGATTCAGGGCTCAGTTGGAATGGACCAAATATTTAAGTCTCTAGGACATATATTTAACAAGTATAGTGCTAATTATAGGTTCAAATAAAAGGGGCAGAAAAGCCACATGTAGGGAAACTATAAATGAGTCTAACTCTGTTACACTTGGGGAACATAAATTCCAAAGTAAGGCCCACTGACAGGGTGCCAAATTCCTGGGCTTGTCTGCCCTGCTTATAGTGTCTGCTTGTCTCTAGAGCCCTCAGGAGCCTTGCTGTTTGAGGCACTGTTTACTGTGGCAGTCAATGAGATCCTGCTGAGACATGCATACGCATAACCTCTGGAATAACCTCCTGGCTTATTTTGAAGTCCTTAGCCATAAAAACTCATTTGTATTTAATATTTCCCCCTTTTTGTCTAGGTCTTTTTCCAGATGCATTGCTAGTTGCCTATGTACACTTTTAGAGTTATAATCATAGTTTTAGCAATTGCATTCTACCTCCTTCACATACCATAAGCATGTTTTTATGTCATTACACAGTTTTCATGACCATCATGTTTAATAGTTGCATAATATTTTCATTAAATTGATTTTACCATAATTTACCATTTCTTTCTGTAAGACATGGATATTATTTCCTAGACCGGGATATTAATGGATTTGGGTGGCTTTAAAAAGAAATGTCTTGGAAGGAATGAACATAGAACTCTGCAGAGTCCAGTATTATTATCCTCAGTAAAAGGGCATTAGGGGAACTCACTAATTTACTTTTCATATCATACTCATGTCACAGAGTTGCCCAGTGGAAGCCCAGAATCTTGTTCTGTAAATTCCCTAAATTGACTTTATAGAAAACTTTTAGATTGTGAGAAATTATGGTGACATTATAATTCAACAAGTTAAGGGCTCAATAAACTATGGCATTAATCTTTTTTGTCTTCCTTTATTAGAAAAGTTGTGGGTTTACAGAAAAATCCTCCACAAAATACAGGATTCCCATATAACACCCCACCACCACCACCTTGCATTGGTGTGGAATATTTGTTATAATTTATGATATCGCCTTTTTTTTTTTTTCCTGAGGTACCAGGAGCTGGGAATTGAACCCGGGACTGCATATATAGGAAGCCGGCACTCAACCACTGAGCCACATTGGCTCCCTTGAGCTGTTTTTTTGGTTTGATTTGTTTGTTGTTTTTGTTTCTTCTAGGAGGTACTGGGAACAGAACCCAGACCTCCCATGTGGGAAGCAGGTGCTCAACTGCTGGAGCCACATCTGCTCTCATATGATATCACATTTTAATAACTGTACTGTTAATTAAAGTCCATGGTTTAACTTAGGATTCACTGTTTGTGTAGTGTATTTCCATGGATTAAAAAAAATATATATATTTTTATTCTATTACCATATATATAATCTAACATTTCCCCTTTTAATCATATTCGGAGATATGTATTTCAGTACTATTAATTTTGTACAAAATGTGGTGATACCATTACTGCCATCCATTACCAAAACATTTCCATCATTCCAAATAGGAACCCTGTACGTTTTAAGCCTTAATTTTCCATTCACTCATCCCACCCCATCTCTTGGTAACCTATATTCTGGATTCTGACTTTATGAGTTTGCTTATTCTAATTGTTTCAAATCAGTGAGATAATACAAAATTTGTCCGTCTGTGTCTGGCTTATTTCATTCAACATGATGTCTTCAAGGTTTACCCAGGTTGTTGCGTGTATCAGGACCTCAATCCTTTTTACGGCTGAATGATATTCCACTGTAGGCATATACCACATTTTATTTATCCATTCAATGGTTAATGGACACTTGGGTTGCTCCCTGCTTTTGGCAATTGTGAATAATGTTGCTGTGAGCATTGGTGTGCACACATCTGTCTGAGTCCCTGCTTTCCATTTTTTTGGGTATAACCTAGTAGTGAGATTGCTGGGTCATATGGTAGTTCTATACTTAGCTTTCTGAGGAACTGCAAAACTGTCTTCGACAGCAGCTGCACCATTTTATATTGCCACTAGCAATGAATGAGTGTTCCTATTTCTCCACAACCTCTCCAACACTTATTATTTTGTTTTTGTTTTTTTTTTAAATAGCAGCCATTCTATGGATGTAAAATGATATCTCATTGTGGTTTTGATTTGCATTTCCCTGATGGTTAATGATGTTGAGTATCTTTTCACGTGCTTTCTAGCCTTTTATATATCTTCTTTGGAAAGATGTCTGTCCAAGTCTTATGCCCAGTTTTAAATTAGGTTATGTGTCTTTTTGTGCTAAGTTGAGGCATTTCTTTATATATACTGGATATTACCTTTATTGGATATGTGGTTTCCGATATACTATCCCGTGTGTAGACTGTCTTTTTACTTTCAGGATAAAGTCCTTTGAGGTACAAAAGTAATTATTTTGATGAGATCCCATTTATCTATTTTTTCTTTTGTTGCTTGTGCTTTGAGTGTAATGTCTAAGAAACTACTGTATAACACAAGGCTCTGAAGATGCTCCCCTACATTTGATAGTTCTGGCTCCTATATTTAGGTCTTTGATCAATTTTCAGTTGATTTTTGTATAGGAAGGTAAGGGTCCTCCTTTGTTTTTTTGCAAATGGAGATCCAGTTTTCTGAGTACCATTTGTTGAAGAGACTATTGTGTCCAAATTAAGTAGTCTTTGCCACCTTGTCAAAAATCAATTGGATATAAATGTGAGGGCTGATTTCTGAGCTTTCAGTTCGATTCTATTGGTCCATATGTCTGACCTTCTGCCAGTACCATGCTGTTTTTTAAAAAAATTAATTAATTTTCCCCTTCCTCCTCGTTGTTTGCACTTGCTGTCTGCTCTCTGTCTTTTTTTTTAAGGAGGCCCCACTTGGGACCTCCCATGTGGGAAGAAGTTACCCAATCACTTGAGCTACCTCCACTCCGTTTGTTGTGTCTCTCATTGTGTTTCCTCGCTGTGTCTCTGTTGCATCATCTCACTGTGTCATCTCGCTGTGTCAGTTCACTGCGCCAGCCTATTGCATCAGTTCGCTGTCTTGCTCGTCTTCTTTAGGAGGCACCTGCAACCAAACCCAGGACCTTCATGTGGTAGGTGGGTGCCCAGCTGCTTCCTACCATGCTGTTTTGATTACTGTGGTTGTAATAAGTTGTAGAATTGGGAAATGTGAGTCCTCCAACTTCATTCCACTTTTTCAAGATGATTTTAGCTATTGGGGCCCCTTGGCTTTCGTATAAATTTGAGGATTGGCTTTTTCCATTTCTGCAAAGAAGGTTGTTGGAATTTTGATTGGGATCGCAATGAATCTATAAATTGCTTTGGTTATTGTGACGGTTAGGCTAATGTGCCCAGTTGTTTGGTCAAACAAGCACTGGACTAATTGTAATACAAGGATATTTATGGATTTTAGTCACCAGTGAGTTTACTGCATAGATAGACGGTTGATTACATCTACAATAAATTAAGGAGATTTCCGTCAGCAATGAGTGACGTTTTATCCAATCAAACGAATGCCTTAAAAGAGGAAGTGATTTCAGCATTTAGAGATAATTTTCCAGCTTGACTTCAGACAGCCAATGTCTCCTGGGAGCATATCAAGGACCTTCATTGGAGCCCCTGGTTTACAGAATTTGGACTTGTGCATCCCCATGGTCACGTGAGAGAATTTCATAAAATCTTACACTCTTTACAGATATCTCCTGTTGATTGCTTCTTTAGAGATCCATGACTAATACTGCTTGGTACCAGGAGTGGTTCTTGAGGAACAGAATCTTAAACATGGGATTTCTGAATGGTTCTGGGAATTTTGCAATTGGCTCTCTACTCTAATTGAACTCAAGGGTACTAATGACTCCTTTCCCAATAATCAAGAGGCCACTAGAAGTCTATGGCATGAGTTGGAAATGGAGATACGCAAAATATTATCATTGGATTCCCCTACTTCCATGTTTATAAGAGGCAATGATCTGGGTGAGAGTGTTTTCAACACCTTAACAGAGTTTTGTGAAATCAAAAGGTACAATGATGTTGGCTGGCTCCTCCTAGTTACTCTGGGTACAGTTACAAAAGAAAGGGATGAGCCAAAGGCTTCAAATTTGCTACTTAAATACTGCATGAATGATGTGAAAATTTCTATGTGTGCTCTGAAAGAAAATCTTGTTTCATGCAGCCACAGACTTGAGCTCTCTGAAAACCACACTCAGAGTCTCATTGTACGAGTAGCAGAGTTCCAGAGGAAACTAAAATCTCACTTTGCAGGGTGTCTGCTGTTAAAGTGAAGGCATTGATTGGAAAGGAGTGGAACCCTGAGGACTGGGATGGAGACATATGGGATGATGATGATATAGGAACCCTAAATTCTGCTGAGATGTTGCCAGATAAACCTATGATGGCAAGCCCTGTGGAGACCACACTTTGTCATCCTTGTATCACCCAACCTCCAGCCTGTCCCAGGGAGTCTGGCCCTCCTTCCAGCCCTGAGATAGGTACCAGCCAAACTAAGCCTACACTGCCCAGCCTCTGGCTGCCCTAGGGAATCTGGAATTCCTCCCAGCCCTGAGGCAGGGACCAGCCAAACTCTAGCATGCACTGCCCAACCTCCACCCTGCCCTAAGGAATCTACCTTCCAACCCCTGCCTGAAGAGATTAAGCCTGTCTCAACAGATGAAAATGCAAAGGGATGTCCTGAGGTCAGTAGTTTGCAAGGCATTTCTAATCCTTCTCCTTACCCACCCCCACCACCCCTCTTCCAGGCCTATTACTAAACTAAAATCACAACAAGCCCCCAAAGATGAAATACAAAGTATGACCCATGAGGAAGTATGCTATACTCTAAAAGAACTGCATGAGTTTTCCAACTTATATAGACAGAAATCAGGGGAATATGTGTGGGAATGGATACTATGGGTATGGGATAATGGTGTAAGGAATTAAAGTTGGATCAGGCTGAATTTATTGATATGGGCCCAGTAAGCAGAAATTCTGGATTCAGTGCTGTAGCTGGAGGGGTTAGAAAGGGCTCTAATAGTTTGTTCGGGTGGCTGGCTGAAACATGGACCAAAAGATGGCCTACCATGTCTGAGGGTGAGATGCCCGATTTGCCCTGGTATACAGTAGAAGAAGGAATACAAAGGCATTTAATCACCAAAGACAAGGTGAGCCTGGCTATGGCAATGAAAGGCAGACTCAAAGCAGCAATCAAAATAGTCCTGTCATCCTCTGCTGATAACTACTCTCCTTTTGAGAAACAGCTTTTGGCCTGTTACTGGGCCTTAGTAGAAAATGAATGCTTAACCATGGGCCACCAAGTTATCATGAGACCTGAGTTGCCTATCATGAGATGGGTATTGTCTGACCCAACAAACCATAAAGTTGGGCATACACAGCAACACTCTATAATAAAGTAGAAGTGGTATATACACATTAGGGCTTGGGCGGGTTCTGAAGACACAAGTAAGTTACATGAGGAAGGAGCCCAAATGCCCATGGTCACCATCGCTGCCATGTTACTATCTCTTTCCCAGCCCACAACTTTGGCCTCTTGGGGAATCCCTTACAATCAGTTGACTGAGGAAGAGAAAATGGGCCTGGTTCATTTTTTATTTTCATTATTTGTATTCTTTTTTTCTGTCAATCTAACTAAAGGTTTGTTGAGTTCATTGGTTTTTTCAAAGAACCAATATTTGGCTTTGTTAATTCTCTCTATTGTTTTTTGTTTTGTTTTGTTTTCTATTTCATTTACCTCTGCTCTAATCATTTTCTTCCTTCTGCTTGCTTTGGGTTTAGTTTTTCTTTTTTCTTGTTCTTCCAGTTTTGGGGTTAGGTTTCTGATTTAAAGACTTTCTTCTTTTTTAATGTAAGCATTTAGAGTTATTAATTTCCCTCTCAGTACTGCCTTCACTGCATCTCATAAGTTTTGGTATATTGTATTTTCCTTTTCATTTGCCTTCAAAATATTTCATAATTTTGCTTCTGGTCTTCTCTTTATCTTATTGGTTGTTTAAAAGTATGTTACTTAATTCCCACATATCTGTGAATTTTCCCTTTTTCCCCTATTATTGATTTCTAGCTTCATTCCACTATTGTTGGAGAATATACTTTGTATGATTTATTTTTGAATTTATTGAGACTTGTTTTGTGACCCAACATATGGACTATCCTGGAGAATGATCCATGTGCATTTGAGAAGAATGTGCATTCTGTTTTTGTTGGGTGAAGTGTTCTATATATGTCTGTTAGGTCTGTTGGTTTAGTGAATCATTCAAGTCCTGCACTTCCTTATTGATCTTCTGACTAGATGTTCTACCCATTATTGAGAGTGGTATGTTAAAGTCTCTGTATTAGTCAGCTAAAGGGGTGCTGATGCAAAGTACTAGAAATCTGTTGGCTTTTATAAAGGGCATTTATTTGGGATACAAGCTTACAGTCCCAATGCCCTAAAGAGTCCAACTAAAGGTTGCTTTCTTACCAAAGTCAGTTACCACGTGTTGAAGCAAGATGGCATGCTATCTCTGCCTGTTCTCTCCTTCCTTCTTCCTCTTAAGGCTCTACAGGTCCAGGTTCATCCAATCTCAGCTGTAGGGTGGTATAGGGCTGTATCTCAGGGCTTCCTATGTCTGGCATCGGGCAGCCTTATCAGCTGCTCAGCAGCTTTGTTTTCTTCAGCTGCAAACTATCAGGCAAATGGTTCATCTCCCCTTGGAGCTCCAGGATCAAAACTGACAAAGTTCTCTCCTCTTCTGTGTGTTCTTCCGTGTGTCTTCTTGAGTGAGTGTCCATTTATATGAGCCCACCAAGGGGGCAGGGATTCAACCCTGAGTCATGCTGTACTGATATGGCCAAATCAAAACCCCTAATCTTTTATCAAGTAAGCGCTCAACCACTGAGCTACACCTGACCTGCTCCTTAACCTTTTTTTTTTTTTTTTTTTGAGGAGGTACCCAGGATTGAACATGGGACCTCATATGTCCTTAAGTATTTTTAAGATATATTTTTTAAAAGTTCCTCATTAATAGTTTCTTTTTGTTGCATTATTGTATACTAAGAAATCTTCCAGGTCCTGGAGATTCATTAGGGATCCTAACACACTAGATCTCTATAGGTAAAAGGCTGGAATTCTCTGAAATAAATCTGGAAAAAATAAAAGAAAAATGAATAAATATGGGAGAAAAAAAAAAAAAAAAAAAAGCCTTTGTTGGGTATGTCCATATTCTCATCTTCTTCATTGTGTTCTCTCTTTTCATCCTCTTCCTTTGGATGGGCCATCATTTCCTGTTTCTTTTGTTTGTCTTGTATTCTTTTGTTGCACACTGTACATTTTATTTTTTAAATAGGATTTTTACAAGATTTGTTCTATTTATTTATTTATTTATCCCCACCTCCTCAGTGTTTTGCACTTGCTGTGTGCTTTGTCTTTAGGAAGCACCAGGAACTGAACTATGGACCTCCCATGTGGTAGGCGGGAGCTCAGCTGCCTGAGCCACATCCACTTCCCTGTACATTTTAATTTTTTAAAATATTACCTCTGGGTTTTTTTTTTCCTGGGATGTATGTTTCCTGGTTTTGTAAACTTTTGGTGATAAGACAGAGATCTTCCTGAGCTTCACTCCTCTTACAGGAAGATCTGCCCAAGGCAAATGCACTGTACAGGGTTTTCTGTCTCACTGGTCCTCTGTATTGTCCTGGGCTTTTCCTTGTTAGTTGTTTTGGAATCTCCATTTATAGGAGTTTGGCTGTCTCTTCTGCTTCCCAGGGGACAAACCTCCCTCTCCCAGGTGTCTGAAGCTGGCAGGCCTTTGTCCCAGATTGTCCACCTCTATAATGTTTTACACTCCTTTCATTGTCTCATATGCTGCTTTTGCCTGGAGGGGAAATTCTGGGAGGATGGTCACCCTGCAGAGGACTTCCCCAATTCAGTCTTTCCCAGCCAAAACAGCACCAGGGACCCATAAAGAGGGTGCAAACGTCTTCAAAGTGCCCTATGGAAGGGGTCAGGAAGGGTGCCAAAAACTTTTCCAATGGCTCCCCAAAGCTGATCTTTCCTGGCCTGTCCAGCAAATGCAGCCTTTCAGCTAACTTTCCCCGGCATCCCCAAGGAAGCCCTGCATCTTTAAATCTCCACCCCCTCTGTCCCAGTCAAGGGAGGGTTGAAACAATGGCTGCCACCACCTTTGTCCGGGGTGGGTTGAAACAATAGCTGCCCTCAGCTGGAACTGAGTGATCTGAACTCGCTAATAAAAAGTTGTGATCAGTGATCGGCCATGCATAGCCCTGGCACCAATAATCTCTTTCTTTCAGCAACAGCTAGCCAGGGACTGTACCCTGCGGCAGCTGTGAGAGTAGAGGGTGGGCACCAGTAGCCGCTGTGCAGAGAGAGTATTTTAGAGTTCTATACTGTAATTTATCAGCCTCTTCCTCCTGCTTTTCCGTGGATGCTGTATAGTGTTCTTCTGGCCTATGGAGTTTCAAAATAGTTGTTCCAGATAGTTTCTGCCTGTTTAATAGTTGTTTTGGTGGAAAGACTGAGTCCTGAAGCTCCCTTCTCTGCCATCTTCCCTCAAAGGTTTTATTAACCTTTTAAAAATGGAATAAATGGACCTGCTCAACTTCTGACACATTAACCCATAGTTGATTTACTGTTTGATATTGTTTATGAATTCCAAAAATAGATATTAGATTATGTTTGTGAACTGGTCTGTTTCTCTGGGCATATTAGATTGTATTGGATTCAGAGGCTTCACTTTTACTTGACTTGAGTTTTATGATTAGGGCTTTGATTGGGCCATGTTAGTGGGACGTCAAGTCTGCAGGAACTCACAGAAAAACCTACACAGCAGAGGAGTTGGTTGGAGTTTTGATTCTGGAGCCCAGGAAGTAAGCACACAGAGAAGCAGATATGTGAGGAAAGAGAAGGCTCCATTAGACACTGCAGAGGCCCCGGGAAGAGAGACAAGCTGTTCGCCTGATGGTTTACAGCTGGCCTTGTGGAGGAAGCAGAGCAACTGAGCCTGGAGAGAAACAAGCCCCGGGAGAGAGACAAGACTTGTCCCAGCCTGTGGCTGAGATTGGAAGAAGCTAGGACCACAGAGCCTTGGGAGGAAGAGGAAGACTGAACCCTCGCAGACGTCGCCTGTCATCTTGCGTCAACACGTGGCAACAGACTTTGGTGAGGGAAGAAACTTATGCTTTCTGGCCTGGTAACTGTAAGCTTCTACCCAAAATAAATACCCTTTATAAAAACCAACCAATTTCTGGTATTTTGCATCAGTACTCCTTTGGCTGACTAATACATTTATCATTTGAAGAGTTTTCATGTATTTCATGGTCAATAATGAAAAATTACTGTAGGTCAGGTGAGATGGGGGATGTGTGTATATGAGGGAGAGAGACAGAAAGAATGACAAGAGAAAAATAAGAATTGCATCTAGACATTAGCTGGAAATATCTATAGAATATATGGCTAGTAAATTAATTGATTAGCTTTCTAGCTTTTATTTTTTCTTTACTGACAAAGGTAATTTCTTCTTTGATTGTAGGCCTTAGTAATTGTAAACGTTCAACTTTTCACAGTGTGAAGGTGTTTAAAAATATTTTTATATAATGAGATTTATCAAAATACAAGACTTCAATTAGACTAATAATTTACCTAAAGACTACAGGAATATACAAATGCACATCATTTTTTTTCTCTAGTTATTCTATTCATCTAAGAATGCTTATAATTTCTTATTTCATAAGGCAGTTGTCATTATAATTTGTACATTAAATTTACTATCAAACTCTCATTTGACTTTTGACTAAAATAAAAGAATGAAATACCTTTGTATTTATCTGGCTCAGAGCACAAGCTTTAACTTGAAGTTTCACAAAGTTATCCTTTGTAACAGGAAGATTTTCCTAGAACCAAATTATAACAATATTCCTTTGAGAACATGATTTTATATTGTGAAAATTTCATACATAACAACAAAATCAAATAGAACCCAAGTTTTATTGCTAAATTTAAAAAGTTGTAAGAATTATCCAACAGTATATAAACGAAAGAGAAAAAGGGAAATTTAAGGATAAAATTTTATAAAGCTTTAGTGTACACATTTTGTAAAGTACTCAGTTTCTGACATGGATAAATGTGTGGACAATAAATGTAGGAGAAGAAAGTGGAGCAACAAATACAATACTTTATTTCAACCTAAGTAATCTCAAAGCATCAGACTTTAATACTTACATCCTTAAACACATATATATGTAACATACAGTCTTTACTGATTTTGGAATTTTATTAATTCTGCAAATGAAGTTCTTTAGTGTCACTTGTTTACTTCTTCCTCATTTAATATCTGTCTTGGACAGTTCAGCACGTCCCATGGGGTTCTGGGGTCAAAATATAAACTGAACTTAATGGAACTTAATTACACCTCGTATTCCACAACTTGAACTAACTTCAAAGGCAAAAAATATAAGAAGCTCAGGCATTCAACACCAGCCACCCACATTATTAAATATAATATCACCCCCCTAGATAACCATAACCTGACACCAATAATTAAAACACTCTCCTCAATCCCTGATATCTTCCAAATTAGATAAAAAGCTGGCCAAGAATAGCTCTATGCATACATTCTCATGTCCTGTCAAAGGGATCATGTTCAGCTATCACTGTGTTTTATTCACCATGAACACAATATTCTAGGAATATCTCTTTTTAAATCTCTGATTTGATAATATTTGGTGATATGAAAATATTCAATAATAATGATGAATTTGTGAATTTCTCTCATGATTGTGTGAACCTGGAAATGATTCTTTCTGAAAGCTAATCAAATCTCTTGGACTATTAATCTGACCCCAGTGGTAGAAGCCAAATTGTTTAAAATTTAGACTGACCCCAAATGATTTTAGGAGTAGTGAAAGACAACACAGAGAAAAAAACTGGATCGTATTTTTGATCCAGGAATTCTTATTACTATGATAAAACACTGATTTACACAGAACATTTAGTTTTTGTCCCTAAATTTACAGTGGAATGATTTTGGCTTGCCACACATCTTTCAAATCATCACCCAGATATGAAAATTCGACTATCCTTGCTTAAAGTGGTCACAACACTAGATAGAGATCATCCGATGCTTACTGAATGACTTAAGGTTGCAAAGCTCAAAAAAACAGTATGAAAACAATGCTTTGCCATCTTCTCATATTTCACAATATGAGATAACTCATTTTATTGGGATGTTCAGAATATGTTGTTAAATTAAAAGTTGGTTTAATTTTACAACATATAAGAAAGATCATTTAGAATATTGTTGTTCTATTTTTCTAATACATTTCTTGCCACCACCACTACCACCCTGAGGAATCAAAAAAACTCTTTTGTAGCAACTCCTTTCAAAATGTAATTATACTACAATACAGACCACCATTTTCACATAAAGATTAAAGTAAAATAATTAGAAGAGTTCATTTAAATAATTTTTGGACATTTAGTTCTATTCAAAATAAATTAAAATTGATCATTTAAAACTGGGTTTATTAAATATGGAAAATACACTATCTTCTTCCATAAAAGAAGATATAAGTAAACAATTTTTCTTACCCTTTCTTGAAATACAAATGTTATTTCTTCATTTGTGGAAGTCTGTTGAAAATATAAGCCTTTCATAGTTGCCTACAAAAAGAAAGAATGTATGTGAAATAAACAAAAAATGTCTTCTAGATCAAATGAAAACAAAACTTGGGAGAAAATGACAACTATAAACAGACATCAAACAAATTTAGGAAATAATTCTTTCTTGAAAGGGATTAAATATGAACTTGCAACAATCTCTTTGTGTATGTTACTCAGAATGGGTTTATCGTTCAACTGTACAAAGGTGAGTATATGCCTAATTTCACTTTTCAATTCAGTAAAATATATTAGATACACTTAATGGAAGTATTTCAAACTGTATCCTGTGAGCTTCTTAAAGCATCTCTTAAGAGTTCCACGGTCATTTCTTTAAGTTTTACAGTAATCCTACAGCAAGACTATTATTTTAAATGTAAAATTTATAGAAGTGCACCCCAATTAGAAAATACATCACCAGAACTCAAGAAGTCTCCTTTGCCCTCCTCTAGTCATTACCTCCACCTATAAATGATACCCAAATCCTGGCTTTCAACAGCATTTGTTAGTGTTGTCTGTTGTTGAACTTTATATAAATGAAATCATGTTCTTTTACATCTGGTGTCTTTCATTCAATATTATGTTTGTGTGTTTTTATCCATGTTATTTCTTGTAACTGTAGTTCATTCATTTTCATTGCTCTATAGTATTCCACTGTATGAATAAATTGCCATTTATCCATTCCACTATAGATGGACATTTGAGTTGTCTTCAGTTTGGGGCTTTTATAAACTGTCCTGTTAAGAACACTCTCATACATGCTTTTTATGAGGAAACTGAGTTTAGAGAGGTTAAGGCACATACTTAGGGTCTCACAGCACCAACTAGGCCAGAGCTGGGACACAAACCAGGTAATGCTGACTCCAAAGTGATACTCTTAACCATTATATTTAACAGTTCCCTAAGATGATGTTAATATTAGGTATATTGCATTAAAAATTAGAATCCCATATCTTTTAATCAAGGATTAATTAATTATTAAATACTTGTTCATAGAGCTGGCTACATAATTTGCAGGGCCCAGGGCAAAATGAAAATGTGGGGAACTGTATTTAAAAATTATTAAAATTTCAAGACGGCAAGAGCAAAGCCTTAAATCAGATGTGGGTCCCTTCTGAGTGTGGGGCCCGGTGAGACTGCACAGGTCGCACACCCCTGCAGTTGGCCTTGCATGCTGAATCTTTGTGGATATAATGGATCTATATAAAGGGTTTTCATTGAATAGAGCTGAGCCATGGTTGCTACCTTCTAGGACGTGATAATCAAATGATGGAACTAACAGAAATCAATACACAATCAAGACATATAAGGAAATTATGTATGTAACATTTATCAACAAAGTATATAAAAACAGGGTGAGCAAGATCAAATGATTAAACTACTTCAGGCACTTACTATACTAACTAACCCTTTGGTTACAGAAGGGCTTTGTGTGTGTGTATGTAAGTGTTTATGTGTGTATCTGGTGGGGAGGGGGTTGAAGGCAGAGGAGGGGAAGAATGTAAGCATAGATATAGCAGCTATGTATTCCATACAACATGAAATCTAACCTTTTTTGCCTAGCTTTCAAGGCTCTCTAAAATGCATCCCCCCCACACACACAAAATAACAAAAAAAAATAAAATGCCCTTCCTATTCTACTTTACTCCCCCCACACACAATTTTCTAATTCCCCCCACAGTATGATTTCACACCATAGGGTCACCCTTGGCTCAGGGCTTCCAGTCAGTGCTTGTTCTCGGAGGGTGTGTTCTATTTATTCTATAGATACTGCTAAGTATATGTATTAGTCGGCCAAAGGGGTGCTGATGCAAAATACCAGAAATTGGTTGGTCTTTGTAGCCAGTTTGATGTAATTATGAATTCCAAAAATATATATTGGATTATGCTTGCAAACTGGTCTGCTAATCTGGGCATGATTAAGTTATGATTAGGGCATTAACTGGGCCACGTCAGTAGGGTGTTGAGCCCCAACCCTTGGTGGGTGGGGGAATCAATATAAAAGGAAAGACAAAGGACAGAGGGAACAGTTTTTGAGTTGCAGTTTTGATGTTGGAGTTTTGATGTTGGAGAGAAGGCCCCATTAGAAGAGAAGTGAGCTGTTCACCTGATAGTCTACAGCTGACCTTGTGGGGGAAACAGGAGCTGAGCCCGGAGAGAAACGCAGGCCCGGGAAGAGAGGAACCCCAGAAGCCTGAACCCTGGCAAGCATCAGCAGCTGTCTTGCTCCAACACATGGCAATGAACTTTGGTGAGAGAAGAAACTTAACGCTTTATGGTCAGGTATCTGTGGACTTCTACCTCAAATAAATACCCTTTATAAAGACTGTATTAGTCAGCCAAAGGGGTGCTAATGTGAAATACCAGAAATGGGTTGGTCTTTATAAAGGGGATTTATTTGGGGTAGAAGTTTCCTCCACAAGGTCAGCTGTAGACTCTCAGGCGAACGGCTCATGTCTTTTCCCGGGGCCTTCTCTCCTTCCTCACTACCAAGCTCTCTTACTTCCTGGGGCTCCAGCTCAAGACTCCAACATCAGAACTACTACAACTCTGTCCTTTGCCATGCCTTTTATTTGATTCCCCACCCACCAAGGGGTGGGGCTCAACACCCTACTGACGTGGCCCAATCAACGCCCTAATCATAACTTAATCATGCCCAGATTAACAGACCAGTTTACAAGCATAATACGATATCTATTTTTGGAATTCATAACTATATCAAACTGCCAAACTGCTACAGTACATAAAGCTCAAATACTATCTCCTCCTGGAAATCACCCCCAGTGATAGCCAATCTATCCCATCTGTGCCATGCTTCTGTACCTCATTTACATATAAATATATAAAACCTTACTTTATTCACTTACTAAGTAGTGGGCCTCCCCAGGTATTACTTGGGCAAATCAACACCCATTATTAAATAAATCCCTGCTCCTACTCAGCCTGGAGCTACTAGTGTTGCCTTTTCAAGAAATGTAACAATCACATATCAACATCTTGATTTCAAAGTATCTGCCTTTGTGACCCTGGGAACCACTGTTTTCTCTGCCCATTGCATCTCTCTTTTTTTTTTAAGGAGGTACCGGGGATTGAACCAGGACCTCATACGTGGGAAGCAGGTGATCAACCACTAAGCTACACTCGCTCCCCAATGAGTTTGTTTTGTTTTGTTTTTAGGAGGTACTAAAAGACGGGACCTTGTATACAGGAAGCAGGGGCTCAACCACTTGGGCTATATCTGCTCCCCACCACTGCATCTTAATACAAATGGCATGTCTGCTTGATCAGCAGTCACACGGACCTCATGTTGTGCTCCAATTTCAAAGATCCAGAAGATAACTACTTGTTATCACAGTCCTCTAAAACAAATATATATATTTGGTATATATATGACAATATTTTAAGTCAGATCATCCTAAAAAGTTACTCTAAATTAGGTGAAATTCAGCGTGGCTGGGCGGAGAAAAGGTATGTTTTGTTGGCTCAATAAAGAACTGTGTGGGAATAAAAATACCCTCAGTTACAAAATGAAGAACGTTTTTATAAAAGTGGCCAAAAGTAAATTGAGGAAATATTAATTACTTGTTTTGCAAATCCGTAACAGGAACACTGAGTTCCTAACACTAAGAAAATGGTAGAATGGATAGCATTCAAGATCCACATGGTTTTTTAGGCACTGGACCAGATTAAATGGAACACTTAGTTTAATAAAATTTTTATTGACAACAGTACAGAAATATTTTCACAAAGGAAATAAAATAACTGAAATCTTATAAAAAATACCAATGTAAATATAAAATATATCATACTTACAACATTCTAAGAATGATGATCATGTAGCTTCTAAGTTAGACATTCTGTAAACTTTGCTATATCAAAAAAGCACTATATAAAATTTATAAAAATATAAACCTGTTTAAAAATGTAAGATGACATGATCTATGAAAAGCATAAAAAGTTTATATTTTCATAGGTACATCAGATTTTAAAAATATTTGACTTAAGTCACAAATTGAGGATATGTTTATAATACTTTTAAATCGTATAATGGCCACACATTTTAATCCTATTTTAAAAAAACTGGACAAACAATAATTAAGAAGACACACTTTTATCTTTTTTTTAGGTACCAAGGCCGGGATTGAACCTGGAACCTCGTATGTGGGAAGCTGGCACTCAACCACTGAGCCACTTCGGCTGAGTTGGTTTTCTCATTTCTTTGCTTGTTGTTTGTTTTTAGAAGGCACTGGGAACTGAACCTGGGACCTCCCATGTGGGAGGTAGGCACTCAACCACTTGAGCCACAACCACTCCCAAGACACACCTATTTTAAATAATTTTGGTGTGAAGTAGAAAAGAGGACTTTGCATTAAATTGAATATTTAATGCAAATATTTAATGCATTAAATATGACTATAAATATCATTTCAAGAAAACATTTAATAGAGATATCGGTCTATTTTAAGTGATTTCGCAAAAGTTAGAGGGAAAAAGTTAGAGAAAAAAAGTTCAAATGGTTTCATCTCAGTTATAACAGCAACATGAACTTCATTTGCTCTCCTGCTACACTCAATCCCCCAAAGAGCTCACCTATTAATAATTTGTAAATAAAACCTCTACAGTTTATTCCTTATTTATACTTTCAGACCAAAAGTGTCCTTAGTATCAGATCAACCTCAAATTCAATAGACATATAACTGGATTCATCTTTCCTCTGAATAAGATTTGGCTCTTTCCAATCTTCAGTCACCACGGATATCTTAGATTCAGTCATAATGCCTTCCTCTTCATTTAAGTAATCAATCATAAAACTTCTTTTTCCTTTATAATGTCCTGGCTCACCTGCTCATTTTCAAGGGCCATCCCCTTATAAAAGCTGATTGGCTAATATCTCAATGCCTCAGTCCTGGGCTACAGCCACAGGCTGCTGAAAGGCTTTGAATCTCTCCCTGGTCCAGTTTGTTACCCTATGGCCAACTTACTTTTTGAAGGTCCAAACTCTTTTTATGTGCATATTTCTATTATTCTCCAACACAAAACTGTGCAACACTAAGGCCACTTTTGGTTCTGGATTTTTAATTTTCTTTCTTTCTTTCTATTTATTTATTTATTTCTCCCTCCGCCCACCCCCCATTGTTTTTGCCCTCACTGTCTGCTCTCTGTCCATTTGTGTTCTTCTGTGTCTGCTTGTCTTCTCTTTTTAAAAAAGATTTATTTATTCCCTCCCAGCCCCCATTGTTTTTGCGCTCCCTGTCTGCTCTCTGTGCATTCCTCAGTGCTTGTCTTCTCTCTAAGTGGCACCGGGAACTGATCTTGGGACCTTCTGGAGTGGGAGAGAGGCGCCCAATCTCCTGTACCACCCCAGCTCCCTGGTCTGCTGCGTCTCTCATTGTCTCTCCTCTGTGTCTCTTTTTGTTGCATCATCTTGCTGTGCCAGCTCTCCATGTGGGCCAGCTCTCCATTAGGGCCAGCTTGCCTTTCACCAGAAGGCCCCGGGAATTGAATCCTGGACCTCCCATATGGTAGACAGGAGCCCAATCGCTCGAGTCACATCCGTTTCCCTGCTTGTCTTCTCTTTAGGCAGCACTAGGAACTGATCCTGGGACCTTCCGGAGTGGGAGAGAGGCGCTCAATCTCTTGTGCCACCTCAGCTCCCTGGTTTGCTGTGTCTCTTATTGTCTCTCCTCTGTGTCTCTTTTTGTTGTATCATCTTGCTGTGCCGGCTCTCTGCTCCGGCCAGCACTCTGTGTGGACAGCACTTCTGCACGGGCCAGCACTCTGCGTGGGCCAGCTCTGCTTGGGCCAGCTTGCCTTCACCAAGAGGCCCCGGGAATCGAGCCCTGGACCTCCCATATGGTAGATGGGAGTCCAATCGCTTGAGCCACATCTGCTTCCCTAGTTTTAATTTTCTGATCCACCCTTTTTTTTTTTAAGGAAAGCAAAGAAATATCATTAAGCAGCTAGGCTACAGAAAAATTGATGAAGGTAACTGAAATAGTGCCCCATCTGTTTAGACCAGTCACCAGGCCAAGTTCTCTGGCTGTCTGCATTTTCAATGCCCTTTTCTCCATCCTGTCTCAGGATTGGGGCACAGCATGACAATACTTGCTGGATTTCCTCACTTATATTTTGATCACTTGGAATGAGGTGATTTAATATTGAGTTTTAACAAAGTTTTTATTCATCTGTTTTTTAAAAATATATATCCATAAACCAGAAAAAGAAATCTTTTAAACATGTGTCCAAATATTTGGTTAAAAAATATGGTCAGCATAATCAAAAGATCTAGCAGTAGGTTTGGTTCAAGTACCATACTTTGCAGGCAGTAGAGGATGGTCATCCTAACCAGATATGCCAGCTTTGTTTCTTAAGTCAAAGAGAGGGAAATGCATGGTCATGACAGTTGGAGGACATTTCTGCCTTGTGTAGGCAACAGTCTCTAGAAACCTGAATACTTTAAGGAGGCTTTGCATAAGCACTGGCCCAGGTGACACTGTTTTGCTGCCTACAACTTTAGTGTTCTCCTGTGTCTGTTACAAGATGGCACAGGAGATATTGTCAGTGGCTCGTACCTAGCTAAATTCTGGCATGGTCCAATCACAGGAAGGATTCAAACAGAGTCTGGATATGCACTTGTGAGGACTCCCTAGAGGGGTCTTAAGCATCTGCTGAATGGGAGAGGGTGACCAGATGACCATGAAGTTCTCTTATGACAATATGTAAGTTTCTATGAATGTTATCAAGACATACTTGACTGGATACATATGCAGCATAATCGCTACATTTTACGCAACCTGAGATAGATAGGTTAATGGGTTAAAAAGCAGAAAAGGGAAAATTTTATTTTTGATGCAGGCTTTAGGCAGAAAATAGTCATTTGCTTAGACAAGATGTCAAAATTTTGCCTCTCTCAACAACAGTGGTTCAAAATCACAAGAGAATTCCTGACTTACAAACATTTTCACTTAGAACGTAGGATTCCTTACTTGAAGCACACTCCTGGGGATGGGGTCCATGTTGGGTAGGTTGGAGGGGAGGTAGTGGTCCTTATTCTACAGATTGTGAATATCTGATCAGGTTACTATTCAGTGTAGAGCTATTTAACATATTACGATCTAGAACAACAGAAACTTAACTTTCATTTATATTTCTCAATTAATATAATATTTTTCCATAAGGTACTATTGGGGAACAATGGCTCCAACGGTGTTATGAATGACAGTCTTCTCTTTTTGTTTCATCATGTGACACAGGGACATTGTAGGTAGAAAGTGGTGGTCACCAGATGAGGGTGATAAGCAATTGAGGGATCCTCCCTTTCTCTCCCTCCACCTACTAACATTATAGCAGACTGTATATGCTTATTTAATTTTCCAATTCGCTATAGGACCTTGAAGAAACCATTCTTGCTTCAGATGTAAACTATGAATTGTAAGTTAGATGGAATATTTACCAATAACTGAAAAATCAAGAGAAAATAATTCCATAAGATGTATCATATTTATTATAATGTATAAAAATGGAAAATTATTTTGCAAAATACATTTTATCATATGTGGATACATGTGTATATTCTTGCTTTTCTACTTACAAAACCCTCCTTCGCTCAAAGCAGTACTGTTCATTGGTTCTAGAAAGAACAAAAGTAACTTTTCTTATGTTGTCTTTGAAACAGTCTACCTGAAGTTCACAGGTTAAGAGGTAGAAATCATTCTTTTTTGAGGTACCAGGCCAGGGATTGAACCAGAGACCTTGCATGTGGGAAGCCAGTACTCAACCACTGAGCCACATCAGCTCCCAAGAAATCATTCACTTAAAAAAAAAAAAAAAGATTTATTTTGTTTATTCTCCCCACTCCCTCATTGTTTGTGCTAGTTGTCTGCTCGTCTTCTTTAAGAGGCACCAGGAACCCAACCCAGGACCTCCCATGTGGTAGGCGGGCCCCCAACTGCTTGAGCCACATCCACGTCCCCAATTCACTTTCACCAATTAAAAAAAAAAAAAAAAAGAATTCAAAAACAAAATCGCTGTGATTCTATGAGCATTTTTAGAATTGCTAAACTTACCCACCCATCCTCCTTCTTCAGGGAGGTACACAAATTAACCAAGACTCATTCCTGGACCAGAGGCCTAAGCAACTCCTTGAGATTCTCAACTTGCTTGTCAATCCAGAAGTCTGATTTCAAATGCACAGCATAGAGAGCTGTGAAACTACCAAAATATTTCATTGCACCTGACAGCTTGATTTTGTATCTGAACAGTTCAATCCCTCCCATAAGCTGGAAGAATGAAGTGAAATGAATGAACTCAATGAAGTGAAATTAGTGGTAAAAGGTAATAATTATATACTGCAGTGGATGGCATATAAGTCATCAAGTGATTGGAGTTTGAATCCTGGCTCCATTACTAACTAGCTGTTTGACCTTGGACTACTTACTTTTAATCTTTGTGGGCCTTAGCTTTTCTATCTCTAAAAACGGATAATCATAGTAGTTACCTCAGTGGGTTGCTGTGAGGATTAAATAATACATGCAAAGCACTCAGCACACTTGGCACAAAATAAGCATTCAATAAATGTTAGCTACTTTCACTATTATTTCTGTATATCGGGCAGAGAATCTTTCAGATAGTTCTGAAGCCCATCTCATCAGCAAAGGGTTTGGTCACTGCAACCTGACTTTTCAATAATGGGCTATTATATCATCTGCAACAGTGCTATCCAATAACAGCAGTCAGAAGCTACCTGTGGCTACCGAACACCTGAAATGTGTCCAGTTGGAATTGAGACAGGCTTCAGATTTTGAAGACTTAGTATGAACATAAAATAATGTGAAATGTATCAATAATTTTTAATACTGCCTATGTGTTAAAATGATATTTTAGACAGACTGGGTTAAATGAAATGTATTATTAAAATTGAGTTCATGTGTTTCTTTACACGCTTTTTAAAATGTGGCCACTGAAAATTAAAACTTACCTAAGTGGCTCACATTATATTTGTATTGGACAGAACTGATGTAGAACCTTGCTGCTTATGATGTGGACCAGCGGCCCCTAGGAGTTTGTTAGAAATGCAGATTTTCGGGTCCTGGCATCCGCACTTTAACAAGCTCCTGAGGCGATTCTTAGGCCTTGCCCCTGAGAATTCCGCTGCTTAGCTTAAAGAAGTGGGCAAATCTGGCCCTTTAACCACATAAATGCAAATACTCTTTGGTAACAGCTTACCGAATAAGAGAGAAAGGGGAGGGAGAGAAGCAGTAAGGGTGAAAAAAAAAAAAGAAAAAAAGAAAAACGAGAAGCAGAGGAGAAACACCCAACCTGGGAGATAAGTGCAACTTCCAGGCCTTGGCGTCCAGAAACCGGGAGGGAGATGCAAAACGAGATAAAACCTACATCAGTAACCTGTAAAGGGCCAGGAAATCGTCCGCCCCTCTGCGGCCTCAGCTCACAGCTAGGCCTGGCGGCGAGCGGGTCTGAGGCTGGGGTGCGACGCAAACCACCGTCCTCCCCAAGGTTAACGGTTTCTTGCTATGTTTCTCGACCTTTCATCAAACCCCCATTCCCAAGACAACACAACGCGCTTCCCCGGACTCACCTGCCTCCCAGCCGCCCCAACCGCCTGCGCCTTTGCCTCCGCCACCTTCCAGCCCTTCCGCAGAGAGCCCGCCCCGTCGGACCAATGCCCTGCTCCTATTGGCCACCCCGCCCGTCACTCCTGCAGGGCTGGGCCGGACTCCCAGAGGCTGTCGAGAACGCCCTGGCAACCGAACTGGGAACTACAACTCCCGGCGTGCTCCGCTCGGGAGTGACGCGAAGGCTGCCAATAAACGCTGCAAGTTGTGGTCGCCTCGACGGGTTCCATTTTATGCAAATTCCAGTCGAAAAACCACACCCTTCCTCATTCCAACCGTATCCCCTGCCGCTTTCCTCAAATTGTGCCCTGCCTCTCTTTCGTCTCCACAATTTTCTCCGTTTTCAAGCCTTCTGTAACTAAGCTAGTTGAATGCACCCTATCTAGTGTCTCGAACGGCAACGGACAGATGCACCGAAATCGTGGAACAAAATCTCCAGGAGTTCAGACAGCCAAATCCCGGACCAGAAGCCAGTTACGCCTTCGTGGAGGGGGCGGGGCGAAGGAGCGGCCTACGCCCGCCCCGCTTGAGCATGCTGATTGGCTTATTTGGCTGTCGTTCCGTCCTCTTCCATTTTTCCCGGTTCCCCCTCCTTTCGTCCCCGCGGTGGGCGGGGCTAGCGGTAGGGGGTGGTGAGGAGGTGCGGGCCCCTTCTTCCGATTGGTGGCCTACCTGTCCCCGCCCACCTGTGGGAGGAGACTAAGGGATAGACCGAGGCAGGGGAGGAGGCCGAGGGAGATGAGGCGGGAGCTGGGGAGGGAGCGAGGGAGCGAAGGAGGCAGAGGAGAGCGGAGGAGCGAGGGAGGAGGGAGCGCAGCTTGGTTGCTCCGTAGTACGGCGGCTCGCAAGGGAGAATCCCGAGCGGACTCCGGGACGGCCGGGACGGCCGGGTCGGCGGGCGGGCGGGGATGGTGTGCGGGGCTGCGGCTTCGGCGTCCCTCCGCGCTGCGTGTGAGCGGCACTGATTTGTCCCCGCGGCGGCCGCGCGCACCCGCCTGGAGATGAGGTGAGGAGCGGGCTGCACGGCGGCGGCCTGGACCGCGGGAGGCGGGGGTCGGCGCGATGGCCGCCCCGGGCGCCCGTCCCGCGGTCGGCGCGCGTCCCCCCGGCCGCCCTTCGCCCTCTGTCGCGCGCTGGGGAGCTGCGGCGCCGGCCGTGCTGCTTCTCGTCCTTCCCCATCCTCCCGGGGGCGGCCGGCTGGCCGGCGCCGGGGCCCGCGGGGGCGGCGGCCGCGGGACGGGCTTCACGCGGGTGGGCGCCCCCCGCCTGGC
>JAKSZT010054040.1:3493369-3654796 GCA_026826555.1 Tolypeutes matacus
CCTCGGCCGCCCGAGTGGGGCGCGCCGGCCTCCCGGGGACGCGGGAGCGGCATCGCGCCGCCGCCCCTGCCCGGCTTCTCGGGCCGCGCGCCCGCGGCGCATCCCCTTCCCCTGCCGCGTGCGCCTGCAGCAGCCCTGTCAGTGAAGGGCAGGCCATACCGTGTGGCCCCGGGCCGTCGTGCTAGGGCTGGCTGATGGCATTGAGCAGAAAGCCGCTGCCTTTGCAGAGCGAGCGCTCCCGCTTCGCCCGCCGCTTCGCCTTCCCTTCTTTACGCACAGACAGGGTTTTGTGGTGCGAACCCAAGGCACAATTGCGGTCTCCTCTTGCTCTTCTCGTCGGGATTACGTCCGGACGGGGAACGTAATCAAAATCCCCAGGAAAAGGAAACCGGCGGGGAATGGGCTGCACCTTCCTTCACTTCGTACATTGCATGTCCTCCGGGCATCTTTTGTTGTGATTCAGACTCTGAAGAAGGTTTTGCTTTTGAAGAAATAAATTAGCGGCTTCTGTATTGAATTTGAGGCGATGGGGAATTTTGATAGCCTCTTAAATAGGAAAGTTCCCTGTAGAACTTTGCCATCAACAGTGCTATACTGAAGGCAGCATCCACCTGAAAATTTAAATATATGCAGACTTTCTGGCCAGCTGCGTTTCTTTGTGCTTGTCTGTGGGCATCCTACTCTTAACTATTTTTTGTGGTCAAAAAGTACAAATTTAAAAGCAAGTACAATAAAAGTACAGATACTAAAAACACGTACGGTAACAAACAGATGCCATCTGGAAAAAATCTCAATTTTGTCAGCAGGGAGGCAGTTTTACTAATCCCATTGAACTCAAGAAGAAACAGCCTTAGAAATCTCATTATGGGTTTTGTAGAGGACAGGGTCTGATTGCAAGAACTGGGACCAGGACCCAGCAGGGTCAGCTGTTTGGCTTGGTGCTACTTTAACCCCTAAAATATGGTAAATGTGTTTGTTTGGTTATCTTTATTTTTAGATGACTTTAAAGTTGAGCATGCAGAAGCTTAGAGGCCTCTCAGAGTTATTCTATCTCTGTGAGCAAAATACTATGTTTAATTTTTTTCCACTAGTTTGCGTGAAATATTAAGGTTGTTTTGATAGGTGCTTATAACATCTTTGTTATTATTTTTTTAATATTGAAGAGGTCTTTCTACATGAGGGTTTGTAAAAAACCCAGGAACTTTCAAGTAATCTAAGTTGATAAATGAAGGATACTAATTTGGTGATGGCATTAATATTATTTCAAACCCCCTAAATAAGGAGTGGACACTTCTAATAGAAATTGCTGAGGGACTTGGTACCTTCACAAGATTCTATTAATATTCTGCCTGAGTAAGAGAGGAAATGAACAAATTTTTAGTGTACTTTGGAATCCTGTGGATTGTGAAATAGGGCATAAAATGAGTGGTAGCATGTTAGTTTCATGAAATGTTTGTCACTGAGTATTTTTCTTTTTCTTCTATTTTTTTGTGGTTCACTAGCAATTTCCTTTTTCTTAATGTTTATCTCTAATATTAGTAGAAATCTGCTAAGTTCATCGTTTCCCCAAATGCCTGTCTTCCTAATTTGCTAGATTTGGGAATTAAAGATAATTAATTTCATGAGGGTTGAGTTTATATTACTGAGCTCAGCTCAAATTCCAGTACTGTAGAGTTTTCTTAAGCCTTTTTTCTTCTGAATGATCATTCCCTTCTCAATGGCTCCATCACTTACTAGTTGGATTTCTCAAAGTCTGGACCTCAGATTACTTACATCAGCATTAACTCAGGTATGTGTTTTAAAAAAAAAAAAAGTACAGGTTTCTATACCTGACCTCTGGATCAGAATACCTGGGAGTGGGGCCCCGGAATCGGTATTTTCAACAAGTCCTCCAGGAATTTTTCCTGCACAAAGTTGGAGAGCTATTGGCATTGTGCTTCCTCCTCACTGAGCACCTCCTAAATTATATTCAATTCTTTAGGACCACTTCCTGAAGTGGATAGCTGAATAAGTTTTGTACCTTAGGCTGCTAATAAAAACCTTAAAAAAAATTTTTTTTTTTTTAAATTGAAGTGTATCATTCATACATGAACATACATAAACAATAAGTCTATAGTAAAAGTTGTGAACTTACAAAACAAACCATGCATATCATTATACAGGGCTCCAATACATCACCCCACCACCAACACTTTGCATTGTTGTGAAACATTTGTTACTACGAAAGAGCATTGTCAAAATATTACTACTAACTATAGCCCATATCTTACTAATAAAAACCTTTTGACTATAATCCTCAGGTGTGTATTGTTCTGTACTACAAGTTTTGGAAGGGCAGAGACAGTCTGGTTCACCACTTTATCCTCAGTGCCTAGAAGAGAGCCTGGAGGAACTCAGTTAAATTCTTTTTGAGTAAAGGAGTGAACTACATCAGAGTAAAGCCAATGTTTTCAATCTTTACTTGAGAAATTAATCTTATCACTTAGTAGTCACTGATATTATGAATTAGGAGGTACAAGGACCATACCCCAATCATTTCTGTATGTTTGGTTGGCTCTGAAAGGAAAGAACTTCCCCAGGGCATTAGGCGTGTTCAAGCAATGAGCTGGAGAGAAGGCCTCTAGCAAAATGTTTGCTTAGAGACTCAAAATGTGAATTTAAGTCACCGGATAGTGGTAAATTGTATTATCATGCTATAGCTCAACATAGTGCTATAAAAATTGTTTTCTGGAAAATACAGAAAATTGGCATGTTTTTCAGTTTCACTTTTCAAGCTAATAAAATATGACCTTCACTCCCTTTTTTCAGAGACCAACACAGGGCCCCGTAAATAACAGATTCTTAATACGCAGTCAGTCGAGGGTGCTGAATAGTGGAGTGGTAAGAGCGCAAGCTGTGGAGAATGTTGGTTTTGACCACAGATAGTCAGTCTGTCACTTTGATCAAGTCATCTGACCCCTTAATGCCTTAGTTTTTTCAGCTGGAAATGGGAATGGTAGTAGCCATTCAGGGCAGTAGTGTGAATTTAAAGTAAATTTCAAATACCTTAAGTGCTTGCATAAGTTCTTGAGACACAGTTGCTTAATAGTGGTGGTTATGATGATGATAAAGAATTGGGGTATATTAAAATAAAACTCCAAAGTTAACCAGTTCATCTAATTTTTGTACTCCTTTCCTTTATGGTAGTAAGTAGTAATCCATTGCTTAAAAAAAGTCTTTTCTAGTTCCTTGGTACGAACTATGGATAATTAAAAAAATTGATAACATTTAAAAGTATTTAATAAATCGTTAAATATTATGTAAACGCAAGGGAGTTTTAAAAAAAATGTTGAACCTTGTGATCATGTTCAGCTTAATTGTATTATTTTAGAACCAATCTGATATTCACCTAGTATCCCTAATTTTTAAAAAAATTTCACACTTATGGTAGAAAATTGGAATACAGAAAAGTAAAAAGTAGAAAATGTAAAATACCCATAAGCTCACCATCTGAGTACATAACCCTCCAAACCTTTTTTTGTGTGCATGTGGAAAATCATACATATTTTTTGGTAACAAAAATGAGATCCTGTTACATACATGGTTTTAAAACCTGCTTATTTTATTTATCATGAAGGTCTTTCCATGACTGTATTGTCAGTTATTATAGTTTTAATAAGTGAATAATAATTCATTTTATGGACTGATGATAATTTAACAAATTTATTAGACATTAGTTTCATTTTTTTCACTGTTATCAATAACCCTTAAGTGAATATCCTTCTACATCCATCTCTGTATATACCTGTGAGCTTTTTCCCCTTTAGGACATTTTAAAATGTGGAATTGCAGGATCAAAGGATATGCTGGTTTTTTTTTTTTTTTTTTTTTTTTTAACATTTATTTATTTATTTTTTATCGGGAGGTCCCTGGGATCGAACCCAGGTCCCTCCATATGGGAGACGGACACCCAACCGTTTGAGCCACATCCATCCCCTATGCTGGGGCTTTTGATACATATTTTCAATTTTCATTCAGAAAAGTTGTAGCAATTTGCATGTCTATCCTAATGTATGAGAGTACAAGTCCCCCCGCCCCCTTTCTTTTTGTAATGACTTAACCAGTGACCTAGTGAATTATTTTTATTTTTAGGAAGAATGTGATTTTAATACAACCTGTTTAGTAGTATGATATGGAACGTCAGGAACTTCATGTTCCTGTAATAATGATAGCTAACATTTATCGAGTCTTTTCTGTGTACCTGTTGGTTTGCAGCATTTTATGTGCATACACTCACTTAACCTTCACAAAAACTCTAGAAAGCAGGTACGTTTTACAGAGGAATGTTCCTTGGAAACTGAGGCGCCAGAAGTTAAGCAACTTACCTGAGCCAGCAGGTGACTGAGCTGATCTGACTATAGGACCTAAAACTCCTAGGCTCAGGACTGTACTGCTAATTTCTTGGACAAGTTTTGTAGACATTCAGGTTCTAATTTCTGTTTTAAAGTAAACTGGAGATTCCCTGATGTTTATTAATGTATAAATTAGCTGGGGTACAAATTTGAATCTCTCTCATTGAAGAGTGAGTTGCATAGGTTAGCTCATAAATAAGCCTCATCAACTGTCTAGCATTCATCTCTCAAAGCAGTCCTGTTATCCTTTACTTTGTAGTGGTTTCCCTAAAGTGCCTGTGCATGAAAAACAGGATTAAAGTGATTGAGAAGGCTAGTGAAATTTGAAGAGGCCATTCACTTGTGGTGTGGGCTTGTCCTGGAAACACAAGACTCAACAGAAGTGTGATTAGGGAGACAGTGGGCAGTCTGTCCAAACACTTCCATATTGGCCAGTTTGGCGATTTTAAGCCGCCCATGGAAGTTCACTTCAGGAATGCTAAAGCTTTACCTGTTAATAAATGATGGTAGAAATCATTAAAGTTCGTTGCTAAAGTTTTTAGCCCTCTAACAGAGAGAATTCAAGTAAATTAATGCCCCCTTTTAATCTCTTTCTAGTAGAATTAATGATAGTTTGCCTTATTACCTTTTTTCACAGAGGGGATGTTGGTGAAATCTTTTTGGCTTCAGTTCTACCACACGAGTTCGTGCTGCCCAGTGAGGAGAGGACTGCCACAGCTCAGTTATAAGCTGATCACTGAAAACCATTCCGTTGTGCAGTTCAGGGCTCAACCAAGGCCAGGTGGGAGTGGTGCTGAGTGCATTTCCGTCCTCATTAAGTGGTAGAGCCAGGAGTTGAAATGAGGGATGTGACAGTGTTTTGGATTCAGCTGGATTTGAATGTGAAAATAACAAGATCATAGCAGGTGGTCAGAGCTTTATCCTTGATGGTTAAAATTAAATGTCCTCTCCTTAATACACAGGACAGTATTTTTGGTATGTTTTGTCTGCAAGTCCTTCTGGTGACTGGAGGAATGCATTCGCAAGACGGGGATACAGTTTGTGGAAATGGACAAAATCAGTTGGTATTTGTGCCAAGCTTTAATCAAAACTGAGTTAAGGAGGACACTGACTCTTCTGATGAAAACAATGAAGCAAGATGCCATTGGATACATTCATTTTGTGTGTGTTTGTGTTGCAGGGCTAATTGCTTCTCTTATTGCTTCTCTAAGGCAAACTTCCTGAGCAGTGTTATTCTAATGAAATGCTGGAGAAGGACATGGGCAATGACTTGTATTATAAGCCATCTTATAAACCTATATACACACCATTCCTGTGCTACTTCTATAATATGAATCTGTTTGTTGTAGATTGATGTTTTATAAAAATAAATTCATTTCTCCTCTAAACTTAAGATAGTAGGTTTTAAAAGTAAATGGGGAGTGGATGTGGCTCAAGTGATTGAATGCCTGCTTCCTACCTGGGAGGTCCTGGGTTGGGTTGGGTCCCCATTGCCTCTTAAAAACAAAAACAAAAAAGCCAAACAACAAGCAAACAAATGAAAAAACCAACTCAGGGGAGCCAATTTGGCTTAGTGGTTGAGCGCTGGCTTCCCACTTACGAGGTTGGGGTTCAATTCCTGGCCCCACAACCTGAAAAAAAAAAAAGTAAGCTTTCAGTTTCTGAAATTATTTGCAACTCAACTGCTTTATTCATGCAGAGATTGTAGTATTATATTTTGGTTATTTACATATAAATAAAGGTATAGCTAGGAATGAGAGAAAATTTGAGAAATTGGGGGGAGGGGGAGGAGGAAGTACCATGCCTGGAATGTTGCAGGTTTCAATGAATACTAGTTCCCACTCCTTTGTTTCTCCTTCCTCCTTCACTTACTATAAGCAATTAGTATTAAGCAAAGTCAGTAAATGCTAAAGTATTATAGGCAGTACTGCTTATTTTTAGACACCAAGTATAGTCATCACAGTTGTTTTCTTAAATATTCTTTAAATGAGTGCAGAAATTGAGGAGGAAAAGAACTTGGTAGAGGGGTTACTAGCGGTAAGCTCCATGAGGGCAGTGATTTTTGTCTTTGTTGTTCCTTGTTTTATCCCCAGGAGATCGAATGGTGCCTGGTGCTGTTATTTGTTGAAAAGTTAATAGACATTGATATAAAGATAGTGACCATCAGAGGTTCTGAGGGGGAGGGGGAGGGAAAAATAGGTGGAACATGGGGCATTTTGAGGGCATTGGGATGTTCTGCTTGATTTTACAATGAAGGATACAGGCCATTCGTACATTTTGTCAAAACATATAAATTGTACAGTGCAAAGTGTGTAATGTAAATTGTAGACCATGGTTAGTAGCAATGCTTCAATATGTGATCATAAATTGTTAACATATGTACCACACTCATGTAAGATATTATTGATAGGAGAAAATGTGAGAGGGGTATGGTATATGGGAGTCCCCTATATTTTCAGTGTAACTTTTCTGTACTCTAAAACTTTAAAAATAAAGATAAAAAAAAAAAAAAAAAAAGAATTACTAGATGAGGCCTGAGAGCATCTCAGTTATCTATGGATGTTGACACTTCTACTCTTTGTACTTCAGCTTACAATGAGAGTAATATGATTTACTCTTCAAGGACTTAGAGATGGTATGAAGATGAATGGTGATTCATATAAACTTTTTGGAGTTCTCTGGGGAAAAGAGCACCCCTTCAGGACTGCAGCCCCTGAAGATTGGTCATCAATGGGGCAGCCTAGGGCTGTCAGCTGCCCCCAGTTTTGGCCCTGGGATGCCATCAGTTATGCCTATGAAATGAAACCTGATGAAAACTCTGGCCGCACGAAGCTCCGAGAGCTTCCAAAGTTGATAATATACATGGCTGTGCTGGGAGGGTGCAGCGTCCTGCCTCCAGGACACCCTCTCAGACCATGCCTTAGGTGTCTCTTGTTTTGGCTTCTTCTGATTTGTATCCTTTTTCTGCTATTGTAAAACTATAATCGTCAGTATAGCACTTTCCTGACTTCTGGCGAATTACTGACACTCGGGGTGGGGGCAACCTCTGCAGTTTTAGCCAGTTGATCAGAAGTGTGGGGGACACAGAGGATCCCCTGAGCCTCTGGTTGGAGTCTGAAGGCAGTCGTATAACCTGTGGAGTCTGGCCTACCTCTGGGTGGTTAGGGTCTGAATTCCATTGTTGCTGGTGTCAGGATTGTCTGAACCCATCACAGGGGGAAGGGAGAAGTGGGATCTTTTACCAAGAAGAAGGAATGCTGAGCAGACAAAACAGATGTCCACTACACTTTTCATATACAATGATTGTATAGAAAAGGGACTGATGGTGACCTCTGTTTTTTACCACCTTCTTTTTAATGGTAGTTTTTAATGAAACAATATTAACACATCAAAGCGATCAAAGGTATATATGAACTTTCTTCCCAGTAAAGTTTGCTTTTAAATTGAAAGGCTTAATATGCTGCCCAGATCAAACGGTTGAGCGTCCGTCTGCCATATGGAGGGACCTGGGTTCGGTTCCCGGGACCTCCTGGTAAAATAAAAAAAAAACATATAGAAGGCGCATGGGCTGCCAGGCTCTGTGTGCCAGTGAGCCGCCAGGCCCTGGGCGCCATGCAGCAAGATGATGACGTTAACAGGAGAGAGACGCAGGGGAGAGACAAGACGAGATGCTCCGAAACCTCCAAAAGCCAGGAACCTAGGTGGTGCAGGTGGCAGAACACCTCTCTCCTACCTCAGAGGTCTCCAGGATCGAATCCTGGTGAAGACTGGAGGAGGAGGATGGGAGGAGATGGCAGGAGACAGACACAGAGAATTGCCCAGCGAATGGACACAAAACAGCAAAATGGGGAAGGGGGGTTTAAAATGGATAAAGTAAATTAAAAAAAAAAAAAAAGAAAATGCTGCCCAGAGAATTTTGTGTTGTCTTTCTTGTTCTTTTTAAAACAAAGTAGATTTTACTATTCTGTGATTAATCTAGATAGCATGAAGTTTAGGCAACTCATCTGCAATCTGGTTAATCACCTAGGGTTAGAAGAACTATGGGCATTGTTTCACCAGATTGACTGCTTCAATAATTGTAGACTTTCTTGGAATTTTCAGTGCCTAAAGGTGTGTAGGATTCTCTCTTGGCTCATCTTTAGAGCTTTTTAACTTATGATTCACCTGGAACTGCTAGAAAAACATGTTTGTTATAGAAAAGGAGCTGGAAAGGGATATCTTTTCTTCAGCCCTTTGCTTTCCTTGTTACCCAGGAAAGGTAACTCGACCTTTTTCTATTTTTGAGATTTCTTTTCTTCTAAGAGACTGATAAAAGTGAATAGTGAGAGATTTTGATATCTTAAAAATTACGTTGTGTTTATTTTTTTAAATTTTAGATCGATAAAGTAATGCACATCACGCCTTTTGATGACACCTGGTCCCCCTCCCTTTGTTCCTTTGTTCCACAGTTCCTGGTCTTCAACCCCATCCAGAAACTCCAGTTCTTTTTTTTTTTTCTTTTCTTTTTTTTTTTTTTTTAAGATTTATTTATTTACTTTATCCATTTTAAACCCCCCCTTCCCCATTTGTTGTTTTATGTCCATTTGCTGGGCAATTCTCTGTGTCTGTTTCCTGCCATCTCTTCTCATCCTCCTCCTCCAGTCTTCACCAGGATTCGATCCTGGAGACCTCTGAGGTAGGAGAGAGGTGTTTTGCCACCTGTGCCACCTCGGTTCCTGGTTTCCAGAGCTTTCGGAGCATCTCGTCTTTACTCTCCCCTGCGTCTCTCCCCTGTTATGTCATCATCTTGCTGCATACGCCTTCTATATATATATTTTTTTAATTTTACCGGGAGGTCCCGGGAATTGAACCCAGGTTCCTCCATATGGCAGACGGACGCCCAACCATTTGAGCCACATCCGCCCCCCGAAACTCCAGTTCTTTGACCTTCTCCTTTTTTCCTCATATTGTCAGTTTCCTCCTAGATTCACTTCCTTCCCTATGCAGCTGGGACTTCAGAGTAGGTCTTTTCAGCTGTTTCCTTACTTGGTTGTCCTCTCATTTCTACCCAGCAAACCTCTATCCTTAGACCAACAAAACTATCTGTGTTCTCTTTTTCTTGTATTTCTGCCGCCAAAAGTCTGCTGAAGAAGATCATACAGCCTTGTGGACTTTTGTCTTTACACACTTAGCAGTGTCCTGCTAAGTGTTCCTCAGGTCTCTCTCCATTTGTCACAGACTTAGCCTGTTTCCTCAAGCTCCTTCCCAAAAGCATGTAAACTTTCATGCTCAGGAAGGGGTTCTGCCTCCTTGGGCCTGCTGCCCACTTCCAGGTAGCTCTTGTTAATTTATCTTATTCACATTTCTTTGCTTCTTGGTGCTGAGGAGGAGTTCTAAAGATTAGAACATCCCATGTGCTGTTTCCTCTGAGACTTGGTGCCATCAAATCAGCAGCACCACAACTGTATATACTATTTGACTACTGTGTGCCAGCTACTGTGTGTGTGGCAGGAGCAAGGAACATGGTGGTGATAGGGTCCCTACCCTCACTTTACTGGGGCAGACAGGCATAAATAAATGATTTCCAACTCTTGTAAGTACTACAAAGAAGTGTACAAGAGGACCTGATCTAGTCATGGAGTCCAGGGAAGATGTGGCATTTAGTTGGGATCTGAAGTATGCATAGGAGTTACTCTGGGAGGGGAGAGACGTTTTCCAGGTTGGGGCACCAGCATGTGAGCAGATCCTACAGCATAAAGAAGGACGGTACATTTGAGAAGAAGGCTACCATGGCTGGAGAGCAGGCAAGGAGGAGATTGGAGAGGAAGGTGGGGGCAACACCGTGCGGGGTCTTGTTCAGTACGTACAAATGGGTTTTGGTTGTCAATCTGAAAGCCCACATCTGATTTTGCTTGTTCTCTGTCTTCTGTGTCTGCCTGTCCTCTGCTCCTTCCCCTTTCCATATGCTCAGGTTAGGCCTCCTTGACACTATGCTCCCAGTCTAACTGTTGTTATCTTACACCTTCTTCCTTTAATAGCCCTTTCTTGAAAGAGCAGTTTATGTTGGGTTTCTTTACCTAGTTCTTGTTACCCAATGCAATCTGGATCTGCATCTGCCACTCCTTTGTAGATTCTTGCTACAATTTTCAGCCCTTTGTTTCTTGACCTTTTGGTGGCATTCAGCACATTCCTGCTTCTACTCTTCTACTTTGGCTTCTAGGCCCTTGTGCTCTGTGTCTGCCCCATCCCCCGCCCCCTCATGGCTCCCCCATCCCCCAACTAGGACTTCTCAAACTCCTTTGAGGACTCATTATCCTTGAAATGTTGCTTTCATATATGGCTGGTTTTTTCTGCCCTCCTCTGATCCTACACTGTCTTCCAGGGCAATCATCTCTACTCTTCGAGTTTTAGCTACCATGAATAAATCCTATTATCTGTATATACCTAGAGCTCTGTCCTTCCTTCTGACTTCACACCCTTTAACTTCCTACCATACTTTTCTGTTTGGACGGCCCTTTGGGCATTTCAAATTCAACATGTCTGAAACATAGCTCTCTCCCACCTTTCTTCTCCTTGACCTCTTCCTTTGTCTGTATGTGCCATCTTGTGAATGATTCTGTTGTCTGCCCTTTGTTCATTCTCCCAACAGTTATTTATTGAGTACCTGCTCTGTACCAAGAACTAGGACTCTGACTATGGAGATGATGTAGACTCAGTGCCTGCCCTTGAGCCAGGTAGGTGGCCAGGCATGAGGGTTGGCAGCCTTGGCCACCCTTTCTTTCTGATTCTGAAGTTGGCTGCTTGATTCTATCAACTCTGTCTTCTTAGTATCTTTTGGATTCATCCTTTCTCTCCATCCCCATTGCTGCTATCTTCATCCAGGCCTCATTGTTTTACACCTTACTGCTTGGCTCTTACTAGCCACTGCCTCCTGACTGGTCTGGTTTCCCTCTTCCACCTCATCATCTGTACACGTTGTTGCCAAGGTGATGTATTTGTGCTGCCACACGATAAATGCTTTTGTCTCCTGTGGTGGCAGTTCTCAAACTTTTTGGTATCAGGATCCTTTTAGACTCTTTAAAATTATTGGGGACACCAGGAATTTTCCTTTATGTGGGTTTTTATCTATCACTGTTTGCCATATTAGAAATTAAAACTGAGAAATTTACCAAATGTTTATTTCTTTATTTTTTTGTTGTTTATTTTTGTTTTTTTTATTAGTTTATTTTCAAATATCTGTAATAAACCCATTTTAGGTTAACATAAATAGCATATGGTTATGAAACTTTAAAACAACAAATTTAGTGAGAAGAGTGGCATTGTTTTACATTTTTGCAATTCTTTTTACTGTCTGGCTTAATAGAAGACAGCAGGATTCTCTTATCTGCTTCTGTAGTCTATTGCGAAATGTTGTTTTGGTTGAAAGAGTTGCAGAAAATCTGGTCTTACACAAATATGTAGTTGGAAAAGCAATAGTCTTTTAATAGCATTTTTAGAAAATTGTGGATATTCTTTGATATCATACTAAAATTTGACAAGTGGTAGCTTCTTAAGGGTTAATTGCAATGTGGACACTGAAATCATATCAGTGAACTTTTCCTACTCTGTTGTAATAAAATCTATTGGTCTTTCTCACATGTTGGAAGATTATTTTACCCTTGCATGATTTTGTAACATCATGTGTTGGTCATTTGGAAAATTGCTGAATTATGTAGCTTTTCCAAATGTTGATTTCATTAAACAATATGAGAAAAAACTTATTATTATTATCACCATCCATCTTATTAGAAAAGTCTTTAAATTTTAGGAAGTAGTCAAGTTTACAGTGGCAGATCCAAGTTTTCCAAAAATTTTAATTTTCACCTGAAAGCTCAAATTTTATCATTAGCAGCAAATACTGTCAGTTGGTTTTCCTGAAGCAACAGGCTCACCTCATTTTTGAGAGACTGTCTGCCAAATCCCCAAGTCTGAATAACCATAGTTTTTCTGTTGTCCTGCCAAATAAAAAGTGTTCCATGAATAAAGCAGCCAGTTGAGCTTGCAACTCAAATATCACAAAAGTGCTTTTCCTGAGGCATCCCCATAGGTGGGTGTGCCTGAGAAGTGCTTCATCACTTCCCATTTAGTCACACAGAATAGTAAACGTGTACTCAATAGCTGAGATTTAATAACATCATAATCTTTACCGATTTTTCTTTTTATTTTTCAAACCATAGGTGAGTGGCATAAAAGAAGGATGCAATGACTTCTAGTACAGTTCCATGTTCCTACTAAAAATGCCTGCAGTTTTACCTACCATTGGTTTTGTATCTTAAGTGCAAATAGCAACACTGTGAAAGGGCAAACAAATGTCTGGGTGCTCTAATGATAGTAATTTTGATCTTGTAGATAGCCTGAGTCTTAACTCCCCCCCCCCAAGGTTCCACAGACTACTCTGAGAACTGCTAACTTATATGCTAAAATCTACACCTTTACATACAATATTGAGTGCTTTATGACCTGCCCCTGTTGATCTCTCTAGTTTCCTCTTCCACTCTTGTATCTTTACCTCACCATTCAGTACTCCTGCCACTGCCACCTCAAAATGTAGTCCTTTTGTTACATGCATTTACCTTTACGTTTCTTTTCTCTTAACCCAGCATGTTCCTTTACCCTCTTTTCTTCTGCCTCCCCCAGTCTGTCCCTGACTGATCCTTCTGGGCCCAACTGGGTGTTAGGTGAAAGCTTCTGTTTCCACCCCAGCTATTAGTCATGTTCTATCACTCTCAACTCTCAGCTGTGTCTCTTTCATCTACTTCCTAGGGTCTGCTCTCTTACAATTTAATTTCATAGTCCCATCATGAGAGGAAAGCATTTTACATCTTTTTTGTGACTGAAACGTGTTCATGCTAATGTGTTTTGCATTTGATATCTTCTTAATCCTAATTATTAAGTGAAGTATTTGAGCAAATAGATGGTGAGATATTTTTTTGTAGGCTTCCACTCTATCAAACATGGTATTATATTAAGGCCTAGCCCAGGGGATAAAGTCCTCATTTCCTTGAACAAATATTTGAATGAGACCCATTTTGCTACTCAGGAAGCTCTCTTGATAGCATCTACATTTCTGAGTTTTAAAGCCACTGAGTTAATCAGATAAGTGACCTTTGCATAAGTGAAGGCTCAGAGTTATGCTTAGCTTATGTAGAGCCTGCTTTAGACTGCCTTCTGGTGTTATCTTACTCACACCCACACATCACACCACACATCAAGCACACACAAGCAGCTGTCATGTTTCAGGCATTCTGCAAGAGACTTTCACATGCCATCTACAATTTGTTTTCCACAATTCTGTGAGATAGGTGGTAATACCCTTATCTTATAGATGAGGGTACAGCACCTCAAATTTGCTACCAAATGTTACAAATGGTGGCATCATTTTGGATAGCTGAATGTAAATAAAAAAATTCTTGAGCCACCACAAAAGTAAATATGATTGTTATAGCTTTGTGCAACAAGGCTTGGTATAAATGAATTTTCAATAGGGAGGCACATTTCAGGGCTTTAATTTATCTTTTTTTTTTTTTTTTTTTTTTAAAGATTTTTTATTTATTTATTCATTCATCCCCCCCCTGCTGCCCGTGCTCGCCGGGTCAGCCAACCACGCCGCGCGGGCGGGCCTGCCCTCACCAGGAGGCCCCAGGAACTGAACCCGGGGTCCCCCACATGGTAGACGGGGGCCCCACTGATTGAGCCACAGCTGCCCCCCCTAATTTATCTTTTAATTCTAGAAAGACCAAGAATTTTATGTGAAACATTTGTCTACACATGGCCTAAAGTTTATTCAAATTCTGAGGGCCATAACTCGTTAGGGAGTTCAGCAGTGCTAGACACAGCAGATAGTTATGCCTGTAATTATTGCTCAGAAAATGAAATCTGTAAACTTTAATATTTGGTTGTACTGGTTTTATTATTATGAGATACATTGCCTTTTGGATTTCTTCTCAAGTTTGAGATTTAGTTTACAAAACCATTAACTGATATAAAATTGTTTTGTAAATTACAGATTTGAGTTTGATTTGCCTTTAGGCTGGGGCTTTGCTGCCTACCGTTACCTTTTATAATCGCGGTTAAGATGTAGTCCAGCCTTACACCCAAAGCATGTGCAACAAAAGAAAAAATAGATAAATGGGACCTCCTCAAAATTAAACACTTTTGCACCTCACAGGACTTTGTTAAAAGGGTGAAAAGGCAGCAAACTCAATGGGAAAAAATATTTGGAAATCACATATCTGATAAGGGTTTAATATCCAGGATATATAAAGAGATGTTACAACTCAACAATAAAAAGACAAACGACCCAATTAAAAAATGGGCAAAAGACTTGAATAAACATTTCAAATACAAATACAAATGGCAAAAAAAAAACACATGTAGAAATGCTCAACATCACTCATGATTAGGGAAATGCAAATCAAAACTACAATGAGATATCATTTCACACCTATCAGAATGGCCACTATTAAAAAGACAGAGAACTACAAGTGTTGGAGAGGATGTGGAGAGATAGGAACACTTCTTCACTGTTGGTGGGAATGCAGGATGGTACAACCACTATGGAGGACTGTTTGGCAGTTCCTAAAGAAGTTGAATTTAGACTTGCCACGTGACCCGGCAATACCCCTACTGGGTATATAACCAGAAGAACTGAGAGCAGTGACATGAATAGACATCTGCACCATTGCCAAAAGTTGGAAACAAGCCAGGTGTCCATCAACAGATGAATGGATAAACAAACTGTGGTCTATTCACATGATGGAATATTATGCAGCTGTAAGAAGAAATGAAGTCGTAAAGCATATGACAACATGGATGAACCTGGAGGACATTATGTTGAGCGAAGCAAGCCAGACACAAAAGGGCAAATACTGTATGAATGTGTTACTGTGAACCAAATATATTGTGTAACATATTGTTTGATTCAAAAAAATTTTATAAGTATCCATTACATTTAATTGAGAAATGTATATATTTATTCATCTGTGTTTACTTTCTGGTTTTTAATTGTTTATATTTTCAATTATTAAATGTACAAAATAAAGTTAAAAAAAAAAAAAAGATGTAGTCCAAATTTTCTTGAAAATAGACTTGAGTCCAAATATCCTGAATAGTCTTGTGAGATGCAGAAATAATAGAAAAGATCTAAATCAGAGTGATAAAGTGACATTCACCCATCTGGTTTTGGGTTTACTTCTTTGTGATGCTCCTGGACCCCATTAAGAAGTAAGTTATTAAATTTAGAGTTACTTAAAAGATTTGTGCAGACAGTGGAGGTTAGAACTTGAAAGTGCCATGTCAGTAGTATAACTATTAGCATTTTCTTTAAAAAAAAAGTCCCCAGTTAGGAGGCAACTGGGCAAGGCTTATTATTTCACATTTGAAAAACAGTGTAGCAAAATGATTAAGAGCACAGACTGTGGAGCTAAACTGCTCTGCTACAGACTTCATAATTGAAAGCAAACAATTTAACTTTTCTGTGCCTTGGTATCCCCATCTGTAAAATGGGGTTGGTCACAGTTCTTGCCTCTTAAAGTTGTTGTGATGATTAAATAAATATATGTTAAAGCACAATGCCTCACTAAATAGTAAGTACTATATAAGAAGGACTGTTATTCTTTTCATCATCTGTGATCCAATTCTGGAATTTATCATTTAAGGCAAAACTTAAGGTATAATATAGTCTTGTGGGTTGGTTGTATGAACTCATTTGACTTATTTGCTCTTTCCATCATCTCTGGAAGGTTTGCCATTTGTCTTAAGCTTGGTAGAGAGGAGAGGCCGGGATGCATGATAGGTTTAAAGTGCTTTCATCTCCTTGAAAAAAATAATTAGACATAGAACTCTTACAATTCAATAACAAAAAGACAAACAACCCAATTAAAAAATGGAAAAAGGACATGAATAAGCCTTTCTCCCAAAAAGATAAACAAATGGCCAGGAAGCACATGAAAAGATGTTTAACATCATTAATCCTTAGGGAAATGCTAATCAAAACCAGGAGATAACCACATCACAACCACTGGAATGGCTGTTATCAACAAAAGGGAAAATAACTTTTAGGAAGGATATGGAGAAACTAGAACCTCATACATTGTTGGTGGGAAGGCAAAATAGTGCAGCCACTGTGAAAGCAGTTTGGCAGTTTCTCAGTAATTAAACCTAGAAATAACATATGGCCCAGCAATTCCACTCCTACGTATATACACAAAATAATTGAAAGAAGGTGTCCAGACAAAAAGTTGTACATGAATGTTCATAGCAGCACTATTTACAGTAGCCCAAAGTTGGAAACAACCCAAATGTGTATCAGCTTTTGTTTATCAGTGGATAAACAAAATGTGGTATATCTATACAATGGAATATTATTTGACCATAAAAAGGAATGAAGTTCTGGTACATGCTACAACATGGCTCAACCTTGAAAAATTAGGCTGAGTGAAAGAAGCCAGTCACAATGGCCATGTTCTGTATGATTCCATTTATATGAAATAGCCAGAGTAGGTAAAGCTATAGACAGAAAGTAGATTCAGTGATTGCCAGGGGCAGAGAGGAAGGGAGAATGCAGACTGCTTAGTGGATACTGTTTCTGTTTGGCATGTTGAAATGTTCTGGGACTAGATAGTGATGATGATTGCACAGCATTGTGAAGTACTAACTGCCACTTAAACATGGTGAAAATGGTAAATTTTATTTTATATGTATTATACCACAATAAAAAAAAAAAGGAAAACGTAATAGGCATGGCATTTATTCCTAGTTTACCTTAGTAACAATTTTGACAAAATACTTCATTAAATGTATCATAATTATTTTTTTCTTTTGTAGATCTAGAAAAGGTAGAAAGTGAAAGCCATGAGAATTGTAATACCTGTTCTTTCCTTAGTGCAAAGGTTCTCATTGTAGTTTGTAGCCCCTGGGAGCCCCTGTGACCCTCTCAAAGGGTCTGCAAGTTGAAATTATTTTCATAATAATTCTAAGGTATTAGAATTCTAAGCTCTTTGGGATCCTCAGTTTTTCAGAGTGTAAGAAAGTCCTGAGGCCAAAATGTTTGAGAACCAAAATTACTATGTGCTAGTAATGAAAACATATGTATGAAGTATCAGTATTATGTATTTTTGAAAATAGAGGAAAAGTAAATTGTAAGCCAATGACTTTTTGAGAGGGGGGCGGAGCTTAACCTTTATCGTTTTTAATGTCCAGAGGTTATTAGATTTGGACCCAAAGTGTTCTTTTCAGGACACTGTAGGTCTCCAGTTTAGGAAAAGAATTTAGGTTATTGGTTATGCCTATAGTTTTGAATTTGAACACATTTTGCAATAGCAATGATATTAGACATGGGAGTTAACTGCATCAATTCAGTTCCCCTTAGCAAACTATGTATGTATGTATGTATGTATTTAATATTTATTTTTAGGAGGTACCAGGGATTGAACCTGGGACCTCATTCATGGGAAGCAGGTGTTTAACCACTGAGCTATACCTGCTCCCCACCAAAGCTTTCTAAAGTGTACTTGTATTTGAACTATAATAATGTTTACTGTGGGCTTACTATGCGAAGGCAATGTTCTAGGTGTTTTTGCATGTAATGACTCATATAATCCTCCCAACAACTCTGCAAAGTAGGTACTGTTACCTCCATTTTACAGCGGAGGCACAAAATGGTTAAGTGATTACCCAGGATCCCAGAGCTAGGAAGTGGCAGATCTGGCACTTGAACCCAGGCAGCTTGCTCCAGAGTCTGCACTGTTACTGCTGTGCTTTATGCTGCTTCTCAATATACCCACAGTATAATAACCGTTCTCTGGGAATATATGTGTATATAAAATTCCCGTTTGGAAGACCAACACTTCTACCACTCTGTGGTACTGCGCTGATGGTGGTGGTGGGTCCTGGTGCCAAAGGCAGGCGCTCCAGCAAGGAGGTGGTTGGGGGAGCTGGGGAGCTGTAGGGGCCAGACTACACGCCCAGGGTGCTTCTGGGCCAGCTTCCTATTGGACCTTTCTGACCTACAGATGGGCTCAATTTATGGCTTGTAAGAGGGTCTTTCTTCTTTATGGGGGCACTTTGAAACAAGAAACATTTTCATAGTTTTCTGCCAACCTTCTACCTTTGAATTAAGTACTTATTTCATTTGAACTTTTCTAAGGGTTTTTACTACCAATTATCAACCAGAGAAAAAAAATTGAAGCAGGGGAGGGGGACGGATGTTAAAAAGATACTCTTAAAAAAATAACTTAGAACTAATAGGGGCCAATAATGGTAGTAATGTGGGTCTTTGGGATTCAGGTAATTAAAATGAAAGTCATCAACCTCTTGAAGAGGATTACTTGGCCTTGGTATGGGCTCCTCCAGGCCTTTCATTGCTGAGGTTAAGGTGGGCACTTGGCTGTAAAAAAAACAACAACACTGTAGCACTGAAAAGAGCAAGAAAGTAGAAATCTTCTAGCTGAATTATAAAGCCTCCTTCAACAAAAATAATGCAACGGGATGAATTAATTATAGGCCTCTGAGGATGGGGATTACAAATGGGAAATATTGGGGCTAAAGTATGTGCCCTCCTTCCTCCTCCCATTTTCTCTTCCCACTCTTAGTTAGCACCAGAGATCCCTGTCCTCGTCTAAGACCTACATTGGGTTGAAGTGGAAAGCGGAGATGGGGATTGGGATTTTCCAGGCAGTTTGTGTGAAGGTGAGGTTTCATTAGTGTTGAAAATTGGGCATTATAGTACTTTTACTCTCCACTTGCAAGCCTTAAGTGCAAGACTTTTTATCTCAAGGGATTTTCTTGCTCTGTGGCCATATCGGACACTCTCTTCTGAACTCCTGGAACAGAAGAGGCAGCCCTGCGGGTGGCAGGCCCAGCCCTTCCCAGTGGAGTCCTGGAAGCAGCAGGGCCTGGAGGGCAGGGGTTTGGCAAGCCAGCAAGGAGTTCTCTTAGAAATGGGTGCAAGGGCAGTAGGTGTTTCCCACCGTCCTGCTTCTTTGAAACCACAGATTTAAAAAGGTGTTTGAAGCCGAATCTTTTAAAAAAAAAGAAGAAAAATACTGGTTACAATCCCAGAATATATGTGTGGAGACATGTAGTAAAGATATTCCACTGAAGGGGGTCAAGGAAGGAGGTGGGGGGAAGAGATGCTCCCTTGGCAGGCACCTCCGCACCTGCGGTGGCCTCTGAGGGGACCCCGGTCTGCTCACCGTTGTGACCCAAACATTCTCATTGGTTTACTTGTATCAAAAGCAGGGAGGAAAGATAACTTTAACTGTTATTGTATCTGCACAAAAAAGAGCTTTATATTTGAGCCAGTATTTTCATTTAAGTGTTTTGCATGTTTGTGAGTTTGTCCTTCTTTTTAATTAATTTATTTTTATTATACAGAATAACATGTTTTTGGTGTTAAAATCTGCCTGCTGGGCAAGCCTTTATCAGCTGTGCAGGTGGGAAACCTATACCTCATCCTGGCTTCTTCCTTCTCCCTCACCCTCTCTTCAGGCGCTGTTGGCTTGCCTTGTTCTCTCTGATACTGTCCTAGCCTCCTACCTGATCTTTTTCCAAACAGCCTTGCCCTCCTTTAACATCTTTTCACATTAGAGCAGTGGTTTTCAAACTTTTTGACCTTAGGGCCCTTTCATACACTAACATTTATTGAGGACCCCATAAGAGCTTTTGCTTATGTAGGATATTCTATCCATAGGTATTTACCATATTAAAAATTAAAACAGAAACTAAAAAAACTAATTCATTTTAAAATAGCATTATAAACCCATTACAATTTAACATAAAGTAAATTTTTAATGAAAATAACTTTTTTTTTTCAAAACAAAAAATTTAGTGAGAAAAGTGGCATTGTTTTATGTTTTTGCAAACCTCCTTAATGTCTCTTCTATCAGAAATCAGCTGAATTCTTATCCCCTGCACAGATGCCTTTGTTCCTAGAGCAATGACTGCCTCATACATTGTATAGCCTCTCAAAAATCCCATTGAAAAAGGCAAATACCATTTTACTGTTATTATGAAAATAGTTTTGATAGCACAGACCCTCCAAAATGGTCTCTGGGATCCCAGGACCACACTTTGAGAATAACTGAATTAAAGTGTTATTTCTCTTATCATGTCACTTGTTAATTTAAAGCCTTCAATGGATTCCCACTTCCTCAAAGATGAAACCATCTCTTAAAACTGGTTTACAGTGTTGTGGCCAGCAGCTTGCTTCAGTCTCATCTCTTGCCATTACTCCCCACTCTGATTCCACCCTCGGTGCTCTGACTGGTAGACCCTTGCCCCTCTTCCTCTGCCTGAACCATCCCTCTCCCCTCTTCTCCCGTCCTCCACTCCCTCCCTTCCCCTCTTTCCTACTCATTTTTCGGATCTCAGCTGCCACTTCCTCTGATAAGTTTTCCTTTACTCCTGAAGACCTTATTGCTCTGTTGTGCTTTCATAGTGCCCTTTCTAATCGCTATCATAGCTCTTTCTGTACTGTTTGATAATGGCCAGTTTACTAATTTGTCTTCTTCACTGGGCTGTATTCTTTTTGAGATCAGGGACCCTGTCTGATGGACCATTGCATTTCGGGAATCCATTCCTAGAAGATGATAGGGGCCCAGTAATTTGTTGAAATGAAGCTCAGTGTGAATGTCAAAGAATATTAACTGATATCCCAAATGTGTGTGTTTTAAAAACCACCTACTCTTTTAGGTAAACCAGGTAAACCAGGTAACTGATGCTTCCCTGCCCGGAAGGAATTTACATTCCAAAGGTAGGCAGGCACCTGAACAACTTAGTATGATAAAAGCTGTAATTGAATTAGATAATGGTGTAATGGTGCTCTCACCCTTATGTGATTTTTCCAAAATTGTGAACAACTTTTGGTAAAGCTCAAAACAGTCTTCCCTTGGGTTGTATGGTAATTATACACCTAGAAAATTGGATATATAGTAAAAATTTGCAAAAGATTCTTTGTGCTTATATGTAAAATGGCATTAGGTTCTAGGCTTAAATAATTTTAAATGGGTTTTTCCCTTGCGTGACTATCTAGAGAGACATTCAAAAATCTTGTGGGGGCAATTCCTTATGTGGCACTACTCAGAGCAGCCCACTGAAAGCCAGTGGTGCTTTCCAGTGAACAGAACAACCAAAAATAACCCCACTGATTAAGGGATATTGACAGCTTTTTTTTTTTTTTAATGTTAGATGATTGTTTTAAAAATAATGCACATTATAAAAACAGCTCAAAAAAGAATAATTGCCTATAATCCTACCACCCAAATAAAAATCATTATTAATATTTTGTTTTATACTTGCTTTGCCTTTTTTGTTGTTCTTCAGTAGATAACTTTTACCTCTCAAAAAATGGGATCTTTTTTTTTTTTTTTTTAATGCTGCTTGGTTTTACCTAAATTCTTGTTTCTTTTTTATCATGACAAAAATTGGCTTTATTGTTGCTTTGATCATAATATTAGCACAATCTCACATAAGATGTAAACAATGCATATTCATGCCTCTTTGACATTAAAAGTGGGGCTGACTTTAGGACAAGTTGTCTGACATGGGATGGAGGGGGCAAGGATGGAGGGGGCAAGGGCAGAACGGGGGCTTAACAGCAAGTTGGATGGTCTTGGACAGTGACTTAATCCCATAAACTCTTGCTTTTCTTATGTGTAGCACTTACTTATTATCTCTAAAGTGCCTGCACTCAGTGGGTGACCCTTAATTGGCCTCTGCTAATCTCCAGGTTGTCTGCAGGCTTTTGGAGAGTAGGAATGGTGTCTTGGTCACCTTTTTGTCTCCAGCACTAGCTCATTATCAGGCTCCTTAATCCATTGAACAAAGGAATGTGGTAGAAAGTTCGCTGTTTGTGATGGACTGTGCAGAAACTTCATTTCATGTTTATCATGGTTATACTTTCATACAGGCAAACCACCACATTACCACATCAAACCTGAAATAGGATCATTTGTTAGTTCAGGATGAAGATGTTTCTGACATTTTTAGCACATCTGATTGTTGTATTTGTGCCTGCATATGGCTTGAATATTGTTATTACAGGAGCCTGCTTGACTGTTTGTGCAGATCTGCTTTTGACACGTGTAATTAAATGAGTTTGTGTTGAGTGTGCTCCTTGAGGAAGTCAGGTGTGTTTACCCTAGAGCTGCTCCATAGAGGGCTTGAAGTGACGTCTCTAGAATGCCCTGGCATCTCCTGTAAGACATCTTTACAGGTATGGTTTTGGATCCTTTTTATCTTTCAAAATTTTGTTTGCAGATGTTAAGATTATAGATTTAGCAGTTCAGTCCCATTGAATGATTTGATGTTTTACTACTGGAATCCTGAAAACTGTAATCTGAAAAATTATTTGACAGTTTTAGGAGCGTTTCTGCATTCTGAAGGCCCAAAGCATCTAGGGGAAGCAGTGATTCTCAGCCTTTACCAGGCAAAGGAATCACCTGGGGAACTGTGTTAAGACAGATTGCTGGGCCCCATCCCAGGTAGGTCGGGGTGGGGCCCAGGAATTTGCATCTTTAACAATGCTGGTAGTGCTCCTGGTGCTGGGGGCCTGGGGACCACACTTTGAGAGCCACTGGGCCAAAGTTTTGAAGAAGAATGAAGAGAATACTATGAAAAGAGGATACGGGGCCCAGCGTGTGTCAGGAGGGAGCATCCTCATGTTCCCAGACAGTCCAGCAGTACAGAAAAACTGGTTTTGGAAACTGAAGAGAAAGGAATGCTGGGAAATACTGTGTGATAGTTGTAATGATCCTTATAATTAAGATAAATGAAATTTGGAAGATTTTTTTAAATTTTAATTTTTAAACTTTTAATTTAAAAAAAGCATTTATTCTACCATTTTAATTATGAGTAATATATGTAATATATGTTCATAATGGAAAATGTCATAAGTTCAAGAAAAATTTCTGTTCTAGAATGAAGGATTCTTTTAGGTACAGAGTATCCTATTCTGATAGACGTCTTTTTGCCGAAATCTTTTTAAACAACCATCCCCCTGTTGCAGGATGAATTAATTCCCTGAAGTGGAATTGATAGGTCAAAGAGCATGTAAATATTAAGGCTCATTGTTCGCCACATTGTTTTCCACAAATGTCATATTAATACTCTCACTAATATTTACATACCAGTTTCCTAATCCCATAATATTTGGCAGCTTGGTAGGTGAAAAATAGTATTCTCCTTATTTAAATTGAGTTCTTAAAGAAGCTTAGCACCTTTTTCATTTGTTAATCATTCATATTTCTTTTTAAAATTTCTTCTCTTATCCTTGTCACATTTTCTTTCTTTATCCTTTCTTTATTCTTTCTTTATTCTTGATTTTTATGTGTACCTTATAATTAGGGATATTAATTTGTTATGTCACATGCTTCATATATATTCCCAATTTTTTCATTTTTTAAAAACTTAATTGTTATGTTTTTCTGTTATGGAAGTCATCCCCCTCCCAATCCACCATTATTTTCCATTTTTTAAGGATTTCTGCTTATGGTATCAAATTAAAAAGTCCCCTCTCGTTCCCAGGTTTTATAAAATATAACTTGTATTTTCTTCTAGCACACTTTTGTGGTTTCATTTTTTCACTAAGTCTGAACCATATGTAATTTATTTTGGTGTGAGTAAAGGAATTTATTCTCGTGTGCATTCATATTTTCTTAGTTTTTAATTATTTTGGTCACATTCTGCAAACAACAGAATACACATTCTGCAACTTTAGGTAACAAGTTGAACATAAGCCATTAAGTTTTCAAACTGTGCTCTGAAGAGCACTGGAATTCTGAGAATCCTTAAAGAATTTGCCATAGGCTAGAGGTGGGGGAGGAGGCCAGAGCTGAGCAAGTATGTGTGGATTTGTATTTCCAGCCACAATTTCTCCCTAGTATTTTAGACTTTGATCTGTCTACTAGCTAGATCTTCCTGGGTACCTAAGAATAGGCCAAAAATAGGTTCAAAATAACATGGCCAAAACAGAAGTCTTGATGCCATCTATACTCCAATCTATAAACCCCAGGCCTTTCTTTTTTTTTTTTATTATTATTATTTTTTAAAGATTTTATTTATTTACTCATCCATCCCCCCCTTGCTGCTTGTGCTCGCCGGGTCAGCCAACCACGCCGTGCGGGCGGGCCCGCCCCCACCAGGAGGCCCCCGGAACCGAACCCAGGGCCTCCCATATGGTAAACGGGAGCCCCACTGATTGAGCCACAGCCGCTTCCCCCAGGCCTTTCTTGTTTTAGTAAATCATCCCAGTTGCATAGGCCAGAAACTTCATAGTTATTTTTGAACCTTCTCTTCCCATCCCTACAGTACATCTACTCCCAGAGCCCAGGCTCCCCCTCCTTAAAAGAAACGAAGCCCACAGCTCGTAGCTGCCTGTGTGACCCAGTCATAAGTTAAATAGTAATAAGCCTTCCCAGAGAAAAAGAACATACAGATGGTATTGTGGACCTTAATTTTCTTCAGGCTGTACACTTGCTTCCTACAATAATATCACCAGACCTCATTCATGTGCTTCATGTGATCCTAGCAGAAACTTTGTTAAGAAATGTCTTTGTTCCTGCCTCTTTGTGGAGCGCTATCTTCATTCTCCAAACTGCCGCCTTCAGAGACTCTCCTGTTCATAAGTCGCAATAAAGCTCATGTCTGACTCTGTGCCGAGGGCGTTCTTTGGTCTTGCAGCTGCCCTGACCTGGGCCCTCCAGGATCTGGGTTGGAACAAGTTGCTTCTACAGTATAAATCAGATCTTGTTATTCCCTGCTTAAAGCCCTTCAAAGACTTTCCATTATACTTAAAATAAAATCTAAGCCTCACTGTAAAAACTCCATGTGGTCTTGTCCCTGCCATCTCTCCAATTTCTTCTCCTTCCTCACACCCCTTTGTTTACTTTGCATCAGCCAAGCTGATATCTTTCTATCCCTTGAACAGATTCTTTTCTTTCTTGGGGTCTGTGCACTGACTGGACCTACCTCTTTCCCATCATTTAGGCAGCAATCTCTTAATATCTTCTCAGAGAGGCTGTCCTTGACTACTCAGGCTCAAGAAGAGGCCTATATTCTTCCCTCCCCCCTGTCCCCTTAATGCCTGCCTTGTTACCCTATTTTCTTTAGAGCGGTTCCCTGTATGTGAAATTACATATTTATTTATTTGTTTATTAGCCATCTCCTTATTCTAGTATGTAAGCTCTCTGAGGGCAGGGACTTTCGTTCACTTCTTTTTTTTAAACAAACAAACAATATTGAAGTATATCATTCATACATGAACATACATAAACTATAGGTGTTCAGTAAACATCGTGATCTTACAAAACAAACATGCATAGCATCATTCAGGGCTCCCACACATCACCCCCCCACAAACATCCTGCATTGTCGTGAAACATTTGTTAACAAATCATGAAAGAGAATTGTGAAAGTATTACTACTAACTATAGTCTGAATCTTCCTCCCCTGTACATTTTTTTAAGGATTTATTTATTTATTTACTTACTTACTTTTATCCATTTTTACTCCCCTCCCCCCCATTTTGCTGTTTCTGTCCTATTCGCTGGGCAACTCTTTGTGTCTGTTTCCTGCCCTGTCTTCTCATCCTTCTCCTCCTGTCTTCACTGGGATTCGATCCTCGGAACCCCTGATGTGGGAGAGAGGTGTCCTATCGCCTGTGCCACCTTAGTTCCTGGTTTTTCGGTACTTTTCATTTTGCCTCTCCCTTTTTTTTTTTGCCTCTCCCTTGTGTCACTCTCCTGTTACGTCATCATCTTGCAGCGTGGTTTATGGGGTCTGGCGGCTCACCTGTCCGCGGGGCCTGGTGGTGCACCCCTCTACAGGGCCTGGTGGTCCATGCACCTTCTATATTTTTCTTTTTTTAATTTTTACTGGGAGTTTTCCTGGGGATCAAACCGAGGTCCCTCCATATGGGAGACGGACGCCCAACCACCCGAGCTATATCCGTCCCCCTGCTATATCTTTTAAGGTTGACCAAAGATATCCAGAGTTGCAGTTTTTTCCCATACAGGATGGTCATATAATAAATCAGGCTTAGTTTATCACCAGCATTCTTAAAACCAGACCAGGGAGAAAAGCTAGGCCTGGGGACACATGCATGGTTTCTAATATAGTGAATGTTTAGCCTACCCTGATTATCACAAAATCGGGACAGTGAGAATATTCTCAATCTGGTTCGCTCTGAACCCCCATCACTTATCTCATGTCTGGCTCATGGTCAGTACTAGGAAAACATTTGTGGAACTACTCCCTACTCCCACCCTCCTTCCTCCTCCTCTGGTCCCAACCCACACTTTAATCAGAGCAGCTTAGCTTTTATATCTGTCGAGCATCAGTATGAGATTTTGTTTGGAGAAAGTTTTCTTGGTTAACAAAAGTTTGAAGAGAATTTCCTTAGGATTTAATCTAAGGATGTATGAGGAAGAAAAGATGTTTAATTTGATGTTTCTGTTAGGAGTTTTCTATGTATGTCATAAAATTGGTAGTACGGCCCCTCACTTTTTAACTTGAAGGGACAAGCATGAATATAGCATGTGACAATTTGAGATTATTTTATTAATCCCCCAAAGAGAAAAAATTATGTCTGTAAACTAATCTAGTCTTCTGGGTGTGATAGCCCCTGATTGCATTAGATTCAGCTGAGATGTCTTGATTACTTTGCATGTTAAGATTAGGGCTTTGATTGGGCTACGTCAATAAGGCATAACTCAGGTTGAGTCTCTGCCCCCGTGGTGGGCTGATATAAATGGACACTCACTCAAGAAGACACACCAGAAGAGAAAGCTCTGTCATTTTTCATCCAAGGGCCCCTGGAAAAGATGAGGCATTTACCTGATAGTTTGCAGCTGACCTTGTGAAGAGACCAGAAGAGCTGAGGCTGATACAGAAGGCCCAGAAAGAAATGAGCCTTATGCCAGGAGAGATAGGAAGCCCTGAGAGACAAGCCCTGTGCCAGCCTGCAGCTTGAGAGAGAGGAAACCCAGAGGGGAAGGCTGAACCCTCGAAGCAGAGATCAGCAGCTATCTTGTTTTAGCATGTGGCAACTGACTTTGGTGAGAAAGCAACTTTGAATTGGACTCTTAAGGGCCTTGTAACTGTAACCTTTTACCGCAAATAAATACCCTTTAGAATGCGGACAGATTTATAGTATTTTGCATCAGCACCTCTTTGGAAGAGTAACACACAGCATAATGGTTTTAAACGTTTCCTGCCTAAGAGTACTTTTTCTTTACATGCTGAATTGTACACCATAGATTGTTTTCCTGTAGTTAGGAAGATTATGAGATTGTGTCATCTACCCTTTTTAAAGGGTGCTTCCTGAATCCCAAGCCAAAGCATTTATATAGCTTTATTGTATAAATATGTACATTCCAGGTGTATTACTCATATATAACCATACATTCCCCTTGGGTCTATATGTATGTACATAGTATTTGTGTTCTCTTGTTACTTCTGTGCTTCCTTTTTAAACTCTTTACTGCATTGATACTCTGATGTATATCAGATGGCTGCTCACTAAATATTACTTAATTTTGTTCTAGTTGTCCTAGGACAATTTTAATATTTTAGTTTTGGACTACTGTTTTAGTCTGGTAGGCTGCCAAAATGCAATATACCAGAAATGGGTTGACTTCTACAATGGGGATTTACTGGCTTGCAATCTTACAGTTCCAAGGCTGAGAAAAATGTCTAACTCAAGACATCATCAGACCTTGAATAAAAGGGGGAAAAAGTAAAGAGAAATGAGTTCATGTGGCTAAGAGACTTCAAAGAGAGTTGGGAGGTCATCCCAGAGGTAATGCTTACGCACACCTCAGTAGGATCTCATAGAAGACCGAAGTAGATATCACCCCACACAGAAGGGCTCTGAGGGCTCTGGAGACACCCAGGTCCTATATAAAGGGGGGATAGCCCCAGAGATTGACGCCTTATTAGTGGGCTCTACTTTGGAATCTGCTCCTGAGAGTGACAGAGTTGAACTCAAATAAGCCCTCCCTGCACATGGTCCATCAGTCCCTTCTATTCAAACCTATATGTGATGCTGGAGTTTTTAGGTGTACTTCCAGAGACTGGAGCCTCTGGCCTACCTACGTGCCAGCTGTGCCTGGAATCTTGGTGGAGCTGCAACTCCTATCCTACAGCTCAATGGACTCATCCAGGTCACCTGGCGAGGAGACAACGATGGGCAACGGCCATCCCAGGGAATGGAGAGAGCCTGCAGCTGCAGGCAGGTTAATCCCATCCACCATATCCATGGGAGCTAAGTCCTCTCTCACTTGGAGGTGGAGTGGACATCACCATCCCAGTCCCCTCAGGATTGGGGGAAGAGCTATGGACTGGAGTGGACTTAAAGGTATTCTGTTGTAGACATATTGTGATTCAAGCAATGGAAGAAATGATAATAGTGAGGTGGAGCCAGTGGCCACTGGACGCTTTCAGGGCAATTGAAATACAGGGGCTTCTTCGGGACTTGGGGGTTGTCCTGAGTGACGTTGTGGCGACTGATGTAGGCCATTTTGCATCAGCATATACTATGCAGAACTGTGTGGGAGAGAGTGTGGTCTACGATGTCAACTGTGGTCCATGCTTAGTGGCAAAGCCCCAGGATGTGTGTCACACTAATGAAGGATGTTTGTATGGGAGGTTGTGGGAGGTGTGGAACATGGGAATTCCTGTAATTTCTGTGTAATATTTAGGTAATCTAAGTACCCTTTAAAAAATATTTATATAAAAAAATAACATTCATGTAAGCAAATGCACATATATACATATATCATTTTACAAATATTGGTATGTATTGTGAAAAATTTGATTTTTACCCACAATAAAAAAAAAAAGGGAAACGGATGTGGCTCAAAAGGTTCGGCGTCCGTCTACCATATGGAGAGACCAGGGTTCGATCCCCGGTACCTCCTGGTAAAAAAAAAAAAAAAAAAAAGACACGCTCTGTCCCTGAAGACTGGCTGCCTACCATCCTGCTCCTTTATTACAGGGCAAGACACATGGTGGTATCTGCTTGCCTTTCCTTTCTCTTTGGGTTTTGTTGCTTTAGCTTCTTGCTTCTGGCTTTCTCTTCTTTTCTCTCTGTATTCATCCCATTTATAAAAGACCCCTGGAAGAGGATTAAGACCTACCTTGGGCCATGCCCTGAATGAAGTAGCCTAATCAGAAAGTCCTCAACTGAAGTAATCTAATCAAAAGTTTCCACTCATAATAGGTTCAAACCCATAGGAATGGACCAGCTTCAAGAACATGATTAACTACTGCGCTACGCTATTTATAAGAAACTCATTCTCCTTAGTATTTCACTTGTGTTCTTTTTTTAAACTTTATTTTGAAATGCTTTCAAACTTAAAGGACAGTTACAAATACACACACACACACACACACATACACACCACACAAACCCTATACAGAGAACTCCAATGTACTTCCTCAATTTTCATTTATCTGGGACTATCTTAATCTTATCTTCAATTTTGCAAGACAGTTTTGCTGGATATAGACTACTTGGTTGACAAACTTTACTTTTAGCACTTTAAATATACCATGCCACTACGTTCTTGCCTCCGTGATTTCCAATGAGAAATCAGCACTTAATCTTATCAAGGCTTTCTTTTTTTTTTGAAAGATTTATTTATTTACTTTATCCATTTTAAACCCCCCCTTCCCCATTTGCTGTTTTGTGTCCATTCGCTGGGCAATTCTCGGTGTCTGTTTCCTGCCATCTCTTCTCATCCTTCTCCAGTCTTCACCAGGATTCGATCCTGGAGACCTCCGATGTAGGAGAGAGGTGTTCTGCCACCCGTGCCACCTCAGTTCCTGGTTTTCAGAGCTTTCGGAGCATCTCGTCTTGTCTCTCCCCCACGTCTCTCTCCTGTTAGGTCATCATCTTGCTGCATGGCTCCCGGGGCCTGGCAGCTCACCGGCACACAGAGCCTGGCAGCCCATGTACCTTCTATATATTTTTCTTTACTGGGAGATCCTGGGGATCGAACCCAGGTCCCTCCATATGGCAGACGGATGCCCAACCATTTGAGCCACATCCGCCCCCCATCAAGGCTCTCTTGTGTGTGACTCGTTGCTTCTCTCTTGTGATTTTCAGAATTCTCTCTCACTTTGGCATTTGACAGTTTATCATAGGTGTCCGCCTATTTCGGTTTTTCCTGTTTGGCATTTGTTGAGCTTCTTGGGTGTGTATATTCAAGTCTTTTGTTAAATTTGGGGAGTTTTCAGCCATTATTTCTTTGAGTATTCACTCTGCCTGTATTAGTCAGCCAAAGGGGTGCTGATGCAAAATACCAGAAATCGGTTGGTTTTTATAAAGGGTATTTATTTGAGGCAGAATCTTACAGTTATCAGGCCATAAAGCATAAGTTACCTCCCTCACCAAAGTCTATGGCCATGTGTTGGAGCAAGAGGGCTGCCGATGTCTGCGAGGGCTCAGGCTTCCTTTTTCCTCTCTTCCCAGGGCTGGCTTATCTCCGGGTTCAGCTCCTCTGCTATCTCCACAAGGCCAGCTATAGACTATGAGGCTTTGCCTCTCTCCACAAGGCCAGCTGTAGTCTATCAGGCAAACAGCTCATCTCTTTTCCTGGGACCTTCTCTCCTTCCTCACAACCAAGCTCCTCTGTTTGCTTGCTTCTCTGGGCTCTAGCATTAAAATTCAGCATCAGAACTCCAACATCAAAACTCCAACTCTGACCTTTGCCGTGTCTTTTATCTTTGATTCCCCACCCACCAAGGGGTGGGGCTCAGTGCCCTACTGATGTGGCCCAATCAAAGCCCTAATCATAACTTAATCATGCCTAGATGAACAGACCAGTTTACAAACTTAATCCAATATCTATTTTTGGAATTCATAACTATATCAAACTGCCAAACTGCTACACTGCCCTTTTCTCTCTTTCTTTGCCTTCTGGGACTCCCAGAATGCATATATTGGTATATTTGATGGTGGCCACAGGTTCCTCAGGATCTGTTCACTTTTCTTCATTCTTTCCTCTTTGTGCTCCTCAGACTGGATGATTTCAATTGTTTTATCTTCAAGTTCACTGATTCTTCTGCCAGCTTCATCCTGCTGTTGACCTTCTCTTGGGGAGTTTAAATTTCTGTTACTGTGGTCTTCAGCTCTGTTTAATTCCTTTTCATAATTTCTCTCTTTCCATTGGTACTCCCTTTGTGTCCATCTATCATTTTCCTGATATCCTTTAGTTCTTTGTGTCCAGGTTTTCCTTTAGCTCTTTGAGCATATTGATTTTTAAAAAAATCTTTGGATTATCCCAGGTCTGATCTTCCTTATTGATAGTTTCTATATTTTTCTTTTTTTAAATTTTTACCGGGAGGTCATGGGGGTCGAACCCAGGTCCCTCCATATGGGAGACTGACGCTCAACTACCCGAGCCACATCTGTCCCCCTGCCGTATCTCTTAAGGTTGACCAAAGATACCCAAAGTTGCAGTCTTTTCCCATACAGAATGGTCATATAGTAAATCAGGCTTAGTTTATCACCAGCATTCCAAAAACCAGGCCTAGGGAGAAAAACTAGGTCTGGGGACATATGAATGATTTCTAATATAGCGAATGTTTAGCCTACCCTGGTTATTACAAAATCAGGACAGCAAGAATATTCGCATCTTATTGATAGTTTCTAGTGCTTTATTTAATCTTTTCCTTTTCCTGGAGCATCACCTCCTGTTTTCTTTGTATGTTTTGTCATCTTTTGTTGAAATCTGGACATTTTGATATTTTAATGTGTTATCTCTGAAAGTTAGTTTCTGAGGCATCTGTCCCTTAAGCTTGTATTGAGCTAGTGTTATGTCAGAACTTTCCGTGAATGCCAAGAGCTGACAGCAACAAAAAACAAAAATGAAGAGCACAAAACACCTTTCCTACCCGTCTTTGCATATTGACCTGTGCGAGTGCTCTCCTTTTAAGCTCATCTGTTCAGTGAGTTTAGAGAATAGTTGGAGGCCAAAGCATAGGGGCCTCCTTATCCTGTCTGTGCATACATCCTGTGTTGGGTATGTGCATGTGGCCCTAGGAATTCCCCTTTTACATGGATATGAATGTTCCCGCTTCCCTAGGGAACTGCACTGTATGTCCTACAGCCAGCAGTCCTTTGCTTCAGGCAGCCACAGCTTGACTAATTTCCCACAGCATTCTATAGGATAGCTCTGTGAGCTGCCTTCTTTATGCAGGGCAAGTTCTAGGACAGCCAAGCATGTGAAAAGTCTTGGTTTAGTGTCTCAGGCTGCTACCAGAGTGATTGGGCCAGACATTCATGTTCTAGTATGTACACAAGGGTTACTCTGTTCCCTCTGGAACTGAGACCAGGGACTTTGCATTGGGAGTGCATGTCAGCCCCACACTGAGGTGGTGAGGGGATGGAGTAGAGGCCAGCAAGAGCTCTAGGAGGTCCTACGGCTTTTAAGTTGCCCTTTTCTTGACTTGGTGCTTACCCTGTTACTGAAGTCCTTTAACTTTTCTGGAGCTTTGAGAAAGACATTTCAAAAGATTTATTTCTCCCCCTCCCCCTGTTATTTTTGCACTCACTGTCTGCTCTCTGTGTCTATTTCCTGTGTGTTCTTCTGTGTCTGCTTGTCTTCTCTTTAGGTGGCACTGGGAACCGTTCCTGGGACCTTCCCGAGTCTTGCGCCACCTCATCTCCCTGGTCTGCTCCGTCTCTTATTGTCTCTCCCTTGTTTCTCTTTTGTTGTGTCATCTTGCTGTGCCAGCTCTCCTCGTGGGCCAGCACTCCTGCATGGACAGCCTCTCCACTCGGGCAGCTCGCCACCACACCAGGAGGCCCTGGGAATCGAACTAAGAACCTCTCTATGGTAGACAGGAGCCCAATCACTTGAGCCACATCCGCTTCCCTCAATTATGCTTTAAGTTATTGAAGTTAACTTGCTGTTTAAGTTATTAAGTTTTCTACATGTTAACCAGTAATACAAAGAGAGTACCTTTCGTTTTTACTTTATATTTTTTCATGTTATATTAATAGGAACATAAAGGTTTATTTACTACAATTGTTTTCATTGTGAATTATATATTCTATGAAAATAAAATTATCTTCATCACATTTATAGCTTTTGCTTTGAATTCTACTTTATTTAATATAATAATCTTCCTTTCTTTTTGTGTTTTTAAATATGTCCTTACTCATCCTTTTATTTTTAATCTTTCTCTGTCTTTTTTACCGTTCTGTACAATTCTAATTAAGTTTGGCCTGCTCACTTTTCATAATAGCCTGCTCTTATTTAATGGACATGATGTTCTCTTGCATTTTGATTCTAAAGCAAATATTTTCTAGTTTTTTTGTTTGTTTGTTTGTTAACACTCTGAAGTGAATTTATTTCAAAGAGATGCAAAGGATTTCATTCCTCTGGACATTTCTTGTTCTTTTATCCCATTGAATATTTTTATGGTGGCATGTTTTGAGGGTTTTCTTTAAGAAAGGAAATTTTGTATGTCTAAAAGTAGAGTGAGAAGATAGCTCCAAATGTCTGAAGCGCAGCAAAGAGGGCTGCCCAGACCCTTGGAGAGAAAAAAGCAAAACAAGCTGTGGGCAAGTGACTGCATGTCATCGTTTATCTCTTACAACATTAAGAATGGGCAGAGCTAGAGAGAAGGTTACTTATTTCTACCTCCTGCCCATTGAGGAGTGGTTGTTCTTTAATGTTGTGTCAAAGTATAGTTATGGGTATATGAATTAGTCAATCTTTGCTAAATTATGCTGCAGTAACAATCCCCAAATCTCAGTACAACAGTAAAAGTTTCTTTCTCATATTAATGCCCTTTGCGAGTCAGCTGTGTTTCTGTTTCATATCCTTTTCATTCCGGGACCCACCCCAGGATGAAAGAATGAAAAGAGCCACGGCAGAACTCTGGATGGCTGAATGCTTCTGCTCAAAAGTAGCATATGCCATTGCTACGCAGACTTCATTGGCCAAAGTAAGTCACCTGGTCATGCATGGCATTAATGAATGGGCAAGAATTATCCCCCACAGGAATGGGCAGGTAGTGAAGGAGCTGGTAAGAGGAAGGCAGTAAATATTTTGGACAGTAAAACTAGCTGAGACAGTGTAGTTTTCAATGTGGTGACACTTTTAAAAAGTTTCCTAAATGTTTGAGGGTATTCAAGGTGAGAGGTTGGTACGGAAGAAGGTATGTACCATGATAACAAGAATTTCTTAGTTATAATTTATTACCATTTTAGGATCTCTGCAGACAGTGGAGCTAATACTTGGTAGCTACTTAATAACTGTTTATGTAATTAGTGGACAAAGATTTCTATCAGTGGCAAGAAAGTAAACTAATTGTTTGCATTATCTTTGGCACCTTTTGTAGCTTACCTTGAAACCATTTTATAGAGCAATTCTTGGAATGACACCTTTTATATGTAAAATGAAAAGTACTTAGTGGAATGTCATGGTCATTTTTGCCATACCAAAAATATTTTTGTTTTATTTTAAAGTCCTACATGTTTATTATAGAAAATTTAAAAAAATATATGCATAAATACGAGCAAGGAAAAGATTATCTTTTCTCTGACTACTCAAGACAGCTACTGATAATGTTATTAGGTAGTCTATGTTTCTTTTTGTTTTCTTTTTTCACTGTATAGTTTTTTTTTTTTTTTTTTTAAGATTTTATTTATTTATTCATTTATCCCCCCCCTGCTGCTTGTGCTCCCCGGGTCAGCCAACCACGCCGTGCGGGCGGGCCCGCCCCCACCAGGAGGCCCCGGGAACCGAACCCGGGGCCTCCCATATGGTAAATGGGAGCCCTACTGATTGAGCCACAGCCGCTTCCCTCACTGTATAGTTTTAAAAACAATTTAATTTTAATTGTGGTAAAGTGTACATAACAAAAAATCAGTTTAACTGTGTTAACAGGAAGTTCTTTAAGCATTTTGACAATACTGTGTAACGTTCATCACTGTTTCCATACTATTTTCATAGTATCAGACCAAAACTCATATTCATTTAGCAATAACTCCCCAAACCACTTCCCCGTATTTTGCTTTCTGGCCAAACAAATTTGATTATTCTCAGTGTTACACATAAGAAAAATTATGCAGTATTGTTCTTTTGTGTCTGGCTTATTTCATTCAACATGATGTCTTCAAGTTTCATCGATGTTGTAGCATATACCAGCTCATCACTTCTTTTTATGGCTGAATAGTATTCTATTTTATGGATATACCACATTTTGTTTATCCTTTCATCTCTCAGTAGACATTAGGGTTGCTTTTGGCTCTTGTAAATAATGCTGCTGTGAGCATTGGTATAGAAAATCTGTCTGAGTCCCTGCTTTAATTTATTTTGGGTATATACCTAGGAGTGAAATTGCTAGGTCATATGATAATTCTGCGTTTAACTTTCTGAGAAACCACCAAACTCTTTTCCGCAGTGACTGCACCATTTAACATTCCCATGAACAATGTATGAGAGTTCCTAAATCTCTACATCCTCACAAACATTTGTTATTTTCAGTTTTTTAAATAACTATCCTGGGGGTTGGATGTAGCTCAACTGTTTGGGCGTCCGTCTCCCGTATGGAGGGACCCTGGTTCGATTCCCGGGACCTCCCGGTAAAAAAAATTAAAAATAAATAAATAAATAAATAAAAATAAAATAAATAAATAAATAAATAACTATCCTAATGGGTTAAAGTAGTATCTCATTGGAGTTTTAATTTGCATTTATTTAATGGCTAATAATTTTGGACATCTTTTCATATACTTGTTGGCCATTTCATAATCTCTTTGGAGAAATGTCTATTCAAATCCTTGGCCCATTTTCTTAGTTGGGTTGCTTGTATTTTTGTTGAGTAGTAGGAGTTCTTTTTATATTCTGGATATTAAGCTCTTACCAGAAATATGATTTCCAAATATTTTCTCCCATTCTGTAGGTTGTCTTTTCACTTCTGTATTAGTCAGGGTTTTCTCAGGAAACAGAATCAACAGGAGATATCTGTCAATAATATGAGATTTTATGAGTCTTTCATGCAACCGTGGGGATGCACAAGTCCAGGTTCTGATGAAAGGTCCTTGATGAGTTTCTGGGAGAAGTTGGATATCCAAGGACGAGCTGGGAAATTCTGTCTGAATGATGAAATCACATCGCCTTTTAAGGCATTCAGCTGATTGGATAAAAGTGTCACCCATTGTTGATGCAATCTCCCTGATTGATGCAGATGTAATCAGCCATCCATGCAGTAAACTCACTGGTGATTGAGGTCCATAAATGCTCTTGTATTACAATTAGCCCAGTGCTTGCTGGACCAAACACCTGGACACAATTACCTGGCCGAGTTGACACATTAGCCTAACCATCACAACTTCCTTGCTAATATCCTTTTTTTTTCTTTTTTCATATTTTAAAAGATGCTTAGATTACATAAATGTTACACAAAAATTACAGGGATTTCCATGTTCCCCATCTCCCACACCTCCCATAACATCCCACATAAACATCTTTCATTAGTGTGGCACATCACCTGCAATGGATATACACATCCTGGGGCTTTGCCACTAAGCATGGACCATAGTTCACATTGTAGACCACACTCTCTCCCACACAGTTCTGCATGGTATATGCTGATGTAAGATGCCTATATCTGTCGTTGTAATGTTACTCAGGATAATTCCCAAGTCCTGAAAAAGCATCTGTATTACAACTGCTTTTCCCTTCCCTGCCCCAAAAGTGTCCAGTGGCCACTGGCTCCACCTCAATGTTGTAATTTCTTCCATTGCTTGAATCACATTATGTCTACAACGGAATACCACTAAGTCTCCTCTAGTCCATAGCTCTTGCCCCAATCCTGAGGAGTTTGGGATGGTGATGTCCACTCCACCTCCAAATGAGAGGGGGCTTATATCCCATGGATATGGTGGATGGGATTATCCTGCCTGCAGCTGCAGGCTCTCTCCATTCCCTGGGATGACTGTTGTCCATCATTGTCTCCTCACCAGGAGACTTGGTTGAGTCCATTGAGCTGTAGAGTAGGAATTGCAGCTTCACCAAGATTCCAGGCACAGCTGGCACATGGGCAGGCCAAAGGCTCCAGTCTCTGGTAGTACACCTACAAACTCCAGCATCACATATAGGTTTGAATAGAAGGGACTGATAGACCATGTGCAGGTAGGACTTATTTGAGTCCAACTCTGTCACTCTCAGGAGCACAGATTCCAAAGTAGAGCCCACTGATAAGATATCAATCTCTGGAGCTATCCCCCCTTATATATCCAGAGCCCTCACGAGCTCCTCTGTGTGGGATGATATCCACTTTGGTCTTCTATGAGATTCTACTGAGGTGTGTGTAAGCGTTACCTCTGGGATGACCTCCCAACTCTCTTTGAAGTCTCTTAGCCACATGAACTCATTTGTCTTTACCTTTTCCCCCTTTTATGAAGGTCTTTTTTCAGTCGTATTGCCAGTTGGCACGTGGTATTAATCCCTCGTTGCCAGGGAGGCTCATCCCCGAGGGTCATGTCCCATGCTGGGGGGAAGGTAATGCATTCATATGGTGACTTTGGCTTAGAGAGAGGACACATTTTAGCAACACGGAGGCTCTCAGGTGGCAACCCTTAGGCACCCCATAACAGTAGGCTAAGTTTCAATTACAAGAGCAAAGACTCGTAAGGCTAGTCATCAATAACAAGAACCCATCAGGGGACTCTTCCTTTGCCAGACACTGCCTCTGTACTTGGGGGACTGTTGCTGCTCCCTTGGAGAATGTGGCAGAGCTCTGCTAATATCCTTTGATGCACAAAAGTTTTAAATTTTTTTTTTTTTTTTTTAATTTTATTTATTTATTCATTTATCACCCCCTTGCTGCTCGTGCTCGCTGGGTCAGCCAACCGCGCCATGCGGGCGGGCCCGCCCCCACCAGGAGGCCCCGGGAACCGAACCCGGGGCCTCCCATATGGTAAACGGGAGCCCTACTGATTGAGCCACAGCCGCTTCCCAAAGTTTTAAATTTTGAATGAAGTTTATTTTACCTGTTTTTTTGTTGTTGTTGCCTGTGCTTTTGGTGTAAAATCTAAAAATCCATTGCCTTCTACAAGATTCTGAAGATAATTCCCTATTTTATTTAATAAAATAAAACACTTTTATTTTATTAGCTTTTATATTTAGGTTGTTGATCCATTTAGAATTATTTTTTGTGTATGGTGAGATGTAGGGTCAACATTTATTCTTTTACATGTGGATTTCCAGTTGTCCTAGCACCATTTATTGAAGAGACTATTCATTCCCCTTTGAATTGCCTTGGCATCCTGGTAAAAAATCATCTGGCCTTAGATGTGTGATTTGTCCTTGGACTCCCAATTCTATTTCATTGGTCTATATATCTGTCCTTACCCCAGTACCACCCTGTTTCAATTTTTGTAGCTTTGTAGTAGGTTTATAATCAGGGAGTTTGAATCCTCCAACTTCATTCTTCTTTTTCCAGATTTTTTTTTGGCTATTCAAAGCCCCTTGTGATTATATAGGAATTTGAAGATCAGCTTTTCCATTTCTGCAAAAAAGGCTGCTGAAATTTTGATAAGGTTTTGCATTCAATTTTGCATTGAATTTATAAGTCACTTTAGGCATTACTGACATCTTAACATTAAATATTCCAAGCCATGAACATGGGATGTCTTTCCATTTGTTGAGGTCTTCTCTAATTTCTTTCAGCAATGTTTTGTAGTTTTCAGTGTACAAGTCTTTCACCTCCTTGGTTAAATTTATTCCTCCTAGGTACATACCCCAAATAACTGAAAGCAGTGACTCAGATTTTCTATACCAATGTTCATAGCAACATTATTTAAAAGAGCCAAAGGTGGAAGCAACCTCTTCTATTGACAGATGAATTATTTTCTTGATTAACTTTTCAGATTGTTTAATTATTCGTATATAGAAACCCCACTCACTTCCAAGTGTTTATTTTGTATCCAGCAACTTTGCTCAATTTGTTTATTACTTCTAGTAAATTTCTTGTGACTTCTTTGGGACTTTCTTTTTTTTTAAAGATTTTATTTATTTATTCATTTATCTCCCCCTTGCTGCTTGTGCTCGCTGGGTCAGCTAACCACGCCGTGCGGGCGGGCTTGCCTTCACCAGGAGGCCCCGGGAACCGAACCCGGGACCTCCCATATGGTAAACGGGAGCCCTACTGATCGAGCCACAGCCGCTTCCCATGGGACTTTCTATATATAGGATCATGTCATTTGTAAATAGTAAAGTTTTGCTTGGGTGTAATTTACCAGTGAAACCATTTGGTCCTGGACTTTTCTTTGTTGGGAGGTTTTTAATTACTGATTCAGTGTCTTTACTTGATGCAGCTGTTTTGATTTTCCATTTCTTTTTGCATCAGCTTAGATAATTTGTGTATATCTAGGTATTTGTTAATTTCATCCAGGTTTTCTAATTTTTTTGGCATATAACTGTTCATAGTACAATCTTATAATCCTTTTTATTTCTGTAAAGTCTATAACACTGTCCTCCCATTTCCATTCCTTATTCCTCTCTCTCTCTTTTGTCAGTTTGCCAAAGGTTTGTTGATTTTGTTGATTTAAAAACAAAAACTTGGTTTTGTTGATTCTATTGTTTTTCTATCCTCTATTTCATTTATCTCTGATCTAACTTTTAGTATTTCTTTCCTTTCACTAACTTTGGACTTAGTTTGCTCTTTTGGTTTCTTTGGGTATAAAGTTTGGTTATTGATTTGTGATTTTTTTAATGTAGGCATTTAGAGCTATATATTTTCTTCTGAGCACTGCCATTGCTACATCCTATAAATTTTGGTTTGTTGTGTTTTCCATTTCATTTGTTTCAAAATATTTCCTGATTGCCCTTCTGATTTCTTCTTTGACCTATTGTTTAATTTCCATATATTTATTAAATTTTCAGTTTTCCTTCTGTTACTCATTTCTAGCTTTATTCCATTGTGGTCTGAGAAGATGCTTTCTTTGATTTCAATCTTTTAAATTTTATTAAGTTTTGTTTTGTGGTCTAATATATAGTCTATCCTGGAAAATGTACACTTCAAAAGAATTCTGTTGCTGTTGAATGGAGTGTTTTATATTTGTCCATTAGGTGTAATTGCTTAATGGTGGTGTTCATGTACTCTATTTCCTTATTGATCTTCTGTTTAGATCTAGTTTTTCTTCTTTTTTCTTTCATTTATTTATTTATTTTTGTTGTTGTTGTTGTTTTTAAGGAGGTACTGGGGATTGAACCTAGGATCTTGTACATGGGAAGCCGTAGGCAGGCAGGTAGGTTAAGCAGGCGATCTACATCCGTTCCCCTAGATCTAGTTTTTTCATTTATTGAAATTTTTTTTTTTTTTAAAGATTTTATTTATTTATTAATTTATTTATCCCCTCCTTGCTGCTTGTGCTCGCTGGGTCAGCTAACCACACCATGCGGGCGGGCTTGCCTTCACCAGGAGGCCCCGGGAACCGAACCCGGGGCCTCCCATATGGTAAACGGGAGCCCTACTGATTGAGCCACAGCCGCTTCCCTATTGAAAGTTTTATATTGAAGTTTTTAACAATTATTGTAGAGCTGTATATATTTCTCCCTTCAATTCTGTCAATTTTTACTTAATATATTTTGGGGCTCTTGTGAGGTACATATTTGTTCATATATATTTATGAATAAATATTCATATAAATAAGTATTTATAAAAATTTATCTTTTTGCTGTATTGAATCTTTTATCAATTTATATAATCTTAGTCTCTTTCAGTCTTTTAACTTAAAATCTGCTTTGTTTGACAGTAATATAGCCATGCTTGCTATCTTTTGGTTATTGTTTGCATGGAATAACCTTTTCCACCCCTTTACTTTCATCCTCTTTGTGTCTTTGTGCCTAAAGTGAGTCTATTGTAGACTGCATATAGATTAACTGAGAAGAAAAGATTTACTTCTGTCATTTAGCTGTTTGTTTTCTGTATATCTGTTATGGTTTTTGTTCCTAAATTACTCCATTATGGCTTTTTTTTTTTTTTTAAGTTGATTTTTTGGGGGTACCATTTTGATATCCTTCTTTTCTTTTCTCTATATTTTTTAGTTATTTTCTTCGTGGTTACCTTTTTAATTACAATTAAAACCTCAAACTAATAACAACCTAGTTGAACTAGTACCAACCTAGTTTCAGTAGTATTCAAATGCTCTACTACTATATCTCTTTGCCCCTCTCCTTTATAGTCATTTTCTCAGATTATATCTTTAATCACTGTGTGTACTTTAATACAGATTTCAAATGTTTTTTTTCACATTTGCGTATAAAGGGAAAAGTAATTACAAATTAAAAGTAAAATAATATGGGGTTTTGTATTTACTTATGTAGTTACCTTTACCATTGTTCTTTATTTTTTCTGATGACTTTGAGTTACTGTCTAGTGTCCTTTTATTTCACCCTGAAGGACTTTTGTAGTATTTCTCATAGAGAAGACTTCTGATGATCTCTTTCAGCTTTTGTTTATTTGTAAATGTCTTAATTTCTTACTCATTTTTGAAAGTTCATTTTCCTGAATGTAGAATCCTTGGATGGCAGTTTTTATAAGGAATTTAAATATGCCATGTCACTGTCTTCTGACCTCCATGGTTTCTGATGAGAAATGTGTTGCTTATCTTATTGGGATCTCTTGTATGTGGCAAGTTGCTTCTGTCTTACTGTTTTCAAAATCCTGTTTGTCGTGGAATTTTATAATTTCCCTAATGTGTCTTAGTGTAGATCTCTTACAGTCTATCCTGCTTGGAGTTTGTTGAACTTGCTAGGTGTATATATTCATGTCTTTCATTAGATTGGAAAAGTTTTCTACTTTTATTTCTTCAGATACTCTTTCTGCCTCTCTTTCTGCTTCTCATGCTGGTTAAGTTGAATTATCTTGTCTTCAAGTTCACTGATCCTTTCTTCTGCCTGTTCAATTCTGCTATTGAATCTAATGAATTTTTCATTTTAATTATTGTACTCTGCCGCTCTGAAATTTGTTTGGCTTCTTTTTATAATTTTTATCTCTTTATTTTGTTTGGATATTTTCTTAATTTCCTTTAGTTTTTTGTGTGGAGATTCCTTTAGCTCATTGAACATATTTAAGACAATTGATAAAAATTGACAATTGATAAAGTTCCAGTGTATGAACTTCCTCAGTGATGGTTTCTGGCAAATTCTTTTTTCACTTTGAATGGCCTTATTTTTCTGCTACTTTGTTTTGTGATTTTGATGTTGAAAACTGGACATACTGAGTATTATGTTATAATTCTAGACATCTAGGTCTCCCACTCTGGGATTGCTAGGTTTTTATTGTTGTTTTTGTTGAGACTGGAGCCATCAATTTGTGACTTTTCCAAACTTTTTTCTTTCCAAATGAGGAATGGAAAGAGTAAAAGAAAGAGAAAAAAATAGGTACTGTGTCAAGAGTCCTCTGCTGCTTTTGCTTGAGGGGACTTGGAATAATGGCTGCCCTCAGAGCTGACCCTCCAGAGATCTGAAAGGGTGATCTAAAGCTGTGATCAGATAACAATCCTTCATATTTTGGAGGACTAGGTCCTTATCATCCTGGTACAAGCAAGCTGCACCAAAAGTCTGGGTTGCAGTCCACATTGCTGCCTGCCTTGCAACTGGGAGTTGAGGTATGGTAGCTGCTGCATAGAGGGCAAAATTCACTGATATTTACTCCAACTTATCAGCCTCTTCCTCTAGCTCTTCCCTCTTGCTGCACAGTGTTCCACTAAACTCCAGAGTTTCAACATAGTTATTTAAACAGTTCCTGCCACTTCAGTAGTTGTTTTGTCAGAGAGGCTGATTCCTGAAGCTTCCTACTCCACCGTCTTCCCACCTTTCCATATAGTTTTTGAACATTGTCCATGGTTATGGTCATAATGTAATGCTCATTTTTGAAGTTTCTGCAATATCTCTTGCTTAATTTAAAACATTGCAAATCAACAACTGTAGGGTAGTAGAGGAAATATCTAAGTATTACAAGGTTAATTTTAACTTTCTTGTTTTTTCTTCCCTACTCTTTACCCCTCCATAGGAATTATTCACTTAATCACAAAAGGTCACACCCTATTCCTTTTCCTTTTCTCACCATGCCAAGAATGGAAATGAGTAGAACAATGATGAGAATTAGACAGCAGGCAAAAAATAAAAGTGCCTAGATAATTCTTAGACTAGGTAATCAGTTCCTGGATAATCAAGTTCTCACTCCCTTTTCCTTTCTTTTATTCAGAGATCACTTTTTCATATTGTAGAATTTGTATAGTCTTTGGAATGATCTAAAGTCAGAAATTGATAATAACAGTTGATTCTAGTCCTGCTACCATTTTTCTGACTAGATAAACTTAGTGAGAGTCATTCAAGAATTTAGCCTCTACTTGAACCTCTCTGTTGAGTGCCCTGTTTATTAACAGTGGAAGCATTTTTTTAGCTAGCAATTGATCTTTTGTGTAAGTAAGCCCTTGTACAAGTTCACCAAGCTTTGTTCTTTTGTATCATTAATCATCTTCCCCCCTAAGCTTTGGAAATGTAGCTGAATCTTGAATCATCTGGCCCTTCCCAGTGCTGGATACCATCCTGCTGATGTGAATGCATGGAATATTTGTTGTTCTCAGTATAGAGCGGAGAATTAGTTTGTCTTCTGTAATGCACAGATTGAATTTCTTAGAAATATGTTACTAAAAGGTATCTTTTATGTTCACCTGACAAAGAGATCTGATCAGTGCTATAAAAGTTACTGGATAGGGAAACGGATGTGGCTCAAGAGGTTCGGCGTCTGTCTACCATATGGAGAGACCGGGGTTCAATCCCCGGTACCTCCCGGTAAAAAAAAAAAAAAAAAAAAAGTTACTGGATAGATGACATGATTAATCAAACTGTTTATTGAACTCTTTTGCATAACTGCTGTACTTAATGTGATTTCCAAATATTTCAAAATACTAAATGTAGACTCAAGAGGCTCAGTGACCTGTTTTATTTAAGTTTTGATAAATTTCTCTATTTTAGTGTCTTAGTTACTATTATTTTAGAAACCTTCACTCTGCCAAATAGGTTAAGAGTGTGTACAGAACGACAGCTTAAATAATGTACGTGTTTGCGGTTGAAGCAGATGTCCTTAAGTAAAGCCACCAGATCAAAGAGGAGACAGGACAAAAAGGAGGAGAACAAAACCTCCATGTAACATCTGTTGGAGACTAATGTGAGTCCTGTAAATTATTCTTTGTTTCCCATCCCAGGTTTTATTTTCATTTTCCACGTTCTAGTAAAGCATTTTTGATTCATTCTGTATTATCAGAGTACTGGTAACTTCTTAAAGAAATGTGATTCATTGATGACTTTGAGTTGCCCTGTGATTACTTATCTCATCTAACATTCCCTTCTTTAATAAAAATGTCCAGTATTACGGTCATCTCACAGGTCAGACATCAGCCTTGATTGTCAAGTGCCTCAGATCGTTTAAGGACACTAAAGTGATCCTGATGGGATTTGTCAGAGTCCCGATGCCGATGGATAAAGAACAAGTCAAGGTTGTGGTCTCATCTGTGGTGCCATTCTTTCCAGGATCCCAAAGAATAAAAATTTCCAAGTAGGGAATAGCATGATTTATGAGAATATTTACTAGAGTTAAGGTAGTACTTTTAAAAATAAAAACATTGACTTGAACTTTTTATGAATTAGCTCTTAGAGATATAAGGAAAAGTAAAAATTTTGTTAAGCTGTATTTAAAGTCTGGATATTTTAGTAGAAACCGTTTTCCCTACAGTATCCCATTATTTCCTTTAATTTCTCAGAAAGAGTACCTGTTGCCCGAATGGAAGAAAAAAAAATGACCAGTTTTTAAAATCAGGCTTCATTGCAATGACATAGACGGGAGAAAACATCTTAATCTAGAGATAGGTAAATTCCCAACTCAGCCTTTTCCTCCTATGAACAACAGGAAAACTGCAAGGTCATCCTAACTGCTGTATAACTGTAAAGAATTTTAAAAATTAAATTGCTATGTTGTATTCCTTTGGAATCCTTAGTTAAATAACTTTACTGAGCTGGGGGGCCTTATAGAAATGTGCAGGTGGAGAGGTGTTTACTTTCTAAAACTAGCTTTCTCCTCTCTCTTTGTTTCACATCATGTGTTGAAAAAAATCCAACATTTAAAAATTCTAACATTTACAAAAGCATGGAAGTAGTAAACCCTATGTACCCATTATCCAGCTATTCTTAACTCATGACCTATCCTGTTTTATCTATCCTGCTGCCTTCCCACCCTAGATCATTTTGAAGCAAATCCTAGATATCAAATCATTTCCATAAATGAATTGCTTTTGATAGTGACAGTAGAAGCCAATTTTCCTAGTGGCATGAGCACAGAGGCTAAGGATGAATAGAATTTATAATCTCTGCATTGAAGAGATTAAATTTTAAGAAAGGAGCTCATATTTTCACTGGATACTCAGTATTCAGGGAACGAGGAATTTTCTTCAAATTTCTTTTGTCTTTCAAATAGGGGTGTATTTGCAAAGTTTGGGTTTGGTCATCCTGTACTGTTTTGGCCGTCCCTTATCTAAATAGTATTGAAAGGAAGAAAGAATTATTTTGCCAAGAGCCTGCTTTGAGAGGAGTTAGATATATTGGGTATGTTTAGGAAGTACCCCTTTATGCTATATAATAAGATACCTCATAATAATAGCTCTTATTTTTTTTTTTTTTTTTACCGGGAGGTCCCGGGGATCGAACCCGGGTCCCTCCATATGGGAGACGGACGCCCAACCAGTTGAGCTACATCTGACCCCATAATAATAGCTCTTAAAAAGTACAAATAAAACACTTAAAGGTAGTCTTTTTTTGGTGCAGTCAGTAGGACAAAGTATTTCCTTTTTTGAGTCAAAATAAAATATTCTTTCAGGTTCCTGAGATTTGCAAGTATTGGTTGTCTCATTCTTTGTTGTTAAACCCACTGGTTTACTAGGCCTGTGTGTCTTTTTGTATACTATGACCTTACGCGTTAAACTGAATTCCTTTTGTCCTTTGAAGGAGGCATAAAGCTGTCAGTTCATGTTGTTGAGTGTGAGATAGAATTCTCACTTTTATCTATGATTTCTATGTCCCAAGTGGCATCAATGATAATTGTAACAACAGCTTCTCAATTTAGTTCTTGGGGAAAAAAAAAAAAAAAGGTAGATTAAACAGATTAAATAAAATACTTGAAGTGCTTTTCTTCTAAAGTTAAAGCCAATTTAGCCAGAATTGTTCATTCTTAGGGTTTAGCTCTTGAACATAGAAGACTGTGAGTTCATTTTCATATTTTACTTTAGTACCGTTTGGAGGGTAATTTTGGACTTGGCAGTATTGTATACTGAAAGTGATGGACTGAGCTAGATCAAGAATCTTAATTTGCAGGGTGATTAAATATGTGTCTACATTTCTTCAGTAGCTAAATAGAAGTAATTATATTTACATTCTACCTATTTTGTGGATAGGTTGTTAGAATTACTATAATTAGATTTTTCAAAGATTTACAGAAATATTTGAGCTGCTTCACAGGTGCTATATAAAAACAAGGTGCTATTAACATCTCTCTCTCTCTCTTTTTTATAACCCAGATAATAAGCAGATTTTTAAAAACTTTTCCATTTATTTATTTATTTAGCAGTTTTTTTTTTATTGAGGTATATTCATATACCCTGTGATCATTCTCAAGTGAATAATCAATGGCTTTTAGTATAATCACAATGTTGATTTGTGTTTTTGACACCATATACACATATGACTTTTTCTCTTCTCCCAGTATATATCCTGATAAATATTTTGATATTTGTTCTCTTAACGTGTTCAGTAGCTGGGAAGCAATAAAAGCCTTCTTGTGTGCTATTTTTAGGACATAGCGAGGAGTCTGGATAGGTGGTGGGCGGGTTAATGGCAAGGTAATGGAACTGTCCTAAGCGCTTGTCTGTGTGTCCTTTTGGCCTCTCCACTTTCGGGTAGAGTTACTGTTACACTACACTCAGGGTAGTGTCACTGTGCTACAGTGACACGTCTCACTGTCTCTGGACAATCTGAATCAGTTTGCCTGTTGTCTTCAGCTCAATTTTTGTCTGGTGTCTCCCTGTTTCTCCCTCCCACTCCCACCATTTTATATCTTAAAATCAAAGGTTGATGATCTACTTGTCTGACTATCCCAGGGTTGATGAGTGCTTTCTAATAAAGTCTCCTGGAGGTCCTTCATCTCCTGCAGCATAAATTAGAGAATCAGAGAAATAATAAATGAGCAGCACTGAGACTAGAGTCTGGTTACCAGACTCCCCAGTTTCTCCGGGCTCCCATTATGTGTTTATGGATGAAATTGGTCTCTTTGTCTGATTTGGGTTAAATAGTGTTAATGGCTAACATGTTTGATTTTTCAACAGAATTTGAATATATTTCATGCATGTTTTACAAAATGTTCTTTTTTTTTTTTTTTCAGTCCTGATAATAGCTGGTAAACCTCATAGTTTTTCCAAACTTGTTGGAGGACTTAGAGGAGTGAGCTTTTCATATAATGAGACAGTCTGTGATTTGATGTTTTCCAATATGTAGAACTTAAAGATCCACCAGGATGTGAGATGGTAGTTTTCAGAGAACCGAACTCTTCTCTTTCTCACTGTGGTCTCTTTTGCTACATTGTTCGGTTGACCTGCCCAAACTGTTGGTTTCTGTTACATTTGGAAGTGAATTAATTTTAAGAACAAATGAGATGACTTCCTTAGGATAGCATTCCAAATATATAGGTGGGGACAGTTGTCAGTGGATTATGAAATGTTTACAAACATCCTTTATTGTATCTTACAATATGAATTTATATTCTGCTTTTAAAATGCCTTTGAAAACAGTAATAACATATATTGGTACTTAGTAAATAAAGTAAACAAGGAAACCTCTGATTTAAACTGAATTTGTTTGATTCTAGGGCCAAATAAATGAAGACTATTTCTAAGAAAAACTTATGCTAAGTGTTTTGATTGTTACTTCCAAAATAGCAAATTTCTAGACTGTAATTACCTAGTGTATATAAAAAGCCTATTACCCTTGTTTGCCTTAACTATTAAGTTAAAAAAAAAAGTCATCAGTATTCTAATTCATACTTAGGCATATGTTTAAGCACCAGCTTCATTATTTGAACTTTCATTTCATGTCATTTCATTTCATATTTTATTTTTTTTATTTGCTATTTGCTGTTTATAAGTTTATTTCTGAGTTGCAAAGATTATTTCCCCTTCCCCACATTTTTAGAATTTCCTGTGTTCCCCCATTTAATCTTGGCTGCCACAACCAGACAGGCAGAAAGTGGGAGGACCTTCTTTTTCTTGTTTTTGTTGTGGAAACCTTAGCAGCAGACATTAACTGCTCCAGGTCTGTCAGAGATGCATTGGACGGCATTTTATATATTTCTTTCACAACTCCAAATAACTTACTTGAAAATTACATGGCTAATATGATACCTTGAAATTTAGGAAATTAATGGCTTATTTCTGTTGTACTCCTTGAAACATATTAGCCATCAAAATCAACTTTTAAAATCATTATTTCTGAGGGGTCGGATGTGGCTCAACTGGTTGGGCGTCCGTCTCTCATATGGAAGGACCCGGGTTCGATCCCTGGGACCTCCCGGTAAAAAAAAAAAAAAAAAAAAAAAAGAAACAAAATATATAACGAACCCTAAAATCATTATTTCTTTTTTGCTTTGGAATTTAATTGTTGCTTTGGAGAATTACAATTGGTTCTTGAACTTTCCCCCCATAGCATTTTTTTTTGCTAAACTTTTAATTTTGAAATCAATTCAAACTTAGTGCACTGTTGCGAATATAACGCAACTAATAGAGAGGACCCTTTCCCAGCTACCCAGATTTACCACCTTCTAACATCTTGCCACAGTTGTTCATTTGTTTTTTGTTTTTTTTTTTAAGATTTTATTTATTTATTCATTTATCCCCCCCTTGCTGCCTGTGCTCGCTGGGTCAGCTAACCACTCCGTGCGGGCGGGCTTGCCTTCACCAGGAGGCCCTGGGAACCGAACCCGGGGCCTCCCATATGGTAAACGGGAGCCCTACTGATTGAGCCACAGCCGCTTCCCTGTTCATTTGTTTTTAAAATCTGTCTATCTACCTATCACCTATCTCTCCCATCCACCTGTCCATCTATTTTCTAGACATTTGATGGTAAGCTGCATATATCATATTACTTGAACACTTAATACTTTCATGTATATTTCCTAAGAACAAAAATATTCACTTATGCAACCTCATTAAGTACAGTTATCAAGTTTAAGAAAGTTAACATTGATATAAAGCATATAGTCTATATTCCATTTTAAAAATTGCCCCAATAATGTCCTTTTGGGCATTTTCTCCTTCACTATTGGTTTCTGAACAGTTTTTAGACTACACTATAGCAGAAATCTGAATGGGAAAAGACTCCTTGTTTATTTCTCAATTTATGTGAAGTGAGGACCAAGTGACCACTTAAGGTAGAAGAGTGATTACGTAGATTACTCAGTACTTCCTTCCTTCATTCATTCTAAAAAAGCATTCATTCATTCATTCCACATTGTGTGAACTTTTGTGGGCCAAGCCATGTGACATGACAGGAGTAGAGACACAAGTCCTTGCTCTCAAGGGACCAGAATCTTGTCTGAGAAGCAGTCTCCAAGGGATGTAGTTCTAAACTTAGAACATACAAAGGGGACAGAAGAAGAAATCCACTTAAGCCATTCTGTTTGGCATGTAGCCAAACATTAAGATGGCAAGAAGGGTTAGGCAGGACAAGAAGGGAGGACAGAAAGGGAACAGAGGTAGAATTCGACAGAGAATGAATTCAGTTTTTCCGTAAGAATAGTTCCTTAGTTCATTGTTACCAATCTCTGCTAGTTACATGTAACAGTAAATCAACTGTTTTTGGTTCACTAATGTTTATATATTATAAATTTTTTGAATATTTTCCCCATGCTGAAACCATCTATGCTGAATTTTTTTCTTTGCAATTTTGTACCTGCATTGCATGGTCTACATTCTCCTTTTGCCAGTGCTGTAATGTGATGTCTCTGTAGATTTAAGCTTTCAGCTCCCCAAACCCAGCTTCTGTGCTGTCCAGAGAAAGCATTCTAAAAGACAAATCAACTCCTGACACATTATTATGTAAAATCCTTCAGGAGCTCCCTTGCCTCCTTAGGCCAATACAACATGGTCTGGTCCCATATCTACCCTTATACCCTTGCCCTTGGGATGGTTTCTTTCTTCCTGAGTGTTTACTTTCCACCTAGAAAGCAAATCAGTGAGTTCTCTTTATCCTGCACAGCCGGCCTGGATACTTGCTTGGCCCCTGGTGGACTTTCCACCGCACTTAGTCCATCAGTCTCCCTTCCCTGCTGCCTGTGTGCCTGGCTTGACCTGCTCGCCATTGTCATATGAAGCACACTGTGCTGGAATGATTTGTTTATTGTTGATTCCTGTCCCAAATCTGAACTCTTTGAGACATAACCTATGTCTTTCTCTGTTTGGATCCTTGTGTTCAACACAGTAACTGCCATGTAATAAATAGCCAATAACTAATTTAAGCTGCACAGTGTAACATTTAAACTTAATATTTTAGATTTCATTGTTGTATTTGGGTGATAATTATGAGTGAAAAATGCTAATGTTTATTGAGCTTTTTACTCTGTGTAAGGCACTGTTCCAAGTGTTTTACTTATATTAAAACTCAGTTCTCCTAATAGCCTTTTGAATTGGGTACTCTTATTATCTACATTTTACAGATGAAGAATCTAAAGCTTAGAAAGAGACTAAGCAATTCATACAAGGTCTGCAGCCAGTAAGTACCTGAGCTGGTACTTGTTTGAACGCTTTCCAGTTGATGACTTGAAGTTGCTGCTCGTCTTCTAGACTATGTTCCCTGCTAACCTCAAAATCAAGTTTTCATGTGAGATGTTTTGCCTGTTTTAGAATGACTTGTGGTTTTGCTGTCAAAACTGTTGCAAAACCTGTCCTTTCCACTGAGCACCACAGTCAGGTTACAATACAGAGTGAATGAAGAATTGAGGGGGAATTTCAAATAGGTGGAGTGACTCACTATGTGTGTGTGTGTGTGTATGTGCATATATATTTCTATTTATTTTGTCAGATTTCTGGATCTTAGCCACTGAAATACAGATTGACAATCACAGAAGGAAGAACATTTTTAAGTTTTTAGCGATGCTTTGAACATAAAAGATGATTTTAAACATGAACCAGTATTCTCTTTCTCAGCAGAGCTCTTCCAATATGACTGTAAGCCTTATGAATCAGCTGTTTTTTCTAAATGGTAATAAATGAAATATAACCATTTTTATTTGGTGTTACTACATTTTCTGAGAAAACCAAAACTTAGTTTGCACAGGCTGTGTTCTCTTGTGCTTCTGGGAGCCATATCAAGAGGAGGTGGTCTTTAGTACAAAGATAGCAGGGCGTTCAGAGGCAGCCCTCCACTGCTGGGTTCCTTGCCTCTGTACAGCATCTCTCATATTCCCTTTCGCATTTTACAGTCCTGCTGTTCAGAATTATTGACTAGTTCTTGGATGCATCTGGCCTTTTTATGTGGTGTTTTGCTTATGCCCTCAGGCTGTTTCTTTAGCCTAGTATGCTGTTCCCCGAAGTACCTGTATAACTTTACCAGCTCACACTTCCTTGCTATTTCTGCTGCAGTGTCTTTTCTTATTCTTAGTCAGGGGTGGTAGATTTTTCTCTGCTTTCATAGTCCTATGGAAAGTCACAGGTTTCTCTCATTTGATGCAATGTACATGGAAGTAGTAACTGGGAATCACTGTACATGGTTTAGATGTTAGTGACAATATTTACAACACATTGTACAATTTTTAATTTTTTGGCATGTTTTTTCTTTGTGTATTTTTGAAAAAAAACCAAACAAACATGGTTTAACTTATTTTTAAAAGTCCCTTGATAAGCATTTTGTTATATGTTCATTGTGCTGATATATCATAATTTGCCTAACTATTCCTAGGCTGTTTTTACGTTAAGATTATTTCAGTTTTTAAGTATTAAAAGTAAAGTCATGGTGAACATCTTTGGGCATATATCTTTGCATTTCAGATTATTTTTTTAGGGCAGATTCCCAACAGGTGAATTACTGGGTACAATGATAGAAACATTTTTAGGATTCTTGATGCATATCCTGTCACATTGCTTTCCAAAGGAGTTGTAACAATTTGCCCTCCCACCAGCAGTGTTAGAGAGGGCTGTCTTTACCATACCCTGTTATATTATTAACAGCACTTAACTTATTTATTCTGAGGCCTTACTTCATTCCTTTGTCGTGACCTTTCCAAGCTGGATTGACCTTAATAAGTTGGCTCAGATTCCCAAGTAAATTGCCTTTTAACAAAAACTCTGTAAGATCCGTTTTAAAAGTTGGTGTGTCAAATAAGAGAGAGAATGACAAAAGGGTTAATTTTTAAATGTCCACATCTAGATGATATTATTTTGTGAAGTACATATTGAATGAATTAACTTTTCTTCCCTCAGTAGCAATAGTTACCTTTTCACAATCTTTTGAATCTTTTTGGAATTTTAAAGCCTAATAGCTATACTGGATTTCTAGATTAATTGGAATAAACACATTTTGAATATAAAATTGGCTTACAAAGTTTTTCATAGAAGTTGAAGCTTTTTAAGGAAAATACCAAATTGAGAAAATCTGGGATTTCTTTCTTTTATTCCTTGTGATAGTGTGTTTGCGATTTTTAACAGAAACTTCCACACTTCCTCTCTGTGTTTTACACAGTCTGATCCACTTAAAGAACTCGTGGGAAGCCCACAGTGAGGATGACCAGCAGGATTCCTTTCAGATTTTTCTCTATTTTCTCAGGCTTAATTATGTTTCAGTGTGTCTTAATCAGTGAAGTGAAATTAGAGATTTGAATCATGTATCAGTCGCCTTCTAAAACAGTCTAGTTTTTAGTTGGCTGCAGTCTATTTAGTGTTTTAGGGATGTTAATGTTAAGTGGTTTTTAGTTCTAAAATTTGCTAGTGGTGATAAATCTTGTTCTGCATAGAAGTCCTCCTCCAGGTCACCTAGCAGAGAGCTGTTGGTTTCTGTTAATGACTGCATTGTCCTTTGGTCTCTTTCATGACACTCAGTGACTTCTCACTGATGTTGCAGTAAAGCTTTTCCCTTGGACTTACCATGGTAAATACTCTTCAGGGGTAGCAGGAGGCAGCTAGCATGTATGTGAGGGTCAGCTTGTCGATAAATAGCTCTGCACATCTCCTATTTCCTGATTGGGCCGATGCTTGGCAGTCTTCAGCAAAGACTCTGAAAAGATGAAAATACTTCTCCATTGAGTTTTCCACTCCTTACTCTGTCCCTGGCAACCGGAGTTGGTCGTATTAGAGGGGGGTCTAATTGTCATTGCTGTTCTTGTGGTACTACATCTGTGAAGATATCAAAGATATAAAATGTTTGCCAGTTTCTCAGTTGTGTGATCAGTGACAGGTTTTCCCATAGCCGATTTAATTCTGATGAATATATTAGAATGTAGAGCCTTTTTAGTAAATACTGGCACTTGGTTGTTTTTTATAGGGCATGTTTCATTTCTCCTTTTACTAAGGTTGATAAGCCCATATTTAATTCATCCCATTGTAGCTGCTGCATTGTTTTTATTGGAGGAGGCTTTAAAATCTGGCAGGAAGACTTCTGCTTTCTTGCTCTTTTCAGTGTTTTTCAGTTGGTCCTTTCTCTGTAGTTTCTGTGTAGTTTCTTGACTTCTTTCCTGAAGCTGAAGGTTGACACTAATAAAACATTTTTCTGCCTACTGTGCAGGTGAACTGATAACAGTCTTGGTGACTGGCTGTATTTCGAGGTATATAAGTTAATTATGTAGAGGAAAAGGTGAGGATAGTAAGTTAGCTCACTTTGTTGACCTAGGAGTAAGTGTGGTATTGGGTTTTCTGCTAAAATATTGCAGTTTATTTTAATTTTTTCCTTTGAGTTTGCATGTGCCTTGTAATGTGTGTGTGTGTGTTTTTAAAGATTTATTTTATTTATTTATTCCCCCCACCTTGTTTGCACTCGCTGTCTGCTCTCTGTGTCCATTTTTGCTGTGTGTTCTCTGTGTCTGCTCATCTTCTCTTTTAGGAGGCACCGGGAATGGAACCTGGGACCTTCCATGTGGGAGAGAGGTGCTCAATCACCTGAATCATCTCAGCTCCCTGCTTTTGTTGTGTCTCTCATTGTCTTTCCTCTTTGTATCTCCTTGTTGTGTCACCTTACTGCATCAGTTCACTGCGCCTGCCTGTGGTGCGAGCACACTTTCTTGCTCGTCTTCCCCAGGAGGCACTGGAAACTGAACCCAGGACCTCCCGTGTGTTAGACGGGAGCTCAATTGCTTGAGCCACATCCACTTCCCTATAATGTGTTGAAGCTTCAATTTTTATTTGGAAGAAAACTTTTAAGTTGTCTCTATTTTAGTGACTATATGATCCTACATTACACAGATAACATTTGTTCTCCTTTTATTTGGTTTGTTAATTTTTTTTTCACATGGGAAAAAAATGTTTGCAATTACCTGTGAAATTTAATGCTTTTTCTTCACTTATTTCTTTTAATTTCTGTTTGGAAATGCTGTGTGCCAGAAAGTATGTGAATTGAAACAGGTTTAATTTGTATATCTTATTATTAATTGGCTGATAATCTCAAAACTATAACTTTTTTGGGGGGGCAGGGTTTGAACCCAGGACCACGTATGTGGGAAGCCGGTGCTTAACCATGAGCCCCATCTATTCCCCTGAGTTGTTTTTTTTTGTTTGTTTTGCTTGTTTTTTCTAGCAGTTATTGGGCACTGAACCCGGGACCTCCCAAGTCGAAGCAGGCGCTCAACTGCTGGAGCCACATCTGCTCCATCTATAACTTTTATATTTAACATAAAATTTTGATCTAAAATGCTCTTCTCTCACACTCAGTGGTTCTTAGGATTATTGTTTGCTATTTGGTTTTGGGTTATTTGCTTTTTCCAGGAATTACTTTTTCAGCTTTCAGAATCTAGTGCTAATGTTTTATTCTTAATGGCCCTCTTTGAAATAGAATCCTTCTAGAAGAAATCAAAGTCCCTCACTTATTTTGTTGAAGCCAGCTATAGTGCTGTAGAATCTGATTTTTAAAAAATTAGAAAACCCATCCTTTTCAGATGATACTTCGTGGTTAGTTGGTTGTCTGAGTGGCCTTTCCTTGTCTCTTTCTTTGCCATCCCTCGTTTTTCATTTCTATTAGAGCTGTGCTTTGGTGTCATTGCTTCTTGATGAATTCTCCTCGATTGCAAATATTAAAGTAAGGGCACTTTAGAAGAACCAAGGATAAAATATAGCTCTATAGGCTAGAAACTCTGGTATTTCTTTTTGTGGAAAGTAAGCAGGAGTAAATGTACAAATCTGTCTAAAATACCAGGGGGTGTTGCCAAGTGATGTGCCAGCAGCTTGGCCTGACTGATTGGTCACCACTGGTCATTCCTGACTGACCCCTCTCACTTTTCTCCTTTCCCTGTCCCCCAAACAACGCAAATCTGGGAGGAATGCCTGCTCCCTCTTTAGAGGCCAACTTCAGTATTCAGAACAGTTTTTAAGGCTGAACCTTGACAATGTCTCTTTTTCTTTTGAATGTTTTCAACCTTAGTGGTCAACCTTAGTAATGAGATTCTTCTTTTAACTAGGTTGTCTGCCCTTAATGCAGTTTTTTTTTTTTTTTTTTTTAATATTTATTTTTATTTATTTATCCCCCCCTTGCTGCTTGTGCTTGCTGTGTCCATTTGCTGTGCGTTTCTCTGTGTCTGCTGCGTCATCTTTCTGCACCAGCTCAGCACGCCCAGCTCACCGCACCGCACAGGCCAGCTTGCCTTCACCAGGAGACCCCGGGAATTGAACCTGGGGCCTCCCATATGGTAAACGGGAGCCCAACCAATTGAGCCACAGCCGCTTCCCTTAATGGAGTTTTAAAATCTTACTGGTGAACAAACAGCACATCACAACGCTATTAGATCATCTTGCTGTGCTTCAAACTGCAGCTCTTGTAGAAGACGCATTTGAGCCCATGACCTCAGACGTGGCAATGCCATATTATTGATCAGATTGGCTCTGTATTTGGGATTTGTCAGTTCCTTTGTGTACTAATTGTTTGGGTTGCAGTACCTTTCGTTTCAAAAGAGCTTTCTATGCATCCTGCCTTTATATGTAATCTTGCAGGACCAGTTTCTTTATTTTTGTCCATACTCATGCTCAGTCATCACAGGAGTGGAATTTGGTGTGATACTTGTTTTTAGAGTAGGGGTGTAGACTCTTCTGGGTGTTTCCATTCATAGCAGACTCTTTATTTTTAACAAGAGAAAAATGGCCTTTGATTATGTATGTGTGTATAATGATTCCTTTTAATTTTTATTCATCAGGGGTAAATATAAATGGGAACAATCCCCAAAACCATACCCTCATAACTCTCAAATGTCAAATAGTATCATGGTATGAGTAGAATACATTATATATACATTTTTAATGTTTCTGGGGATATTTTTATATGCTTCAGGATGTTTAAAGTATACATATGTTTTAATATTCCACATTTTGATGTTCTCTCTCTTCTTTTCTCTCAGTGTTTCATTGATGCTAAATTTCTATAAATTTAACATTTTTATCCTGTATCTTCCTATCTTTAGGTTCTTTAATTTAAAACTAAACATTTTGACCAACTTTAAAGCAAAATTTAAGTATGCTAATATGTTAAAATTTTGTTAAAATATTTCTTGATGAGAGATGAATTTAAAGTTCATTGCCTTAGTATCATGAAAATTGTATTTCAAATAAATTAGTCTGAATATTGGGAAAGGACACCATAGATTGGGTGTTGACTATAGACCTGTTAAAAGCCAAGCCAAAAATGTGCTGTATTTCATATATGAGGAAGAACAGGTCTCTACTATTGCTCATCCCCTCTGGCCTCAAATAACTTCTGTCCAGCTTGCCTTTCTTTGGGCAAGGCACAGTTGTCCACAGTCTAGAACTGCTGGAATACTGTAAATTTAAGGAGAGTAGGAGGGAGACTGTTCTATCATATACAAAATGCCTTCCCTACCAAGACACTGAGACATGGTGTTCTCTGGTTGTGAATCCAGCAGCAAGATCAGTAGAGTGTTTATGCCTCTGTCTGGGACCTCGGCCTTTCCCTCCAGTGACCTTTGTGTATTGGCTAATCATTGGGACTCAGTTTCCTTTTTTATATTAAGAGGATTATGAGATTTTAGTGAGGGAATGGTCAATAATTAAGTGAAAAATAGAGACTGTACATTCAGAACCTTCTCTGGGTCTTTAGGTCATTAAGCTGAGTTAAGCCCTGTTTTATATATTAGACATCTGCTAATTATTTGAATTTACACAATTGTCAAAGATTCCTTTTCTGTGAATGAATGTTTATTTGAATTACCTGTTTCATCTTACATAATTATTTCACTCCCTTTAATTTATTAATCAAATTTTGAAAATTTCCAAACCTTCAGGACAGTTGAAAGAATAGTACAACATACTTGTTTTTAAGGACCAACTGTAGTTTAACTATTTGGTGTAAAGTTAAAAGATTTTAATTATGCCAATAATTTGGGTTTTAAAAATTTTATTTCTCATGATTAAAATTTGTCTCCTTTACTTGCTAAGTTTAGTATTTGTTGTATACCAGAAACTAAAATCCCTATTATACATATTTTGCTTTTGATTTTATTGCTTTGAAATCATTTCATATTTTCTGAATAATATCTTTTCTGTATTTATGATAGCAAAACACTGGAAATCAAAAATTAAGTCTATTTCAAAATATTTTTCACCATGAAAAGTTACATTTTTCCATAAATACTAGCTTATGAATGGTCATTCTCTTTAGAAATACACATTTGAAGAGGTCTGCTTTAAATACATTAACTTTTGGGGTTTTAATGTAAATACTGAAATTAAGGATCAGTATTTATTCCTTTGACTTTCTCTATAATTAGCCCTCCTTTCTGAAACTGAAATGAAGAAAGAGTAAAAGACTTTTCTCAAACATATTCTAACTTTTGATTTAAAAAATCAAACGTTTACCTAAACTTTTCTTCGCTTATTTTAGTTTCTTCCTTGCTAAGGCAAATACCATGCAAGGTCTTAAACACTGGGAATTTGTTGGCTCACAGTTTTGAGGCTAGCAGGAGTCCAAATCAAGGCATCATCAAGACAGTGCTTTCTTCCCAAAGACTGGCATTCTGGGGCTGGCTGCCAGTGATCCTTGGACTTGGCTTTTCTGTCACATGGCAATGCACATGGCAGCTTCTTTTGGCTTCTCCCTTCTCTTCGGGGTTCCATTGACTTTCAGCCTCTGGTTGCTCCCTCTGTGGCTTTTTCCCTCTCTGTGACCTTCCCTAAAAGGCCTTCAGTAATAGGATTAAGACCTATCTCTTGGGCTATACCTTATCTTAAGTAACCTCAGCAAAAATGTCCTGTTTACAAGGGTATATACCCACAGGAATGGATTAAGTTTAAAAATACGTTTTTCTGGGGTACATAGCTCCAAATCACCATACTACTGGTCATCTATTTCTTGATTGCCCAATATTTCATCTGTGTATGTTTCTATTTTTTAATGTAAAAATATCAGAGTATTTGCCTCTTTCCAAAAATTAATATTTAAGTCCACCAGCATGTTAATGAAAGGTTTTAATAATTTAGGAAAAGCATGCATTATAATGTAAAGTATAGAAAAGAAGGAAACACTTGTTTCTCTATTCATAAGTAATAGACTGAAAGGAAATAAAAATAACAAGCTATTAACAGGGGTTGCCTCTGGATAATAAAATCATGGAATTTTTTCTTCTTCTATTTTTTCCTAGTCTAAATTTACCACAATGGTCATCTATAACCTTTTTCAGTAAAGGAGGAGAATGTTGACAGTCCTGATGTAGGTGGTTATAAACTAGGAAAGTTTCAGAAGGAAAAAATAGTACACAGGATGGGGCATATTGGTCTACAGGATGGTGCCGTCCCTGTCCCCCATCTCTCCGCCCCCTGAATTGTTTTCTCCCTCTGGGAACTCCAGATCCTCACCCAGAATGGCCTGGGCATGTGCTGGCTGATGTTTCTCCCCTCATCCGGGATAGAGTCCTGCTTCCCAGGCAGGAGAGCCAGGGACCTCAGAAAGAAGAATGCCCTTTTTTGCTTTGCCCTAGGTGGGCTTCTGTGTTTCTGTTTAAGTGTAGGTGATCTACCTTACACCCCTGAAATCCTAGCATATGATAGAACTTCTCCTGCACTCACTTTTTTTTTTTAAACTACTCTAGGCTATTAGATTTTTTAAATATATGAGTTCAGGGATGGATGTGGCTCAAATGGTTGGGTGTCTGTCTCCCATATGGAGGGACCTGGGTTCGATCCCCGGGACCTCCCTGTAAAAAATAAATAAATAAATATATGAGTTCCAGCTTGTCTGTCTTTTATTCCATTTGATGAAAATCCTTACACTTCAGGAAGCTTTACTTTTTTGTGCAAGAAGTGAAAATGCTTTGAACTTATATGGCAACATTCTATTAAACTTTTTTCACCCATTCAGTTTCCTCTGTGGTTTGCGGTGACACTTTTTTTATTTTTATTTTTTTTTAATTTTATTTATTTTATTTTTTTTTTACCGGGAGGTACCGGGGATCGAACCCCGGTCTCTCCATATGGTAGACGGACTCCGAACCTCTTGAGCCACATCCATTTCCCCGGTGACACTTTTTTTAAAACCTAGTTGCCCTTTCTTTCTTCCTGCCTTTTGTTTTCTGGCGCTTTTCTTGCTTGGAACAATACCCTCCTCCCCCTTCTTCCTCTACATAGACCCAGTTGGTTTACCAGTTTAACTATTTATGATTGTTCGATTAAGTTCTTATTCCTGAAAATATGAGGTTAAGATCATGGCTCTGAATCCAGACTGACTCCCTCTTCCACCATTTAATAACTGTATAAAACTGTGCCTTACTTTCCACATCTATAAGATGGGGATAGTAATATTATTTAACCTATAGGATTGTTGTTTGTTTTTTTTTTTACCAGGAGGTCCTGGGGATTGAACCCGGGTCCCTCCACATGGGAGATGGATGCCCAACCAGTTGAGCCACATCCGACCCCAATATAGGATTGTTAATAGGCTTAAATTCATTAATACAAGTCAGGTGTGTTAGTGAGCACTCAAAGTTTTAGTTTTTGTTGCTGGCGTGTATGTGTGTATATGTGTGTGTGTGTATATAGTTGATGTATATCCCCCCCGCCCCCTCATTTAATTGTGAGCTCCTGAGTAGCAAGGCCCGCCATGCCAGTATATCCTCCCTGAAACACAAGTATTGGCATAATGTAGATCGTTATCTCTAATTTGGGAGTGGGGTTGCACATTGTCATTGAAATAATAAAATAAAGATCTAGAAATCAGCTCTTTTAAGATACTCTTTAAATGCTTTAGTGAAGAAATAAGAATCAATGACAGGAGCCTGCTGTTTATATGTTGGGTCGATTTAGCTTTGTATTGACCATGGTAATAAAAACTTCCCAAATAAATTTGTAAGTGTTAGAAGAGAGGAAGTCATTGAAAGTATATTTTCAAGAAAGCTCTAAATAGAAATGATAATCTGATTATATTTTACAAATATACCAAAGTTCGTATTTGAAATTTTAAAAGTATATATTTTTAAGGTATCTTAACTTTTGAAAATTTTGCTAAATCTAAAAAAGATTTACTGTGATAATCAGGGTAGGCTAAACATTCGCTATATTAGAAACCATGCATGAGTCCCCAAACCTAGTTTTTCTCCCTAGGTCTGGTTTTTAGAATGCTGGTGATAAACCAAGCCTGATTTATTATATGACCATCCTATATGGGAAATGTCTGTAACTCTAGGTATCTTTGGTCAACCTTAAGAGATATAGCAGGGGTCAGATGTGGCTCAAATGGTTGGGTGTCCCTTTCCCATGTGGGGGGACCTGGGTTTGATCCCCGGGACCTCCCAGTAAAATAAAAAAAAAATATAGAAGGTGCACAGGCGTGCTGTCAGATGATGACGTAACAAGATGATGACGTAACAGGGGAGAGCCAAGACATACGCGCCGAAAAACTAGGAACTGAGGTGGCGTACGTGGCAGAATGCCTCTCTCCCACATTGGAGGTTCACAGGATCGAATCCAGGTGAAGATAGGAAGAGAAGGATGAGAGGAGAGGGCAGGAAACAGATGCAGAGAATTGCCCAATGAATGGACTCAAAAACAGCAAAAACAGAGGTGTTTGTGGTATTAAAATGCATAAAAAGTAAATATATTTTTAAAAAATGTAAAAAATTTAAAAAATTAAAAAATAAAAAGATTCATACTTTGAAATTTTAAGTGGGAAAGTCTTTGGAATATTTAATCAAATACTCTTTAGAGATGAAGAGGCTGAGTTTACTTCTCTCCTATCAATATTTATTCTTTAGTTATGGCAATGAAAGCAGTTTTAATTTTTTTTCCTGAAAAACCTTCTCATGTTATAGACCTTTATAATTTGCTTCTCCGGATGTTTATTTTTTTCTCACATAAATCCAATGCTCATTCTGCCTCAGATACCACAGGGCCTTCTCCCCTGTGTCTGTGTGTATCTCTTGTCCCCTTCTTATCAGGACACCAGTCAATTGGATTAGGGCCACCCTGTCCCAGTTTGGCCCTATCTTAAATAATCATGTGTTCAAAGACACGATCACATTCACAGGAGTGGGGGCTGGGACTCGAACATGTCTTTTGGGAGATACAGTTCAACCCATAACAATTTCTGTTCCCCCACAAGTTTTCTTGTCCTTTAGTAATCCATCCCTTCCACTTCTTCCATTTCCAGGCAATCACTTATCAGTTTTCTGTCATAGATTAATTCACCTTTTCTACAATTTTTACATAAATGAAATCATATTGGATATACTTTTGCCGGACTTCTTTGATTTAGCATAATAATTTTGAAATTAATGCATACTATGGCATGTCAATAGTTGGCGACTTTTTATTGCTGAGTAATATTCCATTTTTTGAATATACCAGTTTGCTTATCCATTCATCAGTTGACTGACATTTGGGTTTCCAGGGTTTGGCTCTTATAAATGAAGCTGATGTGAACATTCGTGTTTGAATCTTTGGACATATATTTTTTATTTTCTCAGGAAAATACCTAGGAGTAGAATGGTTGGGTAAAGTGGTAGGTATATGTTTAATTTTTTAAGAAACAGCCTAAACATTTTCCAAAGTGGTCATACTATGTCAGAGTCTAGCTGTCCACATCCCAGTCACTACTTTGTATAAGTCTTTTTATTTATAGCCATTCTAGTGGAAATATAATGGTATCATTGTTGTTTCACTTTGCATTTCCTTGATGGATAATGATGTTGAGCATCTTTTTGTATGTTTATTGGCCATTTGTATAAGTTATTTTGTGCAGATTTTTCACCCCTTTTCTCATTGATTTGTCTTCTGTTTTTTAAATTGTGAAGTAAAATGTAGAAATCTTGCAACCATGTAGAGTACTCCCCCTACTTGAATGCTAGGAATTCTTTAATAGAGAACAAGAAAGAACCCTTGGAAAGTTAAAAATATGATAATTGGAAAAAATTTCATGGAAAGATTGGAAGATGAAATTGAAGAGTGTAAAGGGCAAGGGGCTGCTATTTTTATCTAAAATCCTTTAGTACTATTTTCAGCTATGTGCATGTTGCAAGTTGTTTAAATTAAGCATAAGAAAAAATATTCATTGAATTTAATATTATGTTTTTAGTTGGGAGAGAGGACTGGCTTTATTTCATATTGATTACTCATGAACAACTAATGTCTCATGAGGATTTTCAAAACTTCGGCTTTGTGTTTGGGCAGACATCTCTGTCATGCAGGTACAGGTAGTATTGTCATGGGTGGCACACTGCTAGAATGTGCTGTGCATCTGTGCTTGGTCACTAAATATATGGTATTGTACGAATCACATGTCTTCTCCAGTTCTCATTTTCTCATCTATGATATAGGGATGGTAACAATAGTACTCACATCATTGGGCTGTGATGACCATTGAATGAGATAAGATCTAGAAGTCACCTAGTACCATGTGCAGTTTATAGGAAGTGCTCAGTAAGAACAAGCTGCTGTAAGATAACCTTCAAGCACATGGACTAAGAGGGTTAAGAAAAGAGTATGCTTAAAAAAAAATGTAACAGATACAACATTGATGATTATTAGGCTGTCCTGAGCTAAGGGTGTCACCTGTCAGACTGAAAGCTGCTTGTTCCCAGAAGTCTTTTAGCAACATTCCCCAGTGCCCATCACTGTACCCGGTGCTAAGATGCTATGCTGAGAATGAATGAATGAATGAATCCCTTTGTTGTAACTTTCATTTCTAGTGCTATCCCCTAGCTTTAGTATCATTCTTCTGATAATTAAAGAGAGTATGTCGGTGTGTTTTATAAGTATGTAAGAGTGGCATGTTCATAAATTAAACATTGCGTTTCATTTACAGGCGTCAGTTAGCAAGGTGAAAGTAACAGAACCATGGCTCAGTTTCCAACACCTTTTGGTGGTAAGTTTTCAGAATTCTTTCTTGTTCAATGTACTTTGGGGTCATAGTTTTAAAAACTTAGTATTGTGGCAGATTTCAAATATGCACAAAAATGGAGAGAATAGTATAATCAGCCCTTATGCACTCATCATCTGGTTGCAGTAATTATCATCTCATGGCCAATATGGTTTCATCTGGATTCCTTTGAGGCATCTCTCAAGTATCATATAATTTTATTCATAAATGCTTCAGTTTGTGTTTCTAGAGGATAAGAACTGTATAACTACCAAATCTTTATTATATCTCTAAAAATTTGTGGTAATTCTTTTTTTTTTTTTTTTTTACCGGGAGGTCCCGGGGATCGAACCCGGGTCTCTCCATATGGGAAATGGACGCCCAACCAGTTGAGCCACATCCGACCCTGTGGTAATTCTTTAATATTGTCAACTATTGAGTCAGTGTTAAAATCTTCCTGATAGTCTTTAGACAATTTTTTTTATCATGGTTTGTTCAAATTAGGATCCAAACAAATATGCATACAGAGCACTTAGTTAACATGTCTCTCAGTCCTTGAGCTCTCCTGCCACCTCCTCCTACCACCCCTGCTTTGCTGGGTTTCCTTTGCAGTTTATTTGTTGAAGTGACCGCGTCATTTGTTTTATAGTTTTTCCAAAGCCTGGATTTGAGCATGGCATTTTTGTTTGTTTTACTTTAGTTTATCTTTTTGAAACATAACAATCTGAATAAACATATCTCCTAACCTATCATAGAAATTGTTAAATACTATTCTTGCTTACTGTCCGAGTATTTTAAAGAAAGAGAGGATGCTATGTATTACTTTTGGCAGCTGTCTGATCCAGTCATTGTGAAGTGAGTGAGGATTCAAAAAGTTCCATCGCTGATTACTTCCATAAAAGTCCCGGTGGGATTCCAGGGCAGAAGCATACAAACTTGTAAAATCATTAGAGTTATTCTGTTTTGGTATTGTCCCCCCTTTAAAGTTATTGGGCTTTTGTTTTATAATTCCAGCAACCAATTATGACAGAGCAATAAAAATCCCTTGGAGAATTTGCAGACTTAGGCCTATGAGGGGAAGATCTTACCTGTCTCAGCCACGCTTTATCCTGACGTCTAACACAGTGTCTGGAACTCAAGAAATGGTCTTACAGTGACTTGAGTGAATTCCCACTCCACCTGTCACTGTCGTGGCAGAACCTGTAGAGAGGGAAGAAGGGATGTTTAGACATTTTGCTTTTGTGCTAGGCATATTTACATTTTGTATAAGCATACATATTATATATTTCCACCTTTTTGGAAAGTATCTAAAAGCTTTTCACTTATGTACTGTAGAATTATTTTGGTTAATTCGTTTGAGTACTAAAGTGAAGATCTCAGGAGTAAGGGGACATAATGGGCAGTCCAAAAGCAGAAACTGAAGGAGAACCTAAATCCCATTCTCTTTGTTTGACCATTATTTTTTTTGTCAGGATGCCAATTTTTAAAAACAGCTTCATTGAGGCATAATTTACATACCATAAAATTCAGTACTTTTAACTTTATAATTCAATGATTTTTAGTAAATTTACAGAATTGTTCAACCTTTACCATAATCCAATTTTAGAACATTTTCATCATTCCCAAAAGATTTTCCTTTTTGGACATTTCATATAAATGGATTCATACAGAGTACTAATTTTGAGTTACAATTTCTTCTTTTATAACTTTTACCTCTGGCACTTAAGGCATCTGAAAATGCATATACAAACTTAAAATTTTTTTTTTTTTTTTTTGATTAAGGTACAATTATTATGGTTTTATTTCAGAATGTACTGTTTCAAAATAGGAGATACAGGGGCTTGAACCTGGGACCTCATATGTGGGAGGTAGGCTCTCAACCACAGAGCTATATCCGCTCCCTGAAAATGTGGTTTTAAGTTAGTCTGTTGCTTAAGTTTATATAAATAAATTCTGATTATTAACTTACTATGTCTTCATACAATTTTGCTAACTATATAGGATTTTTTTTTTTTAAAGATTTTTATTTATTTATTCATTTATCCCCCCCTTGCTGCTTGTGCTCGCTGGGTCAGCTAACCACGCCGTGCGGGCGGGCTTGCCTTCACCAGGAGGCCCCGGGAACCAAACCCGGGGCCTCCCATATGGTAAACGGGAGCCCTACTGATTGAGCCACAGCCGCTTCCCTATATAGGATTTTAGGATAAGTTTTTTTGTGGCTTTTTTTTTTTTTTTTTTTTTTTAAGAAATTTGTGCCAGTTTCCTTTTTGGCCTGCTTTAATCTTAATTTTCTGATTTTATGTATGTAACTTCCTGAGAGAAAAACAGATCTTCATTTTCCAAACAATTTCTAACATATTGGCAGAATTGTGAAGAACTAGTGTTGATATAGTCTGTGTGCATTTTCCTTTACTTTTCCCACCGAATAATTTCTCTTTTCTTTGGATTTTAGGCAGCCTGGATATCTGGGCCATAACTGTGGAGGAAAGAGCAAAGCATGATCAGCAGTTCCACGGTTTAAAGCCAATATCTGGATTTATTACTGGTAAATGTAGACAGTGTTTTTATGTTTTCATTCATTAGTAGTGCATCTATCTGTGGAAAATCTAGAATGTAAACCTAAGGTAGGCAAATATGGCCCAGGGGACATTTGAGTTTGTTTTTTCATAATTGCTTTTCATGTAATACACTCAGCCCTAATGAATGTCAAACCACTTGCTTCAGGCACATCTCTAATGGGAATTGATAAAATCAAAGGACCACATTCTTTGAGCAATATGGAAGTAGACTATGTGGCCCCTGAGCTAAACTACTTGATCTTCAACTAGTTTGGGAAATTGCTAAATAAATGAACAGATTCTGAGCATTTCAAAGGAAAAAATATATATATATAAAAGGATTTCTCTTTAATACTGTGTTCCTCAATTTCCTTTTGTACTTTGCTTGTTTATTTATCTTCCCTGTTTAAATATTTTTCAGGAACTAGGTTTAGTAAAAATGAGATACAGAGTTCCTGGAGATTTGTTGTTGTGTGTATATGTAGCATTGTTCTCTTTTCTCTTTAATTTGTTAATTCATAATTATTGATGCTGGTACATTTTGATCATTGTTATTTATCCTCCATAAATTCAGAAGTGTCCCAAATTTAAAGTTTAGGTGTTGGGAACTTTTTTATAAAGTGTCAGTATGGGTCAGCAATTTCCTAAGGATTCTATAGATAATGCTTAATCATAATGGTTAGCTGTTAATAGCTTAGTTAATTGTAGATTAATTAAAGTGGAACTCTACCCCACAAATGGTAGGCCTTTTTTTTTTTTTTGAGATAATTTGTAAAAGTATTAGGTTCTAAAGTCAGTGCTGATGAATTCATTTTACTGTTGCTTGTACATTTACCATTTGACTTTTATCATGTATTTACGGGATTACCAGCCTCTCTTGGTTTTGTAATTTTGCTCTAAGAGAATTTCTGTCAGCTGTTGTTCTCTTTTGAAACTTTTTCCATTTAATTTACAGGTGATCAAGCTAGAAACTTTTTTTTTCAATCTGGGTTACCTCAACCTGTTTTAGCACAGATATGGTAAGTTGGGATTTTATATAAGCAGAAGGTAAATTAAAATATTTTCAGTGATGTTTGGGAATATTATTTCTTAAGCAATAGAAGGAGAACATGTATCTGTAGCCTGAATTACTTTACTACTTCTTACCAGAAAAATACTTCTGACAAGTGTCCTAATTTGGAACTGAAAAAAAAAAAAAAAGAAAAAGTGAAATTCGAACAATAGCACTTTGTCAAAATGTGAATTGAGAAATCTAGGTTTTGATATTTTCTTACTACCAATTTGTTTTAGCTTTGTCTGAGTCACCCAAATTCATCCGAATGTCCCATGTTCCTTGTTGAGTCTTTCATTGATTAGAGATTAAAAGGTGTATTAGTCAGTCAAAGGGGTACTAATGCAAATAACAGAAATCTGTTGGTTTCTCTAAAGGGTATTTATTTGGGGTAGAAGCTTACAGTTACTAGGCCATAAAGCATAAGTTTCTTCCTTCACCAAAGTTTTTGCCACGTGTTGGAGCAAGACAACTGCTGACGTTTGCCAGGGTTTAGGTTTCTTGGATTCCTCTCTTCCCGGGGCTCCCATTTCTCTCCGGGTTCAGCTCCTCTGTTTTCTCCACAAGGTCAGCTGTAGACTATGAGGCTCTCTAGACTTTGTCTGTCTCCAGATGGCCAGCTGTGAACTGTCAGACAAACCACTCATCTCTTTTCCTGGGGCCTTCTCTCCTTCCTCACGACTAAGCTCCTCTGTGTGCTTACTTCCCCCGGCTCCAGCATTAAAACTCCACGTCAGAACTCCAACTCAAAAACTCCAACTCTGTCCTTTACAATGTCTTTTATCTTTGATTCCCCACCCACCAAGGGGCAGGGTTCAACGCCCTACTGATGCAGCCAAGTCAAACCCTAATCATAACTTAATCATGCCCAGATGAACAGACCAGTTTACAAGCTTAATCCAATCTATTTTTGGAATTCATAACTATATCAAACTGCCAAACTACTACAAAAGGTAAAGGAGATATTTGAGGGTTAGTAGAGGTTAGAAATAATTAGTATTTATTGCAATGTAGTACATGGTGATTACATAATAAATATTGTTGGTTTCTTTAATTGACTTTCACAAATAGGACTTCAGTCTTTTGAAGCTACAGGAAAGAAAGAAAGTGAATTAAAAAAAGGGTGACAGGGGAGCTATTGTAGCTCAGAGGTTGAGCACTGGCTTCCCACATTATGAGGTCCTGGATTCAATCCCTGGCCCTGGTACCACCACCACCACCACCACCTCCAAAAAAAAAGGATGACCCAAAACTATGACATAGTTTTGGGTTCCAGATTTATGAATTTGGGGAGCCATTCTGAATTCTGTTGATCTGTTGTGGGCCGAACTTCCCTACAATGTTTGGTTCTTAACAGTTAATACTTCATTTCTCTGAGTTTATTATGATTATGGAGGCCACTTGTTATGGTGGAAAGAGAAAACACATGATTTTTAGTAACAGACCTGAGTTTGAATTCTAGCTCTACTATTTTCTGTCTTTATCATTTGGAGCAAGAATTTATTCTCTCATCTCAGTTTCCTAATCTAGAAAAAGGCAATACTTACATTTTTGTTGAAAGTATTAGCAGAGAAACTATATATAAATGATTTAGTGAAGAGCCTGGCACATAACAGGCCTTCAAAAGAAAACCCAAAAAAGGTAGCTGCCATTGTCATCAGGGATGAGGTGTGCCACATAACTAAATCATCCAACTAATTGCTTGTCCCCTTAAGTGACCAACCTTTTTTATTTATAGTTTTTATAGAAATTAATAAAGATTGACATCATGTTGCTTTCAAGCAGATTCTATAGAACAATAAGCTAAGGTTTTTCTTGATTGTTTCATCATTGTGAAAATCATAATGTTCTGAAATAGCATAACTTTCATGGGATATACATATGTTTGAGTATGGCTATATTTGAATTGAAACTAAATGATACCAGATAGCTGTGCTTTTTTTGGTATCTGCTTTATTTTCTTTTTCTTGGTTGTCAGCATTTTGGCTGCCAGACTGTCTCCTTCAACTAGTGAGCTGCTTCCTATGATGCCATTCTAGTTCTAACTTCTGATCTACTGTGAGCTAGAAAAATCAAATAGCCAAAATTACTTTTAGAATAAAATAAAAGGCTCAGAGAGAGAGTGAGAGAGAAAGAGAGAGCATGTGTACGCAAGTGCAAGAACCCAGGTGCGTGTGAACACTGTCCCATCAGTTCAGTGCATGAGTTTAAATGCAAGGGACTTGTGCTATCTTTATTTTTTTTTTTAATCGATTTTTTTTTTTTTTTTTTTAAGATTTTTATTTATTTATTCATTTATCCCCCCCTTGCTGCTTGTGCTCGCTGGGTCAGCTAACCACGCCATGCGGGCGGGCTTGCCTTCACCAGGAGGCCCCAGGAACCGAACCCGGGGCCTCCCATATGGTAAACGGGAGCCCTACTGATTGAGCCACAGCCGCTTCCCTTGTGCTATCTTTAATTATAGAACAGCTACTTATTATTTTTATAGCAAAAAATTTTATTATCAAGATGAAAAATTGTAAGGTTCATGAACCACAGATGTCCATTCCAAAGGGAATTAATTTAGTGCAAAGTATGAGCAAGATCTGGCTTCTAACCCTACCTCTGATACTTATTCATTTTGTAACCCTGGGCTAATACTTGACCTCTCGAGCCTAAGTTTTTTAATTTATAAAAATCAGGATAATAATATCAGATCTAATGAAACAATCTTCCTCCCTATCTCTCATACTAATCTTGTGTTATAATTTTTTTGTTCTGATGTAGAAAGTATATGCTTGTTAACTAACTTAATGAACTTTTGAACTATAACCTGTTAATACTTTGGGCACTGCCTATCTATCCAGTGTGATTTCTAATTAAGAATACAATAAAACCTGAATTCTCAAAGGATGGCTGCAAGTCAGTGTGTGTAATTCCAATTTATAACAGCTGCCAAAGATGATAGTACTTCCTAGAATTTGTCTTACTAGTAAGGAACTGGAAGGAAACTGGCAAATATCCTTTTGGCAACTTAAATGCTTTAAATTGCTTCAGCCTTAAGACTGAAATGGAGGTGGGGAGGAGGAGGAAAGCTTGGGTGCTAGAATAAGAAGCTGAAGGGGCAGGAAAGCAAAAGAGGTGGGAAAAGAGGTCGAAAGAGGGCTTTGGAACATGCAGCAGTAGTGGCCACAGAAAGGGAGATTAGCAGCTTCTAAGGAGGGAAATAAGGGGAAGGGAGTGGGCACCACTGGAAATGAAGGGAACCAGAGACATAAAGGCAAATGGGTGTCTAGTTCAAGGATGGTAAATGGGGGCAGGGTAAGCAGCCATATAACTTGTACTATCTTAGGACACTTCTGAGTTTAGGTCAGAAGGGCCTTCAGCCGCCAACAAGATCAGTTTGCCAAACTTAATTACCAAAATGTCTAAGTCTTTGAGTTTTTGAAAAGTACTTGGAAATGACCACCTAAAAATGTCCATAATCATCAGTTAAAACACATGAAGCTCTTAGAACAGTCCCTGCCATGTATTAAGTGCTCAAGAAAACTTAGTCACTATTATATCATTACTTTATAAATCCTATTATATACATAAGGTGAACCTTTAAAACCATTTGAAATAATTATTGTGTGATGTATCTTTTTTCTTAGAAGTATCTAAGAAAACTTCTGAGGACTTCACAGTCTTTGAGATCATTATTACAAACATTAAGTACTGTAGAAATGCTAGTTAAGAACAGGGTTAGGACTGGCACGGCAAGATGACACTATGAAGAGACACAACGAGAAAACACAATCAGAGACAAAACAAGTGGGAGCAGAGGTGGCTCAGGGCAGTGGATACCTCCTTTCCATATGGGTTCGGTTCTGAACTGGGTTTGGTTCTCAGTGCCTCTAAAAAGTAGATGAGCACTCAACAAACAGAGAGCAGACAGCAAGTACAAAGCAATGAAGGTTTTTTTAATTTTTTTTTTTTAAGAAATAAGTAAAAATTAACCTTTGGGGCGGGGGAGAACAGGATTAGATATTGATAGAGCATCCTGATAAAATATTACATGGTGACTTTTTTTTTTTTTTTTTTTTTTTGAGGTACCAGAACTGGGAATTGAACCCAGGACCTTGTATGTGGGAAGTTGGTGCTCAACCACAGAGCTACATTGGTGCCCCGGTGTTGGTTTTTTCATTTGTTTTGCTTGCTGTTTTTTTTTTTTTTTAGGAGACACTGGGAACTGAGCCCGGGAACTCTGATGTGGGAAGCAGGAATTCAACCGCTTGAGCCACATCCGCTCCCCTACGTGGTGCCTTTTAAATGATGTGTACTTTTGTTTCTTTTTATTTTGCTACCTTTATAATTATAACAGAGAGGCACTTACGTTTAGAAAAACACTTGAGCATGACCCAAGTGGTGGCTTAAATAGATTTTAAATAATATTCTGTTAGATCATTTTAATGGTCAGTTTTTTAAAATGAAGATTTGTCTAAGGTCAGAGGTTTATTTCATTAGAAGTAACATGTTAGATATGTTTTAAATATGAACTGACATTGAAGATTTTAAAGGTAGAGTGATGAAGAGGAAATATTAATAAAATACTTCCTATGAAAAAAGCCAAAATGATTAAAACCTTTAGTCTTGGAAAGCAGTCTTATAAAAACCATTTAGTTTTTCAGAGTATCTATAGATGTAAAAGGTATTCATTCCTTTTGCCATTCTCCATCCACTCTGCAAAAGTGTCTATAATGACAAACCAGTCCTTGAGAATCCAGCAATGATAAATATATCCCAGAAGAACTAATGAGATTAAGGATGGCACCCAGTGGGCTCTCACTGGTAGGTTTTAAAAAATTGAAGAAAAGATGTGCTTTGCCTAGCAGGTACGTTCCCTGAAAGATCAGGGTTTATTTGTTGCCAGAAAGCCAAGTAGTGGAAGGGTAAAAGGGGAGAGAAATGGGGCAGAGATGAAAAGCGACTACAGCAGCATCCGGTAAGGGGTGGTGGTTGAGCAACCAATACTGTCATTAGAAGAGGGCCAACGAGAAGGTGACCAAGAGAGGAGCACCGTGGAGACAGAGAGTGGAGTGTGAGAGTCTGGAGCTCAGAATAGGGGCTGGGCTGCAGATCTTTTTTTTTTTTTAAACAATTTATTGAAGTAAATCATTCATACATGAACATACATTAACTATAAGTGTTCAGTAAACATCGTGATCTTATAAAACAAACGTATAGCATCATACAGGGCTCCCACACATCACCCCTCTCCCCCAAACACCCTGCATTATTGTGAAACATTTGTTAACAAATCATGAAAGAGCATCGTCAAAATATTAATACTAGCTATAGTCTGTATCTTCCTCCTCTATGCATTTTTTAAGAGTTTATTTATTTATTTATTCTTTTTTCTTTACTTTATTTTGTACATTTAATAATTGAAAATATAAACAATTAAAAACTAAAAAGTAAACACAGATGAATAAATATATACATTTCTCAATTAAATGTAATGGATACATATAAAAATGTTTTTTGAATCAAGCAATATGTTACACAGTATATTTGGTTCATAGTAACGCATTCATACAGTATTTGTCCTTTTGTGTCTGGCTTGCTTTGCTCAACATAATGTCTTCCAGGTTCATCCATGTTGTCATATGCTTTACGACTTCATTTCTTCTTACGGCTGCATAATATTCCATCGTGTGAATAGACCACAGTTTGCTTATTCATTCGTCTGTTGATGGATATTTATTTATTTACTTTTATCCATTTAACCCCTCCCCCCCATTTTTTACTGTTATGTGTCCATTCACTGGGCAACTCTCTGTGTCTGTTTCCTGCCCTCTCTTCTCATCCTTCTCCTCCTGACTTCACTGGGATTTGATCCACGGAGTCTCTGATTGTGGGAGAGAGGCATCCTACCGCCTGTGCCACCTTAGTTCTTGGTTTTTCGGTGTGTCTCATCTTGGCTCTCCCTTGTGTCACTCTCCTTCTACATCATCATCTTGCTGTGTGGCATGCGGGGCCTGGCGACTCACCTGTGGATGGGGCCTGACAGCTCACCCACTCGCAGGACCTGGTGGCCCACGTGCCTTCTATATTTTTCTCTTTTTAATTTTTAGGGAGATCCCGGGGATTGAACCCAGGTCCCTCCATATGGGAGACGGACACCCAACCACCCGAGCCACATCCGTCCACCTGCTATATCTCTCAAGATTGACCAAAGATACCCAAAGTTACAGTCTTTTCCCATACAAGATGGTCCTATAATAAATCAGTCTTGGTTTATCACCAGCATTCTAAAAGCCAGACCTACGGAGAAAAACTAGGTCTGGGGCCACATGCATGATTTCTAATATAGCGAATGTTTAGCCTACCCTGATTATCACAAAATCAGGACAGCGAGAATATTCACATTGGGCTGCAGATCTTTGTATATGGATGGAAATGGAGACTGTGGGGCATTCAGGAGAATGAGGAGAAGCACTTTCCATGAGTCTTGGGTAATTCCAGTATCTCCTTGAAACCAGCTATCACTTCTTCAGAGTAGGCTTCTTGAAAGACATTTCTGCTCCCAAGGTCATTTTATGTAAATCAAGGGAAGAGAAGGTCTCATGAAGGAGGTAGTTATTTAACTATGTTGGAAGTGTCTGTGAGAGGTCAAGTAAGATGAGCACTGAAAATGTTCTTTGAATGTAAAAGCATTACCAAGATTCATTTTTAAGATTTTCTTTTCCACAGCCACTTACCAAATGTTTAGATTTAAGATTCCTTTTCCACACCCACTTATCAATATGTTAACTGGTAAAACTGCTCTGTACCATTCATTGTATATTATGTTTTATGCTTTCTTATTTCAACATTCTGATATTTCATTAGGTTGGACTTCCTTAAGGAAAATTTTAAAGAAAATACACTTCTGTGGTGAACATTCTGGATTTTTCCTTGCTTGATAGAAAATAACTTTCTTTTGTCTTCATGCATGAAGGGATAGTTTGCTAAGTATAGAATTTTAGCATCATAATAATTTTCTCACTCCATTCTGTCCAATTGCTTGTTTTTTGTTATTCTTGTGTGTGTATGTGTGGGGGGGTTACCTTTGTCTTAAAGTATGTAAGACTTGCTTACATTTGAAGTTCAGAAAGTTTTCTAAAACAATGTGGGAATTCTGTTCAGTATGTAATAAACTGTATTAATTCAAAGACTGGTCCACACACACCCATATACCACCTCACCCCACCTCCCCAGGATAATTCCTCAAGTTGGTCCTTGAAGTTATCAATAGCTTTCAGTGTTCTGCCTCCTTCTTGTCCTTGCTTCTAAAGAGATTATATTTCAGTAATCATATATGTTTTTGTTTCCACAAACTTTCTAGTTCTGAGCTTACTACTTTTTTAAAAAAGTTTTTTGCAATGATGAAAATTTCTTCAATTTTACACTTATAAAGTATTGATAGTATTAATAAAATATATTTAAACATTTTGAATATTTCAAAACGGTAACTAAAATTCCCTTAATACCCTTGGTGCCCCAACCACCCAGTTTTCTTTTTTTCTTTCTTTCTTTTGTTCATTCATTTTTGTTTTGTCCTGTTCTAATAGACCTGCTTTTATTTATTTTATTTGTATATTAACCTCTCAGATCTTACTGTCTTTTCTTCTGTCTTCTAACTCTCTTTCATTGTGGTCCTTTTGTCCTAATGGCTTAGGCTATTTCCATTCTATTTCAAATGCTAAATTTTGCTTCAAATATTAGATGATTAAAAAAAAAAATTCTACCTGTTCATCTTTCTTGATGAAAACTAGGTACCTGACTTTAAATGCCATCCAAATGCTTATGGTTCCTAACTTTGTCTTCTTCTTCTTTTCCCTGATCTCTTCTTGGATATCCACCTGCCTTTCACTCTTCCCTTGAATGTGTGTGAGAATCTCAAACTGAATATATCTAAACCTGGATCTCGAGCCCCCTCCCTTGCGCTTCATCCCAGAGTCCTCACCATCTTGACTCTTGACTAAGCATCGACCCAGCTGCTTAGACCAGTACCTGGCAGTCAGGCTGGGTCTCTTCGTTTCCTCGCTTTATACATCCATTCCATCAGCATGTACTTTTGACTCCATTTACAGAATTTATCCTGTCTGGCTACTTCTTTCTGTCTTCACTGCTACCATCTTAATCTGTCATCTCACCTGGGCCAGTTACAGGATTCTGACTGGGTCCTTTTCCACATTTGTTCCCTTAGAGTCCATTCTTCACACAACACCCGAATAATCTTGTAAAAAAGTAAATCAGTTTAAAATCCTCCATTGAGAATAAATTCCAAAGTCATTACCAAGATTACAAATTCCAGTCTGATCTGGACTCACTCTTCCTCAATTTCTGCACTCAGCTCCACTGTTATTTAAATGTGCCAAGTTTCTTCTTGCCTCAGGGTCACTGCCCTTGGTGTTTCCTCTTCTCGTAATGCAGTCAGTTCTCCATGACCTTCACACAGCTGGCTTGTCACTCTTCAGATTTCTCCTCCCCTGTCAGCTCCTCAGAGAGGCTTTTCCTCACCAGTAGGGCTAAAGTAGTTCCCTCTGCCCACCAGCACGTAACCTCCATCTTCTTTTATTCAGTTTTTATTTTGTTTTGTGTCTGCTTGCTACTAGAATATACGCTCTGTGAGAGCAAGAACCTTGTCTATCTTTTTCGTAGTTCTACCCCAATTCCTAGATAATCTAGTGCCTAGACCTTAGTAGGTACCTCCACCCCCAAAATAAAATTTGTTGTGTGAACGAATGGCTGTCTAGGCCAGATTAATCTGCACCAGTGGCTTGGATTTTGTGCCACCAGCAAGTGGGTGTTGAGCAGCCAGGGACAAGCCCTGTGGGCAAGGTGGGCTTCTGGAGCCATCTGCAGGCTTCAGCCCTGAGGCATGGGATGAGATGGAGGCAAGAGGAGGCTGGTCTCTTGGCTTATGCAGAAGAGCTGCAGAATTGCTACACTCATAGCCACTGCAAACAGTACGCCTGTTAAGTAGAGTTCAAGGTTACTTTGTATATTTTTGTGGTTTTTTGGCAGAGCTGTATGAAGTACTCTGTTCAGAAGTTACTGGATTAGGTCCCCCACTCTCTCGTCCTGTGTGAATATGGATTTAAAATGCTATTAGGTTAATCTGGTTTTTTTTTTTTTTAAAGATTTATTTATTTATTTTATCCATTTTAACCAACACCCCCTTCCCCATTTGCTGCTTTTTTGTGTCCATTCGCTGAGCAATTCTCTGTGTCAGTTTCCTGCCATCTCTTCTCATCCTCCAGTCTTCACCAAGATTTGATCCTGGAGACTTCCGATGCAGGAGACAGGTATTCTGCCGCCTGCGCCACCTCAGCTCCTGGCTTCTGCAGCTTTTGGAGCATCTCGTCTTGTCTCTCCCCTGTTACGTCATCATCCTGCTGCATGGCTCCCGGGGCCCGACAGCTCAGCAGCACACAGAGCCTGGCAGCCCATGCGCCTTCTATATATATATTTTTTTATTTTACCGGAGGTCCCGGGGATCGAACCCAGGTCCCTCCATATGGCAGATGGACGCCCAACCATTTGAACCACATCCACCCCCCTGGTTTTGTTTTAATTCAGTTTAAGAATTTGCCCTGTTCTCCATCTTTGTGGATTTAATTTTATTTTTTTGAATACATAATGGATTAAGGTTCCAAAAGCCAAAACTCTACAAAAAGGTACACTCAAAAAACAGTCTGTCCTTCTGTCCTTCATCCCTGTTCCCACACCTTTTATTAGTTTCTTGTTATTCTTCTTGTGTTTATTTTTATGGGGGAAAAAAAGCAGCTATCTAATAAATAAATATATGTGTATATATATATATATATATGTATATTTATATTTAAATTATTTCCTCTTCCTTCTTGTATTAAAGGTAACCTCCTATAACTACTCTTTACTCTTTGCTTTTTTTCACTTAACATATCCTGGAAATCACTCATAAAACCCACAGACATCTTTCTCTCTTTTTTTTTTTTTTTTTTTACAATTGCATAGTACTCATTGTAGAAGATACACCATTGTTTATCCAACCATTCTTCTGTACAGGGGTATTTAGGTTATTTCCAATATTTTGCTATAACAAATAATGCAGCAATGAATGAATTTATGTGTGTGTTTTTTTTTGTTGTTTTTTTTTTTCCCCCGGGAGGTCCTGGGGATGGAACTCAGGTCCCTCCATATGGGAGACAGACACCCAGCCATTTGAGCCACATCTGTCCCCTATGTGTATGTATTTTTGTATTGTTGGAGGTGTCTCTTTAGTGTAAGTTCCTAGGAGTGGAATTACTGGGTTAAAGGGTAAAAGCATATGTAGTTCTGGTAGATGTTGCCAGATATCCCTGCATTTGGAGTTGTACTACTTTTTTTCCTTTGATAGTATATAAGAATGATTGGTGGTTTGTCTGCACAAATAAAACAAAAAAGTTTACCCTTAATATTCAGCATACCTCTGGTCCCTTTCTCATTTTGACCCTGCCTGTGGTTATAAACAGATTTTTTTTTTTTTTTTAAACTGGCTTTTTTTTTGTTTGTTTGTTTTGTTTTTTTTTTATTTATTTTTTTTTATTATGGGTAAAAATCAAAATTCTCACAATACATACAAACATTTGTAAAATGATATATAAATATATAGGCATATATGTGTATTTGCTTACAAAAAATGTTATTTATATATATATATATGCATATATTTTAAGAGGTGCTTAGATTACCAATAAACAGATTTTAATATCACACTAAACATCATATTTAAGATCAGTTTGTTTTCTAGAGTTATATACACCAATTGTTCAACTTATTCTGATATATAGCATATGAATTTTAACCTTGAAACGTTTGTGAATTTTATTTCAGTATTCTCAGACTTTTTTTGAGAGGTAGATGATTAATAACAAGTAAACTGGAGAAATGGCTATAAATGGGAGATGAAATGGATGGCAGAGTTGAAGTCGTTTTTTTGCACAGTGGCCATGAGAAATAGAATCCCACCTCTGTTCCTGTGTATTGGGGTTGGGAGGGAAAGGTAGAGGCGAGAGCTGAACTTGATAGGAGTAACTACTATATGTCCCAAAGGCTTTCAAGTTTCTACTACCAGTTATGTTTTATTAGTTGATACTTTTTAAAAAAAGATTGGGATTGAGGTCGGTGGCTTAAGGTTAAGCACCTGGAATTTGGTTCCTTTCTTCTCTCATTGAGGCATATTAGTAGCAAGGTTTTTAGAAACAATGAACTATCCTAATTAACTAGTCCAGTGCTAGGAAGTCTTTTCTCCCCTACTCTACTCACTATCCCACATTTCTGCTCCTCACTAGAAAATACATTTAGAGGGGAGTGGTCTGGGGAACAGGAATGCCTGGGCTTTTGTTTATTTGTTTGTTTGTTTGTTAGTGTGTATGTTCATGTTGATTGATGGGAATCTTGGGAGCCTTTTTTTTTTTTTTTTGCTTTCCAAAACCCATATGAAATAGTACAATGTCTTTTAAAAAATTCTTCGAGAAATAAGAAGAGTTCACCACTTCACTTTTCTAACTTAACTTCCTTTTAAAAACCTGTAAGATAGTCGTCCCCCTCCCCCCCAAATAAAGCAACAGAGACCAGTTTCATTTAGGAATATAAATGCAAAACAAAGTCTTAGCAATTAGAATTCTGCTATGTCTGAAAAGAATAATTTACTATGACTAACTTGAATTTATGCCAGAGATGCAAGTTATGCAGAGATGCAAGTTAGTTTAGAATCAGGAGATGCTGTCAATATATATATTGGTACATTAGCAGATTAAAGGAAAAAAAAAGATGTGATCAGACCATCAGTTGTTGATTAGGCATTTGAGAAAAATTATTGTAGCCATTTCTAGTAAATAGAAAAGGGAACACTTAAATATGTTAGACTGCTTTAAAAAAATCACTACCATATATTGCTCTAAACAGTGAGACACTAAAGTTATTTTACTCAAACTCAGAACTAAGCAGGGATGCTCACACGTTTGATGATGTCTTAGAGGCAATAAGACCAGTAAAAGAAATGATTGGCATAAATATTAAAAGGGGGAAAAAAACTGACTTTTTTTTTTTTTTTTGGTTTTATGTGATTGTATACTTATCAAACTCAAGAGTTAATCCTTTTTAAAAAAATTAGTAGGGAAGCGGCTGTGGCTCAATCAGTGGGGCTCCCGTTTACCATGTGGGAGGCCCCGGGTTCGGTTCCCGGGGCCTCCTGGTGGGGGCAGGCCCGCCCGCGCGGCGTGGTTGGCTGACCCAGCGGGCACGGGCAGCAGGGGGGGGATGAATGAATGGGTAAATAAAATCTTTAAAAAAAATAAAAAAAAAAATAAAATAAAGTAAAATAAAAAAATTAGTAGGGATAATAGAAATTTGGTAAGTTTTTCTCTGCTTGAATTTAGCACCTACAAGTGGAAATAGGGAAAAATATTCCATTTAAACTAATGACAAAAATGATAAAATTCTTAACAATACATTTAGCATGAAAGTATATTACTTATATGAAGAAAATGATATCATCTTATTGAAGGAAATAAAAGTAGAAACGAACACGTGGAAAGACATACTATTGTCTTAGGTGGACAGATATTATGACACACATGTCAATTCTCAAAAACATAGTATATAAATTTAATGCTGTTTCAGCTTGGATCCCGGTAGGGTTTTTGTAGAATAGATAAAATAATCTTAAAGTTCATAGGGGAAAACAAATGTTTGTGAAAAGCTAAAAAAAAGAAAAAAAAGAAAAAAAAAAGAGTCATGCCAGATATCAGCTCATAACATATAGCCACGAGCCAGTATAGTTATGTAGGCCTGGGAATTGTTCAGCCAGAATAGTTAATCCCAAAAGAGGTTCTACTTCATATGAACCTGTAATAAATACCAAAAATATATTTCAGCTGAATGAGAAGAAGATGGATTAGTTAATAAATAATGCTGGAAAAGCTAGGTATCCATCTGGAAAAAATAAAGTTGAAACCTGGGATAACATACCAACACACACACAGTTGATTTCTACAGATTAAAATGTAATAAAATAAACAATGCTATCCTAGAAAATCAAGGACTAAAAACCCATACACTGTGTGATGAAAGATTATTATATATAAATATTTAAAACTCCTATGCAGTAAAAATATACACAAAACCAACAGACAATATTTTAAAAATCTTTCAACAGTTGACAGTTAATATATAATATACAATGACCTCTTATAAACTGACAAGTGAAAGACATGCATCCCATCAGAAAATTTGGCCAAGAATGTGAAGGAACAGTTCAGGAAGTACAAATTCAGATAACCAGGAAACGTGGCATGTGATGCTCCAGCTCACTAGTAGTAAGGGAAATTCAGATGCCACTGGTGTGATTTGCTGAGGGTGATCATTGACCCTAAGAGGACTGGGGAGCTTCTATCTGAGGCAAAAAGGAAGTTCCTGCAGCCGTGGGGTTCAGTTTTCTGCTTAACGACCTTTCTTTGTTTCCAAAATAATAGTGCTGGATTTAAACCTTTTTTATTGTTTTTAGATATTTTCAAATGAACATTTTCTATAAGCAGAAATATGTACAGTTTTGGTTTATATAATATGGTTTCCAGTTACAAGTACGAACTCTTCTTCCTTTTGCTTACTCTTTGAGAAAAAATACTTACATGGACATTGTTTACAAGTTGCACTTGAACCATTTATGTTTGAGAACCATTTATGTTTGAGTCAAATAGTAAACACTTTTGTAAATTCAATTATAATGTAGTTAAGTGATACAGGGCAGTATTCTAAAGAAAAGTTAATTTTCAGAGTTTTATGAGTATTGTGTGGTAAGGCATGGCATGGTATGGTGTAGTAGAGTATGTCTCCATGGCGAAGTTTGTAACCCAAGTTTCCTTTGAAATATACTGTTTCTAAGTGCTATTTTCCCCCCTAACAGCTATATTGCAACATAATTCACATGATAAAATTCGCCCTGTTAAAGTCATTGGTTTTTAGTACATTCACAAAATTGTGCAGCCATCACTACTGTCTAATTTTAGGACTTCTTCATTCTAAAAAGAAACCCTGTATCTAGGTACTTCAGCTGTCCAAAAGTATAAATCCCTGGTCTTAGACTGAAAATTATATTAGGTATCATATCAGAAAAAAGTGACACAGTAAAAGATATTTTATATTTATCAAAAGCTGCCAGTGTTTCCAGGATAGTTTTACTTCCACAGCTTGGTAAACAAGTTTGGCTTGGTTTGATTTTGTTTTCTCTAGGAATAAAGGAACTGACTACTATTCTTTTGTGTTGGTGGGAGTGGTGGTTCAGGAAGAGTTATTTTGTTGTCGCAAGTTGTTTTGAGTCCATGCTGTTGGTTTGCAGGGCGCTAGCTGACATGAATAATGACGGAAGAATGGATCAAATGGAGTTTTCCATCGCTATGAAACTTATTAAATTGAAACTGCAAGGATATCAGCTCCCCTCTGCTCTTCCCCCTGTCATGAAACAGCAACCTGTTGCTATTTCTAGTGCGCCAGCATTTGGTAAGTCTGAAAATTGAATTTGTTTCTATATTTCCTTATGTATTTTAAAAACAGGTATTTGCTTTTTTCTTTTTTTTTTTTACCGGGAGGTCCCGGGGATTGAACCCGGGTCCCTCCATATGGGAGACGGACGCCCAATCAGTTGAGCCACATCTGACCCCCATGCTTTTTTCTATTAGTTTATAGCACTGTGAAAATCTAGGCAACAATTCAATCTGAAAAATGATGGACCTTTGTGCGAGTATAGTCATGGAGGGAAGGGAGCATATCCATGTTCTTAACCAAAAGTGATCAAAATGAAAGCAAAGGTGCAAATTGTTAGAGTAAAAGGAACAAGATTGCAGTTAGATGTTGCATCGTCTGTCTTTTCCTTATTCTTATTGGATTCTTGACCAGTCACATTATCGTAAATTCCTTTTGGTATTCTGTTTCCATAACATCTTTATTTTTTTCTTGTGCGTATAACTTCTCTTTTGGCCTATGGTATTGAGAAATGTATTTATAATTCACAGCATTGACGCAAATGGGCATATTAAGTCCTTTTGAGGAAAAAATGGAATAAGAAAAGGGCATCGTCACAATAAAAAGAATAATTCCATAAAAATGTCTTTTAGCCACTTTTCTTATAAATTATTCACATTAGGTTAGTTGACTGTCTAAAATCACCAACAGTACTGATTTCCTCTCTTTTCTAACCTTAGACTTTATTTAGGTTGATTTGAAAGTTACAGTAATTAGATCTAACATTTGATTCATGGGAAAGTTCTTAAACAGTGTAAGCCAAAAGAAAAAAAAATTGTAGTTAAAATTGCTTTCCCTGTCTTCATCCTGATGTATCTGATGACAGATGATAGAGTGAAGTAGAATTTTGGGGGGGTTGGGGGGGAATGAGGTAGGCAGTCAACAGTAATTCAGGTTGTCTCTGATAACAGCTAATGATAAGCTGAGATAAATAAGTTATCTAGTTTTACTAATTAGTCTTACTATTAAATACAAACAAATTATACATTGCCTTTCCTTTGATGAGGTTTAGCCACAAGGCTAGTTTTTGTATAGGGGAAGTTAAGGTTTTGGGAAATTTGTTAGGCAAGTAGAACAGTAATCCAAGAGAGAAGAAAATTCCCAAAATGTCACGTATGAGCCAAGGATAGGAAGACAAAACTTAATACAGTGAGCTCCAGGTGATCAGAGCCCTTGTCCATTGTATGTTCACAGAACCCAGCTGTATCAGTCAGGGTTCTCCAGAGAAACAAAACCCATTGGCTCATATGATTACAGAGGTTGGCAAGTCTAAAATCTGTAGGGAAAATGGATAGGCTGGAAATTCAGCAAGAGTTGATGCTGTATTCTTGTGGCAGAATTTCTTCTTTATTGAAAAACCTCAGAATTTGCTCTTAAGGCTTTCAACTCATTGTATGAGGCTCACCCATATTATCAAGGGTGATTTCCTTTATGTAAAGTTAACTGATTGCAGATGTTAATTATGTTTTCAAAATACCTTCACAGCAACATCTAGGTCAGTGTTTGACCAAACTGGACACCATATTCTAACCAAGTTGACACATAAAAGTAACCCATACTAGCCTTTAATTTTAACTAGCTTATTTAGTGGCAGTTGTTTTGAATTCCTGAAGGTTCCTATAGCAGTTTGATATTATTTATGAATTCCAAAAATAGATATTGGATTATGTTTGTGAACTGGTCTGTTCCTCTGGGCATATTAGATTGTATTGGATTTATGATTGAGTTGTAATTAAGGCTTTGATTGGGCCATGTCAGTGGAATGTCGAATCCCCACCCCCTTAGTAGGCGGGGACTCACAGAGAAAACCGCACAGCAGAGAAGGAAGGTTAGAGTTTTAATGCTGGAGCCTGGGGAAATAAGCACACAGAGAAGCAGATATGTGAGGAAGGAGAGCAGGCTCCATTAGACACGGCAGAGGCCCAGGAAGAGAGACGAGCTGTTCGCCTTTGGAAAGAACAGAGCAGCTGAGTTCAGAGAGATTCAAGCCTCAGGAGAGAGACGAGACATATCCCAGCCTACAGCTGATATTGGAAGAAGCTGGGACCACGGAGCCTTAAGAAAAAGAGGAAGCCTGAACCCTTGCAGACGTCAGCAGCCATCTTGCTCCAACACGTGGCAACAGACTTTGGTGAGGGAAGTAACTTATGCTTTATGGCCTGGCAACTGTAAGCTTCTACCCCAAATAAATACCCTTTATAAAAGCCAATGGATTTCTGGTACTTTGCATCAGCACCCCTTTGGCTGACTAATACAGTTCCTTTAGCCAACGTTTAGCCAGGACCCATGTGTTAAAAACAGTAAAGGGGTGTTTCGGTTTTCTTTTGGCCTTCTCCTCAGGGCGGCATTCCTTGAGAGTAGAGGCAGGGTTAAATGGCCAGAGTCATCCCATTTCCTGTTTTGCCCTTAAACCTGGGTGGGGGTCAGTAATTCTTCCTCTAACATTTAATATGTTTTCTCCTCTTTCATTCTGCTGTAGAAATTTCTCCTCTGAAGATACTGCTAATTTATTTTATTTTCAGGAAGCCATGGCCTCACTGTCCAGAGGGTTTCACAGCCACTTAAATAAACTGCCGCTGCCACCAGGGACCTGGGATTTCTGATCCCGGCACTCTGTCGAACAACCCATAACCCTTCCCTTAGGCTCCTCTCCTGCCTTTGCTCACCTCGTTCTTATCTCATCAACATTCTCAGTAAACTGTTTTTAAGAGGATAAACCATCAGGAAATATCAGGATGTAAGAGAGTTACAAATACATGGTCCTAATCAAGTTTGCCTAAGTTTATTTGAAGATCTGGCCTTTACTGATATTTCTAGTTCCATCTCTCAGCTCAACCCCACAGTTCGTCTAGCTGCTTTAGAACAAGATAATTTATTACTTTTATTGTTGTTTTCTAATTAATATTAAACATTATCTGACCATGCTTTTCACAGTGTACCTTTACATGTAGTATGCTGCTTGATTACCACAATAGCCTAAAAATAGACAGAAATTATTAACCTTGTTTTATAAATGAGAGAACCAAGATTCCAAGAAGCTTAACAATTTGCTTAAGACAATATTTCTGACAAAAGGATAGAGCCCGTCCAAATCCACGGTTTTCCTAAAGGTACCAGGTTTCCTTGTTACCTTTATTTTCTCTCCCCACCTTCATTTTTCACCAAACCATCTGGGTAACGTGGATCTCCACTCTTTCAGAGTTAGTTGTCTGAATTGTGTTACAGCAAATGTTAACATAACTGTAGAATTGAGACTGGCTGGGGTGTGAGCAATCATTTTGTTCAACTCCTTTATTAGAGAAGAGGAAAATAGGGTGCAGTGATACTATAACCTGCCTAAGGGCACCCACCTGTATTCTAGGAACTTCTGTGAGTATGCCTGGTACCATCTTACCTCTATCTGTTTGCATACAGTATAATTCTTTTACTCTGCACCCAGCCATTTCAGGGGGAGTTATTTTTCTTTTGTTTTGTTTCTGTTTAGCCAGAGTCTCTGGTTTTACTGGGTTGTTCATTGCATACATTCAGTAATTTTTCAACCACTATGATGTTTCCTACTTGCCTGGAGACAGTCATGGCTTCTGCTGCCGTGAAGTTTATTTTCAAGTTGAGGAAAGTGTGGTTATAAATAAATAATTTCAGTTAGGGATAATTGTAGTCAATTCCATAAAACAATGAAAAAAATTGATCTGTGTGAAGATCTAGAAGGGAGCCTTTCTGCCAAAAGGAACAGTAATTGCAAAGATCCTAAGGCAAAACCAGCTCGGCATATTAAGGAACAAAAATTAGAGCATTGTAACTGAAGCACTGGTAGGCCGTAAGGTCAGGGAGGTAAGGCGGGAGCTGGATGCTTTAGGGCCTAAAAAACCATGCTGAGGAGTTAGGATTTCTTTTTTGATGTGCAGCTGAAAGCCACAGAGAGCTTTTAATTTGGAGAGTGACATGATTGATAGACCATTTAAAAAAATCATCTATGGTATCTGAAGACTGACTTGTAGGAGGACAAGAGTGGAGTCAGGGAGATTAGTTTGGAGGTTTCATCTAAGGGGGTATGGAATTTTTTATTTTGGAGTAATGAAAACATCCTGAAATGGACTGAGCTGATGACAGCACAGTGATGAAACTGTGAGCCACTGAGGGTATACTTTGGGTGGCTTATACAGGTATATCATAGTGAACAATGGACTGTGGTTAACAGTAGAAATAAGAGAATGTTCTCTCATGAACTGTAACAAATATACAGTACTAATACATGGTATTAATAGGGTGGTTTGTGGGGAAAATAGAGCAAATAGAAGCTATGGACTATAGATAGCAATAATATGATGATGTTCTTTCATTAATTGTAACAAATGTGGGGCAATGTATGGGAATCCTGTATGGTATGCATAATTGTTTGTAAACTCACAACTCCTCAAACAAACAAACAAAAAAAAAAAACAAAAAAAAAAACTACAAAAACTAATTCAAGACAACTTTCTTGAAATGAACGATTTGAAGCCATATTTGAAAGAATAGCCATGTACATGAGAATACCAACCTGTAAAAACAATACTGAAATATATTCTAGTAAAAGAAAAAATTATTTGAGTATATAGAGAAAGAAAAAAACTATTTAGGCTCGTAGGAAAAGAAAGTACATCATTTATAAAGGAAAGAAAAGTAGATTATCTTCAGACTTTTTTTTTTTTTTTTTTTTTTAAAGATTTTATTTATTTATTCATTTTATCCCCCCCTTGCTGCCTGCGCTCGCCGGGTCAGCCAACCACGCCGCGCGGGCGGGCCTGCCCCCACCAGGAGGCCCCGGGAACCGAACCCGGGGCCTCCCACATGGCAAACGGGAGCCCCACTGATTGAGCCACAGCCGCTTCCCATCTTCAGACTTTTTGACAACAATTCTTTATGCTAGAAAAAAAATGGAATATCATATTTAGGATTCCCAAGGAAAAAAGTATAAGCCAAGGATTTTGTGTCTAGAAAAATGACTTTCAAGTATAAACAGCATAGACAAACTGTTATCAATCTGTAAGGACTCAGGGGATATTGTTCACATTAGCCCTTCTTGAAGAATCTACTAGAGAATGAGCTTCAGACAACCAAAATGACTAGAGATACATTAGCATAAGAACTGGTGGTGAGCATTAATTATGTAATTACCTGTAGAGCTAAGACCAAATTAAGCCTAAGAGGGAGAGACTATAGAATGCAATTCCTATGTGCACATTTACTATTTGGTGGGTAGGGGAGAATGTATGCAAAATGACATGGTTTAGGAGGCGGATGTGGCTCAAATGGTTGGGCGTCCGTCTGCCATATGGAGGGACCTGGGTTCGATCCCCGGGACCTCCCGGTAAAATAAAAAAAATAAAAAAAATGACATGGTTTAACGTTTTGGGGATTCTTATTGGTGGTAGTATTAGTATTGATTTTCTGAAACTGTTGTGTCTGTAATATGTGATTTTAAAAGGAGTACTTATGGAATATTCTAATTCTGTCATCCCTAGAATCCTTGAAAATTCAGATTCTCAGTATGGAAGAAAGGAGATACAAATGTGGTAGAGAATGTTAAATGTTAACCAAAAGTTCTCTAGTCCCAGATTTGAGTGTTGGACATATCAATATGAACTCAAGGTGGTCTTGAAATGCCATTTCTACTGAAAGAACCCAGAGTTTGAAATGGTTGATTGCAGGTCTGGGATGAGCTTGAAAGGGCTTGTATTGTAATATTCAACAGCAAGGAAACTATCAGAGCAGTAGGGTGAAGTCAGAAGGCCTCTGGAGCCACCTTGGAGAGAGGCTGCCATTGGTCAAAGATGGAACAATTTGAGCTTGAGTAATGATAATAAGTGCAATGGATTAAAATCCCCAAAATATGTTTAAATCTATGACTTAACAAAAAATGCATTAAGGGAAGCGGCTGTGGCTCAATTGGTTGGGCTCTCGTTTACCATATGGGATGCCCTGGGTTCGATTCCTGGGGCCTCCTGGTGAAGGCAAGCCAGCCCACGTGGTGCGGTGTGTTGATGGCCCACGCAGTGCGGTGAGCTGGCGCAGCAAGATGACGCAACAAAAGAGAGACAAGCAGACACAGAAAAACACAAAGCAAATAGACACAGAGAGCAGAAGCAGCAAGGGGAGGACAAATAAATAAAAATAAATCTTTAAAAAAAAAATGCATTAAAAAAGAATTCATCTTAAGAGGATGATAGAGAACTAATTTGTCATCTTGAAAACAGGTGAACGGAAAGAATCAAGCATTTATCATGCCTGTCCTGTATGAACTGTACTAGTGAAAAACCAACCAGTGGGTGAGGGAAAGTGCCTCTCTTTGTAGAAGTATTCCAGTTAATAAATGACAAAGAGATTATAGGATTATAAATTTGCTATTTCGTAACTTTCAGTGAATTTATAAATATAGACAATAAAGCACCAATGGCCTCTAAGATCACAAAAAGACATCCAGACATTATGTTTCACCTGTACTCTTGCCAAAAAGTTCAAACTTTAGTCTGATTCAGTCTTTGGATCTGGCTCCAAATTTGCAGGAAATACGGGAAAATGTTGAACTTACATTAAGGGTGCATTCAGAATCCAGACTGAGAAACTCTACAGGTTGCATGGCCCGGGTCTTTCAGCAGATAAATTGTAAAGAGAAAAAAAGCATAGAGAAGGGCATATAGATTTTTTTTTAAATCTAAAAGAATGTCAAGTCTGGGATTTCTAGGCATAGCTGAGTGAAATCGGCAAATCCTTTCCCCTAAGGACAACTATAAAACCGAACAGAACTGATGAAAATGACCATTTCATTGCCCTGTAAGTCAACCAAAAGTTTATAATGACAAGAAGCATTTATGCTTGACAAACTGTTGAACTTCAACTATGGACAGTGGGAAGAGTAGGTGTTATGGCATTATTGCCTGGGGTTGCTCCTAGTGCCCAATGTCCCTCAGCTTGGACAACTTGGAGTTTATGCTAGGGTGGGGTAGTCTGTGAGGACCAGCTGCCAAGTTACTATAGTCAAACGGGGTTTACTTGATTTGGAGAGGTGATGATGCCCATTCCCCAAGCTTTGTCAGTGGAAGCGATGACCTGGGCAGCAGGTGAGCAGGTAGGGCCAATGACTCAGTTAGACTGAGGTTGTAGTCATGGTTAGAACAATTGTATTCCTGGCCAGTCCTGGTCTCACCTGCAGCTCAGTCCAGGGAGGTCCTAAGGAAGTTACAAATTCCTGGCCAACTCTCAGGCTGTGCATATATGCAGGGGAAATGTGAAAGGATGCTGCAGAATATAAAAGCCGGGATAGACCTCAGATGGCCTGAACTTTGAATGTATTTCCCTGCTGACATATGCAATAATTGGTAGAGAAAGTATCCTTACTGACTTTTGAGGCATTTGAGCACCACCTTTGTCCAATAATTGGCTGATTACTGTGCTACACAGACACATCAGCAACTGCTAAGAAGCCAGTATTAAAAATAATAACAAGAATGAAAAAAAAACAAACAACTGTGCAGAAACATTATGGTTGTACACTGTAAGGGACACAAATTTTTAAGATACTGAAGGATACTAAAGAAAGAAAGAACCGTAAAACTCAAAACCAGAGTTAACTATAACAGTCAGCCAAAGGGGTGCTGATGCAAAGTACTGGAAATCTGTTGGATTTTTATAAAGGGTATTTCTTTGGGGTAGAAGCTTACAGTTACCAAGAAAGAGCCGTAAAACTCAAAACCAGAGTTACTGTAACAGTCAGCCAAAGGGGTGCTGATGCAAAGTACTGGAAATCTGTTGGATTTTTATCAAGGGTATTTCTTTGGGGTAGAAGCTTACAGTTACCAGGCCATAAAGTGTAAGTTACCTCCCTCACCAAAGTCTGTTGCCACGTGTTGGGGCAAGATGGCTGCCTGTCTGCAAGGGTTCAGCCTTCCTCTTCCTCCTAAGGTTCGGTGGTCCCAGCTTCCTATCTCAGCTGTAGGCAAGCACAAGGCTCGTATTTTTCTTCCCAGGTTCAGTTACTTCCCAAGTTCAGCTGCTCTGTTCGCTTCACAAGGTTAGCTGTAGACTCTTAGGCTCTTTCTCTTCCTGTGGCCTCTGCCATGTCTATGGAGCCATCTCTATTTTTCTGGGGTTTTTTTTCTGTGTGTTTACATCCCTGGGCTCCAGCATCAAAACTCCAACTCTCTCTTTTGCCTTGTTGTTTTCTCTGTCAGTCCCTGCCCATCAAGGGGGCGGGGACTCAACATCCTACTGACATGGTCCAATCAAAGCCCTAATCATAACTTAAGTAAAAGTGAAACCTCTGAAGTTAATACAATCTAATATGCCTAGAGGAACAGACCAGTTTATAAACATAATCCAATATCTATTTTTGAAATTCATAAATAATATCAAAGTGCTACAAATATTATCCAAAATATCCAGTTTGCAACTATAAATTATAAGATAGTCAAAGAAACAGGAAAGTGTGACCCATATTCAGAAAATGGAACAGTCAGTAGAACCTGACTCTGATCCAGATGTTGGATTTAACAAAGACATCAAACTAGCAATTATAATTATGTTCAAAGAACTAATGAAACCATTTTTTAAGAATTAAACAAAAATATGACAACAATGAATCAACAAATAGGAATTCCCCAAAAAAGATAGGTATAATAAAAAAGAACAAAATGGAAATTTTAAAGTTAAAAAGTATAATAAATGAAAAGTCTACCAGAGGGTCTCAACAGGAGATTTGAAAGGGCAGAAGCCAGAATCAGTTGAATTTGAAGATGAATCAATAGAAAATATCCAAGCTGAAGAACAGAGCAACTGATTGGGAAAAAAAAATGAATTAAGTCTCAGAGACTTATGGAACAAAATCAAACATACAAATCTGGAACATTGGTGGTCAGAAGGCTGTGATATATTCAAAGTGCTGAAAGAAAAAAAAACTTAACCAAGAATTCTATATCCAGCAAAATTGTCCTTTAAAAATGAAGGTGAAATGACAAGATAAACCAGACAAGCTGTGACTGAGAGAATTCATTGCTAGCAGACCTTCTTTAAAAGAAATAATAGAGGAAAAATTTCAGTACGAAAGGAAATGATATCCAATGGTAACTTGAATGGACCAAAAGAAGAATGCTGAAAATGGTCATATGTGGATTAATGTAAAAGATCCTATAAATACATTTTCTTATTTCTTTTCTTAACTTCTTTAAAGGACTGTCTAAAGCAATAATTCTAACACTGTTTTGTTGGTTTCTATATGTAATGTATACAACATGTAGTGCAGATGTAATGTGTATGCAATAATAGCATAGAGAAGGGGAAAGGAAATGCAGCTATATTGTTGTAAAATTTGTATCTTTTACCAAAATTAAATTAGCATTAAACTGAAATAGATTATGATAAATTGACATACATATTTTAGTTCTAAAGCAACCATTTAGAAAATAACTTTTAAATAATAGTAAAAAAAAAAAAAAATCAACAGGAACTTAAATAGTATAATAAAATATATTTACTTAATATAAATGAAGACAGTATAATTAGAACAGAACAAAAAGACAGGAGACATTTATTTTAGTTCTATCATTTTTTTTCCATTTATTAATTAGCATACTTCTAAAAAGAGAACTTCCCGTCATCAAATATTCGGTTACCCTGAAGTAAAGTATATGTAGAAAAAGCAAGATAAATGCTTGATTTTATTCCCCTTTATTATTTCCAAAATAATCAGTTAAATACCTAAAATACTTCTAAGGTGAGCAATGAGGATTTTTTGTTTGTTTTTAAATATCGTTATGTACTCATGCATTTAATTATTTGATGGTTTTTGGTCTATTGTAGTTATTCTTATTGTTGTTCGTCTTTGGATGATACCTCTTTAAGTATGGTCTCGAGTCTTTTGATATGGTCTTGGACATAATTTTTGACAATCTTAAAACTATTAACCTGAAGCCGTATTTTCAATGGGAATATATTATATCCAGAAAGTGATGATCGTCTTGAAGCAATCCTGGATTAGTTATCATTGAATGTTGAAATGTGATTTGAATGTGAATTTTGTTGGGATTTTTTTCCCTCACAGGTATAGGAGGTATCACCAGCATGCCACCGCTTACAGCTGTTGCTCCCGTGCCAATGGGATCCATTCCAGTTGTTGGAATGTCTCCACCCCTAGTATCTTCAGTTCCGACGGCAGCAGTGCCTCCCCTGGCTAACGGAGCTCCCCCTGTCATACAACCTCTGCCTGCATTTGCGCATCCTGGTATGTGACCTACTGAAACCACAGGCTAATATTTTACAGCTTGTATTTTACTGCTTATGCTTGCTAAAGCTTCTGTTTTTAGTTTCTGTTAAGTTTAAAAGATATGCTATTCTACAGGAAAATATCCACTTTTTTCATTTACTTTCCCATGTATTTCAGTAGGTTAAATGGGATGTTCTAGGGTAGAGGGAGAGAAAAGAGAATGAAATTATACATAGCTCTGGACAGAGGTAAACTCAACCACATAAGTTCCTCTCAAGGACTTCATAAGAACAACTGACATTTGAATAGTATTTGAACATTTTTTATTTTCATGTATCAGTTACCACTTTTATCAGCTGCTAAGAATTGCTAATAAGCTAGTAAATCCCCTAGGAGTAGAATTATGTATTTATGTATGTATGTATGTATGTATGGGGATGTGTGTGTGTGTGTGTGTGTATCAATCTTGTTGAATTCAAGGAAAACTCTAAAAGGTTCTGAGTTTAATATCATTTTGAGTCTATTCATAATCTTTTTTTTCCTAGTAATTACAAGAAAGCGTAAACTGTACATGGAGATAGTCTTAGCCTAACAAATCTTAATGAAATCATAAATATGGAAATTATCTTTTAAAAAAGTACTTTGGCTATATCTAAGCAAATTCAGTAGTGATGACAAGGGTTTTAGCATTATATTTGAACCATTAATTCTGTGCCTGTTGCCCCCTGGATTTATTACATATGTCAGGATATTTCTATGTTATAACCACAGAAACTAAATGCACTTTTTTTTTTCTTTTAAATTTCTTGTGGCATATAGTCCATATTTCACATGTGATCATGACTGTGGAGATTTGATGGAAGCCAAGAAAGTTATATCGTTGTTTTTTCCAGAGGTGTCAGTGAATTCCATGCACTGACTCTTGTTTTTCTCATGTGGCTAATGGCAAAAGTTGCAAAAAAGCAGGGAAGGGTGAGGGGAATATGGCTAATGCTCAGTTTTCTTTCTGATGCAAAGCTAACCAGCCTGGATAAGAGTCAGATCCAAATGCTAACCCTCCCGAGCATCACATGTCAGCTGGCCAAGACTGCAGCCTGTGATTTCTTGGCTCTCACATCAGGAACTAATACTGCAGCTCTTTCTGTAGAGTTAAGAAGAAGTCATCTTTTGGTTTAAGCTGTTAGCTCCTAACTGCTGGAACAGGTCCTGTAAAACGTAAAAGTAAATGGTTGATGAAAAATAAAATTTTATGGATGTAAACTTTGCTACTTAATAAGGTGCTTCTTGTAGAAAAGTAAATCTAGAAAAGGTTTTGGCAAGAGAGCAGCGAGTAAGGAAGACATAAAGGAATAACATTTTTCAGTCCACGGTGGTAAAAAGGAAGAGATTATTTCTGCCTCAGATTTGATGACTATGCATTTTAATTTCTGTAGACTGGAAAACTTTCTTATATCTGTAGGAGTAAAGTTATTTAATATTTATTTTTGCAGCAGCCACATTGCCAAAGAGTTCTTCCTTTAGTAGATCTGCTCCAGGGTCACAGTTAAACACTAAGTTACAGAAGGCACAATCATTTGACGTGGCTAGGTAAGTTTGCTTGTTTTTAAATGGGAGGCTGGGTAAAAGCCATTATCTGATTAACTCATAAATTTGCAAATTAATTAGCTATGTTCTTAGTTTTTTTCTTGTAGTTTGTAGAATGCTATTATAATTTTCTTCATTTCAAATAAAGTTACTAGGTTGTTTGTTTTGTTTTGTTTTCCCAAATGTTTATCTTGCTTTTCATCACGGTTCTGAATATTTTTTTTTTAAAACTATCAATAAGGTGAAGTTTGGAAGTATTTAAAGTATAAATTTAAAAATACCAAACTTAATGGAAATAACCGGCTATATCTTTTTATTATTGAAATAATGTGTTCTCTTTTTTTTTTTTTTTTTCAATTGTGGGTAAAAATCAAAATTTCCACAATACATACCAATATTTGTAAAATGATGTATGTATATATGTGCATTTGCTTACATGAATGTTATTTTTTTATATAAATATTTTTTAAAGGGTACTTAGATTACCTAAATATTACATAGAAATTACAGGAATTCCCATGTTCCACACCTCCCACAACCTCCCACACAAACATCCTTCATTAGTGTGGCACATCACCCACAATGGATATACACATCCTGGGGCTTTGCCACTAAGCATGGACCACAGTTGACATCGTAGACCACACTCTCTCCCACACAGTTCTGCATGGTATGTGCTGATGTAAAATGGCCTACATCTGTCACCGCAGTGCCACTCAGTACAACCCCCAAGTCCTGAAAAAGCCCCTGTATTTCAACTGCCCTTCCCCTCCCTGCCCCGAAAGCGTCCAGTGGCCACCGGCTTCACCTCACTGTTATAATTTCTTCTATTGCTTGAATCACAATATGTCTACAACAGAATGCCTTTAAGTCCACTCTAGTCCATAGCTCTTCTCCCAATCCTGAGGGGACTGGGATGGTGATGTCCACTCCACCTCCAAGTGAGAGATACGGTGGATGGGATTATCCTGCCTGCAGCTGCAGGCCCTCTCTCCATTCCCTGGGATAGCCGTTGCCCATCGTTGTCTCCTTGCCAGGTGACTTGGGTGAGTCCATTGAGCTGATGGGTAGGAGTTGCAGCTCCACCAAGATTCCAGGCACAGCTGGCACGTAGGTAGGCCAGAGGCTCCAGTCTCTGGAAGTACACCTACAAACCCCAGCCTCACATATAGGTTTGAATAGAAGGGACTGACGGACCATGTACAGGGAGGACTTGAAATAATGTGTTCTCTAGCATTCTTATGTCTATGGGACAGAAAGATTTCACAGTTCACACAGTCAACCTGAACTTAAAGTTCTCAACTCCGACAACTCCCATGTTGCTTCCACCTTTACTACTCCCCTAAAATGGCAGGTGACCAGATTGCTCTGTCTCCAAAGCCAATGGACCATTTCAATAATTTTTCTTTTCTTCCTAGCAACGTTTGACTCAGTTTACCATCTATTCTTGTAATGTTCTTGTTACTAGGCTTCATTGTTTACTTGCTGCAGAGATGACAAATGACATTTCCTTTAAACCAGGGGTTCTTAACCTTTTTTGTTCCATGGAACCCTTTGCCAGTCAGGTGAAAACCATGGACCCCTTCTTAGAATGTAGTGGCAGATAGTATTATGACAATCAACATCAGCATGTCTTTAGATTAAATTTTAGGATTATTCAAAATTACATTTTACAGCTTTCCTGTAATTTCAATACCTGATAACCAAACACAATTCAACATCTGTTCAAACAATCATTTTCGGCAAACATTTAGAAATTCGAGTTTTCCCACAGCATCATAAAACCATCTCCACCATCCTTACCAGCCTTTTGTGTAGGCAGTTATCCACTGCACTTAGAACACGCTACATCAAAATAAAACTCATACTAAGTCTACCCTATACTGTGTATTATTTAATAAATATATCACATCTGCACCAACACATCCCCACAAGAATAATGTTCTTTTGAATGTTCAATTCAAGCTCGTGGACCCCCTGAAATCTTTCCATGGACCCCTGATTAGAATCCCCTGCTTAAATGTTTTGCATGCTGGGTTTTTTTTTGTCTTTTTTTTTTTTTAAACAAATCAATTTTATTGATACATATTAATAAATGCATCCAAAGTATACAATCAGGGTATTTGGTATAATCACATAGTTGTGCATTCATCACTTCAATCATTATTAGAGCATTTTCATTATTTCAGTAATAATGAAAAACAAAAAACAGACCAAAGATTCATCACCTCTCAATCTCTCTTTGCTTCCCCTGCTGTACATAGCTGCTATTTCTGGCTATTCTTGCATGCTTATTTATTTATTTATTTATTTATTTTAAAGCAGTTTTATTGAGATATTCACATACCATACAATCTATTCAAAGTGAGTTATCAGTGGCTTTAAGTTTAATCACAACGTTGTGCATTCATCACCACAAAAAGTTTTAGACCAATTTCATTACTTGCATGCTGTTTTTTAAGAGAAGAAAAATTAGGTGGTAGTAACAATGTTTAAAAATAGGAAAACAGAACTCCTGGGTAGGAGAAAAAATAACTATTTTGTGTAAAGTTGATGTGTAAAATTGTTCTTGTAGAGATTAGAGCCACAATTGGCCTTATTTTTCATTCATGCTCAGATAACCTCATGAATTCTTTATGGATTATTAATTAATCCTTATTTAAGACCAATTTTTATTAAATGAATTCTTTGGTTTAGTGGATAGCTCAAGTTAATTAAATATGTGGCCCAACTGTGGAAAAGCTTACATAACCATATTACTTAAATTTTGGCCGACCTTGGTTCCATATTGTCTTTCGTATTTTTATTTGTTCTCCTCCTGGGTTTTTCTCTTACATACCGATACACTAAGATGAAAAATTAAATCTTCTTGTAAACTGATTCAAAACTTTTGGAATGGTGGGGAACGTAAATAAAGATTATGTCTTCTTGTTTAGACCCTTATTATAAATATTTCATAAACGAGTCAATAATTTCCCATTTAAAGAGAAAAGTTTGTTGAATAATTCATTATTTCTTTAATCATTGAGAACCTTGCAGTGTTTGAAGAGACATGTTTTTCTTATGTAATTTTCTTATGTAGTTTTATGCCTGTGCTTTTCATCTCTTGTAATTACTTTTAAAAAACTTATCTGAAGAAAGTCCATATATTGAAAAGCACTACAGCAGATGCTTTAAGTGCATGATGTCACTTAATGCTCATCCTCTGCCCTTAAGAGAACTGTATTGTTTTCTTTATGTTCCAGATGAGGAAGTTCAGAAAAGTACTTTGCTCGAGATATCGTAACTCATAAGGAACAGAACTAGGAGTTGAACTGAGTTCTGACTTTCAAGCATGTTTTCTTAACCATGAACCACATCTTTTTCAGCAAGTTTGCTCTGAACACTTCAGTTAACTGTGGTATACAACTATTTGTGTTCCACTTAATTACAATTGTACCCTTAAGATTGAGGAACATTCTTTGAACATCACTTTGACAAACGGCCCCCACAACCATCTGTGAAGTAGATATTTCCTCAAGCATTGTGAATGAGGAAACAAGTCCAGAGAAGTTCTCACTCGGGGTTTACTGGTAGTAAACGGCAGAGCTGAGATTTAAACTGAGATAACCTGACACCAAGTGCCATATTTTTTGTTGTTTTCACCATATTATGCTGATGTTTTGAGCTCTTTTGACTCTTCACAATGGATTTTGTTTTTTCAATTGTTTATATATGTATAAAACATAAAGTTTGCCATTTTACCCATTTTTAAGTACATAGTATACAATTCAGCGATGTTAATTACTTTTACAATGTTATGCTACCATTACCACCGTTTATTACCAAAATTTTTTGTCACCAGAACAGAAAGTTTGTACCCATTAAGCAATAACTCCACATTTCCCATACCCTCCAATTCCTGGTAAGCTCTAATCTACTTTCTGTCTATGAATTTGCCTATTCTTCATTCTACATATTTTACATATAAGTGGAACCATGTAACATTTGTCCTTTTGTATCTGGCTTATTTGACTTAGCATAATGTTTTCAAGTTTCAGCCATATTTTAGCATATATCAGAACTACATTCCTTTTATGGCTGAATAGTACTTCGTTGTTTGTACATACCACATTTTGTTTATCCATTCATCTGCCTGATGGATATTTGGCTTATTACCACCTTTTGGTTATTGTAAATACTCCTGCTGTGAGCACTGGTGTACAAGTATCTGTTTGAATCCCTGCTTTCTTTGGGTATATGCCTAAGATCCAAAAAGGATTTTGAGATGTATCTTAAAATTGATTTGTGACATTAGAAAGAGTAAACAAAATAGATACTAGTATTTCATTATCAGTAAAATGAAAACATTAATACAATTAGGACAATTGGATTTTCTTAGGTAGTCATCTTTTCAATAATTTAAATTTCTGGCAAATTTTAGTAATTTAGTATATAATCTTTTGGTTAATTATTATTACATGTTAATGAGTTTTAGTCTATTTAAATTCTCAGGAATTTGGCAGAAAACCATGAATTGATAAGTATAATCTTGGTCAACATCTGTATGTAACACCCCCTACACTCCTGGAGTGCAGTAGAAAGATAGTTAGCTTCTTGACAAATAGGCAGAAGTTGGAATCAGCAACATATTAGTTAGTTAAAAATGAGAGAGTTGTTGCGGAAGTACTCACAGCAGTGTAGATCGTGGTAAGTGTTTTTTATTAAGAAAATTTCAGACTATTTTGTTAATTTTGTGACCTTTTGAAAATAATTATTTCAAAGATAGTGATGCATAAAAATGTATCATTGTATGAATGAAAGTACAATAAAGAAAGAAACTTTAAAAATCAGAAAGCTGAATTTATATAGGTCCTTTTCAAGTGTTGGAAGCTGTTTTCTGTGCTTTATGAAGTGTATGCAGTAAGTGTGAGCACATAGATAACATATATAAATTCTGAGTAAGAGGTTAAATTTATGATTAAAACTGTGCTTAGACATGTGAGAAATAGTTATTTTAATTGAAGTGAAAGCATTAGTTGTAATCTGTCCTGGAAGTAGAATGCCATTTTTACTCTGTCCCAGACTGACTGCTGGTAGTGCCTTCCTCAGGGCTTGGCACATTGGCAAGGGAAGGTCAGTCCTGGATCGCAGTCAAGAAAACAGGACTCTGTCCGTGACCGCTCCACTGATTTGCTATGACCCTTGAAATGGTCTCTTCTTTCTCTGGGAAACTCTCTATTTGGTGGGAATTGAAATTTCCCAGAATGAAATATAATTTCATCTCATTAAGAAATGTGTCCTATTTTTTGGTGTGTAGAAACTTTAACAATTTAGAGAATTAGTACCTTAAAAGGTGGGTATTTCTCTGCTCTCAGCACTACCTTTTAAACCAGAATAGAAATGTTCTAGAAATTTTAGAAACATCTGGACATTATGGTATTGCCTCAGTTCCTAGGAGATTTTCCATACTCTTGTAGAGCCTTTAAATTATTAAATTTTATATATAACATGAAGCAGCCGCTTGATCTGTTGTGTTTACCATCAGATCTGGAAAAATAGAGAGCTTACCTATCGAGAGAAATACCTTAAAAATGTGAAATACTCATAATGGAAATTTGAGAAATAGTGATTAGAAAATGAATAAAATATTAAAGCTAGTCATCATTCTCTAGAGAACTTCTTTGTTTACTGTCTTTAAAGAACTAAAATAGGCTGTTCCTTACTATGAATCCTCTTTTTCTCTCCTGTATCGTTTCCTTCCAGTGTACCTCCAGTGGCAGAATGGGCTGTTCCTCAGTCATCGAGACTGAAATACAGGCAATTATTCAATAGTCATGACAAAACTATGAGTGGACACTTAACAGGTATTTACAAATAAAAATTAATTTAGTGAAAACTGTTTCTTAGATATTGGATCAAAGATATTTTCCAAATGTCTTTCTCTATTTGCTTATTTCCAAATATGGTTTTCACAGACCCTTTTATTTCATATTTTCATTTACTGGTAACTCCTGTCTATAGTTACTTTATTCTCCAGTGCCACATTCCTCTTTACTTCTTGGTAAAATAGAACATAGACCAAGGAATCCACCTGCACACTGAAGGCCACTAATAAGCAAATAAATCCCTAACAAAGATCACTTCTTTGAACAAAAAATGGCTTTAAGTTCTGAAATCTGGCTTTGTAGATGAACTTAAAACTGCCTATGTAACAGGTCAGCATTTGAGGCAGTATGTGTGGTGAAAGCTAACTGATTGGAGAGTTTGAAACCTGGCTATGTCACTAACTAGCTGGCAGTCACTTAACCTCTTGGGATCTTACTCCTTCATCTATAAAAGGTCAGTGTCAGGTTATATGATCTCAATAGACTAAAAACAAAAAGTTTCTGGTATGTATTTCAGGTTAGAGAAGGATTTTAGGATCCCCTCCAGAAATCTTTCTCATGAAAGGCTAAACACTTAAAATTGATGAGAGAATGTGTTAGGGTTCTCTAGGGATTGTAGATGTAATCAGCCATATATGCACTCAACTCACTGATGATTAAAGTCCATGAGATGCCCTTGTATTACAATTAGCCCAGTGCTTGTTTTACCAAACAACTGGGTACCATTACCTGGCACAGTTGACACATTAGCCTAACCATCAGAGAGTTATAAAGAAAGGCATAATATAAAGGAAAATAGAGGCTTCTTATATGAACATTGTGTAAAAAAAAGAAAAAGTAACTGCCTTTTAACAAATATGAAAGGAAGGGAGAGAAGGTTAATTTCCCTGGAGTGGAGGTGGGGAAGCACTAATATGTAATGCAAAACACTTTTAAGTACTGAGTCTTACTACTTTTTTTTTTTTTTTTTTTGCTATTGCTTACAATTGCAATTTTTACTTCCAAGAGAAAATGCATCCACGTGTAAAAATTTCAGGGTTAGGTGAGAGTTTGAAGGATTTATGAACTGATCTTGAACCCTGTCCCCATAAAGAATCTCCACAAAGTCATTGCAAATAAACTTATATTTGTGTGTAAAAGGAAGAATAGTAAGTAGTGTCAATTCTTTGTAGTCTATGCTCACTCCCTGCTAAAGTAGTAGTTGTCATTTTTATATATGGTATGAAAAGAATCAATCTAACCTATAAAGGCACTGTAGAAATATGTACTAATAAATCTTTACATCCTACTTTACATGGTTTTTTGACACCAGGGCTACACACAGACCCAGAACTATATTGCCAGCAAATCTGAAAACATTCTTCAAAGAATTATTGGTGTTTTCCTTGAGTTAATTAAAATAGTATTAAACTGTGACATTGATGTCAGATCTCTCTTTCTTGGTGGGATATGTTGTTTATGATTGAAATGCATTATCTTTATATTTTTTTGAGTATCTGAGGCAGAAAGTAAAATTTCAAATATGCTGGAAAGAAAACAGATTTTGCTATTGTTTGTATGCATACTTTATTCCTAATTTGTCCTAACAAAAATTTAAGGTAGAAATTTTGTTTTTAAACCAGACCTCTGCATGGCCATGTCAGATAAAATAACTTATTACAGTAAATAAAAAATTAGAAATAAATAATGAGAATTTGATTTGTTTTCCTGTTAGGTACTTGTTGGAATCAATATTTTGGGGTATATTTTAGGCTAAACTAGACTATTGACAAAAATGGAGTAGATGGTTGAGATTGGTAAAATATAAAGGTTATCATGAACATAACTATGAAAATAATTTATTTGAACCTAGAACTCGAACCAAAAGCATTTATTCATCCAGCAGAAGGATAAGAAAAATATCCAAAAAGTTGAGAAAAGGTCCCAGATTATAAAGAAGCCTTACTAAAATATATAATTTAATATCCTTTGTCTCTTGTTTCTCTTCCTTTTTTTTTTTTTTTTTAAATGGGCTCTTGTTTTTACAGCATGAAAATAACTAAATATAGAGAAATAGCTCTCAACCTTGGAGTTATGATATCCTAGTGTTATGAATACCAGTTAAAGTTGTAGATAATATATAATTTAAAATAAATTGGAGAAGAATCTGGTTTATTCTTATACTTTTAGTCACCTGCATCGACATGCGTTTTTGGAGTGAGGTAGAATTACAGATAGTATTCCAAGAATTGCATATATCCTGCAGCCTAGCTCCTCTGTGCTCTGGTCTGTGGCAAATGTCCATTTATTGATGTACTGTTGAAAGTTAGAGGGATTCCTAATCACCATTGTGTTCTACTTTCACATACTTCTTTTGGATGTTATCAATTCTGGCTACACCTATCAGAGTGTGTTGTGGACATTTAGAATGTCATCTATCAAACTCAGCAGTACAAAGAATGAGAACTTCTGATCATGTGATATGGGCTAGTCCAATGAGGGGAGTGAAGATAATTTAGTGGTGGCATTATTTACCACATTGATTACCAGGGTTGATGTAGATGATGATACCTGGTTATGTGGGTACACCTTCTTCCTCCACAACTTGATGCCTATGCTGGTACATTCTCTTTTTTTTTTTTTTTTTTTTTAAAGATTTTTTTAATTTATTTATTCATTTATCTCCCCCCTGCCGCTTGTGCTCGCTGGGTCAGCCAACCACGCCATGCGGGCGGGCCCGCCTTCACCAGGAGGCCCCGGGAACGAAGCCCAAACCCGGGGCCTCCCACATGGCAAACGGGAGCCCCACTGATTGAGCCACAGCCGCTTCCCATGGTACATTCTCTTAAAAGAGATAGATGTAAAGTAGAGAGGGACCATTCTTTAGACAAAGGTATAAAAGTAGCTCTAGAATTCTGGTAATTGAATTAATGGTAGCCCCTCTTCTCAGAGAGGTGTTTTATTGTCTTGTCGCATTTTGTAACAATGGATATACTATTTGATTATTCATATGTTCATTAGAAAAGCTAAAGCCTTAGTAATTGTTTGAAATAAAGCAGTAACCCTATGTCATTATCGCTCTCTTTTCAATTTTGCTTCCCTCCTCAAACATGAATGTCCATAGTGGGATTTGTGAACTTGAGATTTCTGTTTATCCCCATAACGTTGCCTTATAAGCCGGTACTTCAAAATTGATAATCCTTTATGTATTTAGGCTTCCACAGGATAGTTGTATGCACTGAAAGCTCATTTTTATGATGTTCTATTATCCTGAGATGCTATCTTAGATGTTGCTGGTCTATTTTAACATCTCACAACTTGTTTTAGGACATATAGAATAAATGAGTATTGGAATTCCAGGAGTCTGTTGTGATCTTTTAAAGCAGAAGTTAGCAAACTTTTTTGTAAAGGGCAAGATAGTAAATATATATATATTTTAAAGATTTTATTTATTTATTCATTTATCCCCCCCTTGCTGCTTGTGCTCGCTGGGTCAGCTAACCACGCCGTGCGGGCAGGCTTGCCTTCACCAGGAGGCCCCGGGAACCGAACCGGGGCCTCCCGTATGGTAAACGGGAGCCCTACTGATTGAGCCACAGCCGCTTCCCTAGATAGTAAATATTTTATGCTTGTTTTAGGTCATAGGCATACACACTGTTGGAACTACTCAACACTGCACGAAAGCAACCTTATACTTAAGTGAATAGGCATGGCCATGTTCCAATAAAACTTTATTTACATAACAGGCAGTGGGCTGTAGTTTGCCACTCCCTTTCTAGATCATTTATCTCATTTCAGGGATGAAGGAACTGATGCTTAGAGGAGGAAGTAGTTTTATTAATGCATATGTTATTAGGGACTGGAAAGGGTCAGGTCAGGGGTCCAAGTCTCCTGATACCCAGGTCCAGGGCTGGTTCTTCTCATTTGTTGTTATACTTCTTACTTGGAGTAGATGGAATGTTAACTTTCTTTTATATCATTCTGGAGTGAGGAGAATTAATGCAAGTGTAAATTGAAGAAAATTAAAGTATGGGTAATATTTTAATGATTCTACTTTAATGTTGCCAATCTTAATAAATCATGTTGCAAATTCACAATAAAATGATCAGTGAAATTTCCTCATTCTTAGATACCACAGAATCTTATAGAACCTTCACATTAATTCAGTAAAGATTGTTTATTATTCTTAGACGTTTTCTATTTTTATAATTCCTTTTTCAATATTTTAGCTTAGGCATTAGCCCAGAACCCTTCTCTCAATGTGTTAAGAATATTGGAGATACTCATGAACACAGTCACACATACACACATGCAAATCCAACAGGAATGTATACATATTTCATCAAAACTAGAATGTTCATTATTCTTAATAATTTCAAAATAGAAACTTCTGGAATGGTCATGAACAGTAGAATGGATAAATAAATTGTGACATATTCACACAATAGTATATTGCACAGCAGTGTAGATTAATGTTCTGCAACTATACACCCACAATATGGTGAACAAAATACGCCAGACATAAAGGACATACTATGCTGTTAGAAGTTAGGCTACCCTTGGTGGGTAGGAAAAGAGTCCATGGCAGAATTATTGGCAAGAAGTGCATATGCTCAGCCCAGTCTTTGATTGCTGGGTCAACTAAACGAACATAACAAACCTTCTTGAAATGAGCCAGTCTGGCTCCCTGGGGCAGAATATCCATACAGGGAAGTAACCAGAGACAGAAAAGCCTCATGGAAAAACAGTCGCACATAAAAGGCCTATCTTAAAACTTGTAATGTATATCCAGGGCAAGAATCAGGTTCAGAAGCCTTGAGAAAATTCGAAGAGTTAAATGTGGGCTACGCTAAAAGTCCAGTATAAATTGGACCAAGCATCAAGGAAAAACCTTAAAACATAGCCAATCTACAATAAAACCCTAGGCAAGCGGGAGAAACTGACCTTCAGAGTAGCACATCAAAATAATCAGATGCCTAGACATCAGCAAAAAAATTGCAAGCCATACTAATTAATAGGAAGATATGTCTCAGCCAAAGGAACAGATTAACACTTCAGAGGAGACACAGACTTTGTAACAACTAATCAAAGAAGTTTAAACAAATCTAAATCAAATCAAGGAGATGAAGGAAAATGTGGACAGAAATTAATTGTGGATATAGAGCTAAAGGATATTAAGAGACAATGTGTGAGCAAAAAAGAATCATTAGAAAGTTTTAAAAGAAACAACAGAAATTATGGGGATGAAAGGCACTATAATGGAGATTAAAAATACACTAGGGGCACACAACAGCAGATTTGAACAGGCAGAATAAAGAATTAGTGAACTGGAAGACAGGACAATCAAAATCATACAGTCAGAAGGACAGTTTAAAAAAAAAAAAAAAAAAAAAAAAAACAGAAAAAATTGGGACTTTGAGTGACAGGATGAAGTGTACAAACATATGCATCATGGGTGTCCCAGGAAGAGAAGAGAAGTTAAAAAGGGCAGAAAGAATATTTGAGTAAATAATGGTTGAAAATTTCCCAGCTCTTATGAAACACATAAATATACGTGTCCACGAAGCACAACATACTCCAAACAAAATAAACTCTAATAGAACTACTCTGAGACACATACTATTCAGAATGTTAATGTCAAACATAAAGAGAGAATTCTAAATGCAGCAAGAGAAGAGCAATTTGTCACATACAAGGGATCTTCAATAAGACTAAGTGTCAATTTCTCATCAGAAACCATGGAGGTGGGAAGGCAATGGTATGATATATTTAAGGTACTGAAAGAGAAAAGCTGCTAGCCAAAAATTCTTTATCTGGCAAAACTGTCCTTCAAAAATGAGGGAGAGTTTAAAACAATCACAGATATACAGAAACTGAGAGAGTTCATTACCAGAAGACCTGTCCTACATGAATTACTAAAAGGAACTCTTCAGCTTGAAAGGAAAAGACAGGAGAGAGTGCCTTGAAGCTATGTGAAGAAGTGACGATCTCCAGTAAAGGTAACTAAATGGGTAAATGCAAAACCCAATATCTTCAATATATAACTCTAAACTTTAATTACTATACGAGTTAGAATACAATTGAATAAGAAATATTCCTGTTTCCTAATAATGGACACACAAAATATAAAGAGGTAACGTACGACAAAAACAACATAAAGAGGGGAAACAGAAGGTTATGGGAGCAGAGAGTGTGTATGCTATAGAGGTTAACTTGTACAAATTAGTAGGTTATAGACATAGTTTGTGTAATAGAAGCCCCAGGATAATCACAAAGAAAGTATTTAAAAGAAAGAAAGAAGAAAAAAAAAAACAAAAAAAAAAACAAATGAGAGAGGGATCAATCAGGTACATCAAAAAAGATCAACTGTACAGAAAAGGAGGCTGCAATAAAGGAAGGGACAGAAAAAGATATGACTATAAAACCAAAGAACAAAATGGCTGAAGTGAGTATTGCGTTTACAGTAATAACACTGAATGTTAAACTCCCCAATCAAAAGACACTGATTGGGGAAGCGGCTGTGGCTCAATCAGTAGGGCTCCCGTTTACCATATGGGAGGCCCCGGGTTCGGTTCCCGGGGCCTCCTGGTGAACCGCACGGCGTGGTTAGCTGACCCAGCGAGCACAAGCAGCAAGGGGGGGGGATAAATGAATGAATAAATAAAATAAAATCTTTAAAAAAAAAAGGACACTGATTGGCAAAAGATATTAAAAAAAAAAAAAAAAAGCGTAATCAAAGCATATATTGTTTACAATAGACTCACCTTAGACCCAAAGAGAGAAACAGGATGAAAGTGAAAGGATGGAAAAAAGATATTCCATGCAAATAGTAAGCAAAACAGAGCTGGGGTAGCTAAACTAATATTGGACAAAATCGACTTTTAGTCAAAAGCTGTTACAAAAAAAAAAGAGGGACACTATATACTAATTTAAGGGGCAATCCACCAAGAAGAAGTAACAGTCATAAATATTATTTAAGCACCTAAACATGATGCTCCAAATTATATGAGGCAAACATTGGTAAGAACTAAAAGAAAAAATAGACACCTATACAATAATAGTTGGAGACTTCAAAACACCACGTTCATCAATGGATAAAACATCTAGACAGAAGATCGATAAGAAAGCAGAGAACTTAAGTAATCTGATAAATAGACTAGACCTAGTAGACATATACAGAACATTGCACCCCAAAACAGCAGGATATACATTCTTCTCAAGTATACATGGGTCATTCTTCAGGATACATGTGTTATACATGTGTTAGGTCACAAATCAAGTCTCAATAAATTTTAAAAGATTGAAATTATATAAAGCATCTTCTCTTACAGTGGAATGAAGATGGAAATCAATAGCAAATACTGAACTGGAAAACCCACAAATATATAGACATTAAATAACACACTCTTAAATAATCAGTGAATGCAAGAAGAAATCACAAGGGATATCATTAAATATCTTGAGATGAGTGAAAACAAGAACACAACATATCAAAACTTATGGGATGCAGTGGCCATGCTCAGAGGAAAATTTATAGCCCTAAATACTTACATTAAAAAGGAAGAAAGAGCTAAAATTAAAGACCTAACTGCACACACCTGGAGGAACTAGTAAAAGAACAGCAAACTAACCCCAAAGCAAGCAGGATAGAAATAAAGATTAAAGCAGAAATAAATGAAATAGAGAATTAAAAAAAAAAAAAAAGGGTGTTAACAAAGCCAGAAGTTGGTTCTTTGAAAAGATCAATAAAAGTGGATAAATCTTTAGCTACACTGACAAAGAAAAAAAAAAGAAGACACAAATATTTTAAAAAATGAAAGGGGGCACATTACCTACTGTCCCCACATACATGAAAAGAATCATAAGAGGTTACTGTGAACAACTGTATGTCAACAAATTAGACAACTTTGATGAAATGGACAAATTCCTAGAAAGACACAAACAACCTATACTGACTCTAGAAGAAATGGTAGATCTCAGCAGACCACTTACAAGTAAAGAGATTGAATCTGTCATCAAATACCTCCTAACCACAAAAAGCCCAGGACCAGATTGTTTCACATTGATTATACCAAACATTCCAAGAAGAATTAATACCAGTCCTGCTCAGACTCTTCCAAAAAATTGAAAAGGAGTGAACACTACCTAACTCATTCTGTGAGTCAACATCATCCTAATTCCAAAGCCAGATAAAGGTACTACAAGAAAAGAAAATTATAGATCAATTTCTTTTATGAATATGTATGCAGAAATCCTCCACAGAATACTAGCAAATAGAATCTAATAACACATTAAAGGAATTATACAACATGATCAAGTGGGTTATATCCCAGTATGCAAAGGTGGTTCAACATAAGAAAATCAATTAATATAATACACCGCATTAACAGAATGAAGGGACAAAACCATGTGATGATCTCAAATGACACAGAAGAGGCATTTGACAAAATCCAGCATCCTTTCTTGATAAAAAACAGAGGGAAGCGGATGTGGCTCAAGTGGTTGGGCTCCCATTTACCATATGGGAGGTCCCGGGTTCTATTCCTGGGGCCTCCTGGTGAAGGCAAGCTGGCCCGCGTGGTTGCAGTGAGCTGACGGCCTGTGCAGCACGGTGAGCTGGTGCAGCAAGGTGACGCAACAAAGGGAGACAAGCAGACACAGAAAAACGCACAGCAAATGAACACAGCGAGCACAAGCAGCAAGGGGAGGGGGGGTAATAAATTAAAAAATAAAATAAATCTTTACCAAAAAAAAAAACTCTTAGAAAACTAGGAATAGAAGGAAACTTCCTAAACATGATAAAAGGCATATATGAAAACCCCACAGCTAACATCATACTCAATGGTGAAAGACTGAAAGCTTTCCCTTTAAGATCAGGAGTAACACAAGGATGTCCACTGTCACCAGTGTTATTCCACATTGTTCTGAAAGTTCTAACCAGAGCAGTTAGGCATGAAAAAGAAGAAGAAAAAAAAAAGGTTCCAGATTGGAAAGGAAGAGGTAAAATCTTAACTATTTGCAGATGACATGATCCTTTATTTAGAAGGTCCCAAAAAAATCTACAGCAAAGCTACTAGAGCTAATAAAGGAATTCAACAAAATGACTTTGTACAAGTTTAATTAGTAGTGTTTCTGTACACCAGGAATGAGCAATCAAAGGAAGAAATCAAGGGGGGAAAAATCACATTTACAGGAGCAACTAAAAGAACCAAATATCTAGGGATAAATTTAACCAAGGATGTAAAGGACTTATACATGGAAAACTACAAAATTTTGCTCAAATAAATCAAAGAAGATCTAAATAAATGCAAGGACATTCCACGTTCATGGTTTGGAAGTTTAAATACCATTAAACAGATTTAATGTCATCCTAATCAAAATTCTAATAACCTTCTTTGCAGACATCGAAGTGTCACACATCATATTGATTTGGAAGAGTTAGGGACCCGAATAATCAAAAGCATCTTGAAAAAGAAGAACAAAATTGAAGGAGTCACACTTCCTCACTTTAAAACCTGTTACAGAGCTACAGTGGTCAAAACAACATGGTACTGGCACAAGAATAAACCAATGGGATTGAATTGACAGTTCAGAAATAGACTAACATCTATGGCCACTTGATTTTTTTTTTTTTTTTTAAGATTTTTATTTATTTATTCATTTATCCCCCCCTTGCTGCTTGTGCTCGCTGGGTCAGCCAACCACGCCATGCGGGCAGGCTTGCCTTCACCAGGAGGCCCTGGGAACCGAACCCGGGGCCTCCCATATGGTAAACGGGAGCCCTACTGATTGAGCCACAGCCGCTTCCCGCCACTTGATTTTTGACAAGGCTGCCAAGTCCACTCAATTGGGAATGAATAGTCTCTTAAACAAGTGGTGCTGGGAGAACTGGATATCCATATGCAAAAGAATGAAGGGGAACCCCTAACTCACACCATACTAAAAAGTTAATTCAAAATGGATCAAAGACATAAATATAAGAACCAGGATTATAAAACTTCTAGAAGAAAACGTAGGGGAGCATCTTTAGGACTTTGTGCTAGGCAATGGTTTCTTAGACCTTATACCCAAAGTACATGCAACAAAAGAAAAAAATAGAAAATGGGACCACATCAAAATAAAAAACTTTGTGCATCAAAGGACTTTATCATGAAAGTGAACAGACAGCCTACTCAATGGGAGAAAATATTTGGAAACTACATATTCAGTAAGGGTTTAATATGCAGAGTATGTAAAGACATATTACAATTCAACAATAAAAAGACAACCCAATGAAGAAATAGGCAAAAGACTTGATTAGACATTTCTCCAAAGGGGATATACAAATGGCTAAAAAGCACATGAGAAAAATGCTCAACATTATTAGCTTTTTACAGAAATGCAAATCAACAAACCACAATGAGAAACCATTTTCAACCTACTAGAATGGCTAGCATTTAAAAAAAAAAAGAAAGAAAGAAATTTACAAGTGTTGGCAAAGATGTGTAGAAATAGGAATACTCATTCATTGCTGGTGGCAATGTAAAATTGTGTAGCTGCTGTAGAAGACAGCATAAAGTTAAGTATAGAATTGCTATGTGACCTGGCAATCCCAGTTCAATGTATATACCCCCAAAGAAATGAAAGCAGAGACTCAAACAGATATTTGCGTAGCAATGTTCATAGCGGCTTTATTCACATTTGCCAAAAGATGGAAGCAACCCAAGTGTCCATCAACCAATGAGTGGATAAATAAAATGTTGTCTATACATACAATGGAACAATAACAGTCATAAAATGGAATGAAATTCTCATATATGCGACAATGTGGATGAACCTTGAAGACATGTTAATTGAAATAACCCAGACGCAAAAGGACAACTATTGAATGATCTCACTGATATGAAATAATTAGAATAAGGAAACTCATAGAGTCAGAATCTAAAGTATAGGTTACCAGGGACCTGGTGTTGGGGAATGTGGTGTTAAGGCTTGAATTGTACAGAATTCCTATTTGGGTTGTTTGTAAAATTTTTGTAATGGATGGTGGTGATGGTGGCGCTACATTGTGAGTGTAATTAACAGCCCTGAGTTATATATTTAAATGTGGTTTAAAAAGGGAAATTTAGATTACAGAATAACCTAGAATAAAAATTTAAATAAAACAACAACATAAGAGTGTGTACAATACTAGCAGTGACCTCTGTTATAAACGATGGACTCTGCTTAATAGTACAGTTATAGTTAATAGTATAAATATAAAAATGTTCTTTCATGAATTGTTACAAATATGCCACACTAATGCAATATGTTAATAATAGAGTACATGAGAACTCTGCATTTTAAGTATTTTATGCATGACTTTTCTGTAAACCTACAACTTCTATAATAAATTTTAAAAATTATCCCACATCTCCAATTATAACTTCTGACTTCTATCACACTAAAGCTAATTTTCATGCCAGAAATTATGACAATTACAAGGATTTCAAAGAAATAAAAGCTAATTTGGAAAGAAGGCCAGTTGAAATTCCAGGAATTCTTTCTAATTGCCAACATGGGAAATGCGTTCTAATCCTGGTTGTGATATTAACCATTTGTGCAACCTCGAGCAGGTCAGTCTCTTTTTTAATGTCTACAATGAAATGGTTAGAAGGAATGCCCTCTGTGGTCCTTTCCTGCTCTGTGATTCTCTGACTCTTCCTTGAATTTGATCGTGGTTGTGATAGAGGCAGCAGGCGGTGGCAGTGGCAGAAGATAGTGAATTCAGAGAGAATAAATTTCAGTTTTGTAAATAAAAGCCAGATGCAAGTAGAAATGGTAATCTGAACAACATGGCAGTTTATATTTTGCAACTCTAATTTTTACCTACTTAAATCTTCATTAAACATTCATTTAACAAGCTCTTGTTGCTGATGTTATGTACTGGTCACTGTGCCTGTGCTTTCTGTTTCTTCCCTCTTTCATTAGGGCTTAATTTCCTTTTCAGAATCCCCTAGGGGAATAGCAAATCTTGTTTAAAGCACTATATTGCCTGAGACTGCATAGTACATATGTGCAGAACACTGGTTTTTCCTGACAGGATTTGCTGATTCATCTTGTTCTCCTTTTCCTGCTTTTTGTTTAGGTCCCCAAGCAAGAACAATTCTTATGCAATCAAGTTTACCACAGGCTCAGCTGGCTTCGATATGGTAAGGAATGATAAGGTCCTTGGTTTGTATAAAGTGGTAATGACCTTATGAGTATTTCAGAGTTATATATTTGTACGAAGATGCATGGAGTATCCTTAATTTTCAGTTAATTGTGGTTGTTGCTTCTTTGAAAAATCCAAGTTAAAAAATATTATATTTAACGAGCCCTTGAGAACTGAGAACATAGCTTAAATAATTCTCAACTTATGGCCAGTCTTATTTCTCCCTTTTTCCTTTTCAATTATTTTAAGCCAAATCTCAGTCGTCATATCATTTCATCTGCAAATAGTTCAGCATGTATCTCTAAGAGGTAAGGATGTGTTTTACTATAACTGCAATACCAGTAATCCACCTAAAATTTTTTTTTTTTTTTTTTTTTTAAGATTTTATTTATTTATTCATTTATCCCCCCCTTGCTGCTTGTGCTCGCTGGGTCAGCCAACCACGCCGTGCGGGCGGGCTTGCCTTCACCAGGAGGCCCCGGGAACCGAACCCGGGGCCTCCCATATGGTAAACGGGAGCCCCACCGATTGAGCCACAGCAGCTTCCCCTAAAATTTTTAACTGTCCTTAAAGTATCCAAATTCCTTAGATTGCCTCATAATTTTAAAAATAGATTATTTGTTCAAATCAGGACTAAAATCCATACTTTGTGGGCACTGATTGATACATTTTTATTTTTTTATTTTTACTGTAGTAACATATATACAGCATAAAACTTTCACTTTGAAGTATACAATTCAATGGTATTAGTTATGTTATGCCAGAATCACCACCATTCATTAAACCTTTTTTTTTTTTTTTTAAGATTTATTTATTTATTTATTTATTTTCTCCCCACCCCACCCCCAGTTGTTTTGCGCTCACTGTCTGCTCTCTTTAGGCAGCACCGGGAACTGATCCCGGGACCTTCTGGATTGGGAGAAAGGCACTCAATCTCTTGTGTCACCTCAGCTCCCTGCTCTGCTGTGTCTTTGTCTCTCCTCAGTTTCTTTTTCTGTTGCGTAATCTTGCTGCGCCAGCACTCCTGCAGGGGTGCTCGCCGCACGGGCCAGCTTGCCTTCACCAGAAGGTCCCAGGAATCAAACCCTGGACCTCCCATATGGTAGGCAGCAGCCCAGTCGCTTGAGCCACATCTGCTTCCCTCATTAAGCCTTTTAAATCTTCTTTAATCTATAGGTTGTTCTCCAACCCTGCCCCTCTTTCCAAAAACAAAACAAAAGCGACAGATCATTTGTTCTATAGCTTTTTAGAGTCTAAATTTTGAGGTTGCATCTTAAAGTGTTAGTGTTGTTTAATTTGCCCCCTCTGGTTTCTGTATTTCTTGGAAATTGGTGGCTAGATCTAGCAGGGCTTCTCAACCTCAGCACTATTGACATCTTGCCTGGGTAATTCTGTGTTCTGGGTCCTGTGCACTGTAGGATGCTTAATAGCACTCCTGGCCTCTACCTTCTAGAGGCTAGGTGCCAGCAGCATGCCTTCCCTCTGTCCCCTATTGTGACCACCAAAATGGCTCCAGACATTGCCAAATGTCCCCTGGGTTATAAAATCATTCCCAGTCGAGAACCATTGATCTAGAAACTTGATCAGATTCAAGTTTGATTTTTCTTTTCCTTTTTTTTGGGGGGGAGGGTGGGGTCAAGTCTACATCAGAGGTGATAGTGTGTATTTTTATTAGAAAGCACATAATGTTTGTTTGTCTATCTTTTTATAATTTTAATTGCCATTGCTGAAATCCTAAGTATCCTGACATTTGCATATTATCAGAATGGTTTCTTAAGAATCATGCATCTTTTGCTTATGTATCATCCATGGATTCTGCCTCAAACATAAAACCTGGTCTATGGTGCTCAGATAGTAGGTTCATGATTTTTCTGCAAGGTTGAATCCTGAGAGGTCCAGCTTTTGTGCTGCTCCTTTCCATCTCCACATATCCTTTTGCTTCATATAAAAGGGTCTGACAAAGGGCTGCCTATGCAAAGTACAAGAAATCTGTTGGCTTTTATAAAGGGAAGTTATTTGGGGTAAAAGCTTACAGTTCCAAGGCAGTAAAAATGCCCAACTCAAGGCACTATAAGAAGTACTTTCTCACCAAAGCCATATGTTGAAGCAAGATGGCCACCAATCTCTGGCTGTTCTCTGCCTTCCCCTCCGGGCTTAACCTTTCCTCTTGAGCTCCGTGGGCCCAGCCTCCTGAGGTTTCGTGCTTAAGTGATCCTATAGTCCCCTCTCTCCTGGTATAGGGCTTGTTTCTTTCCAGGCCTCCTATATCAGACTCAGCTGTTCTGCTCTCTTCCCAATCTCAGCTATAAGCTATCAGACAAAGTAGCTCATCTCTCCCCGGGACCTCAGCTGTTTGAGCCTTCTTTATGTAACATAGCAGGATCAAAAATCACAAAGTTCTCTCTTCTTATGTTTGTCTCAGTAAGTGTCCATTTATATCAGATCCAGCAAGGGGGGCAGGGACTCAACCTGAGTAGTGCTCATTGATATATTTGAAACAAAAGCCCAAAGTAATCATATCAAATAATCTAATCAAAGGCCCCTTAGCTGAATTTAATGCATTCAAAGGGTATCACACCCAGAGGAATAGATTAGTTATAAACATAATCTTTCTCTTCTTGGGATTCATAAAATAATCTCTAACTGCCACACTGTGGAATAGAGCAGTTAGACAACACCTTATATTTATTTATTTATTTTATTTATTTTTTTTTTTTAAAGATTTTATTTATTTATTCATTTATCCCCCCCTTGCTGCTTGTGCTCGCTGGGTCAGCTAACCACGCCGTGCAGGCGGGCTTGCCTTCACCAGGAGGCCCTGGGAACCGAACCTGGGGCCTCCCATATGGTAAACGGGAGCCCTACTGATTGAGCCACAGCTGCTTCCCGTACACCTTATATTTATGACACACCCAGACCTCTTTTAAGTCTGGATAGGTACTAGCATCTTAGGACCCTCTGAAATATAAACTTAAGATCTAACACTCATAGAGATTGATTAGCAATTTATTGAGTTCTTCTAATAACACCAGAATATTTTGAAATGTTTATTTCATTTCTTGTTTATAAACTGCCCTCTTTGGGGAAAATATTTGAGACTTCTCCTACTAGACAGTTACTGTTTATACTTTGACATATTAAAAAGTTACTTTAATTAAATGTTCATAACCATAATTTAGGTAAGTATGGGGCAAAAAACTTTTTATCTGCCCTCTAATCTGATTTTCCTAGGAGTGGCTAATGGTGGGGTACTAAAAGGAGAGGGGCACAAGGAAAAGCAGGAAGGGATTTTCACTTGTGGCTCTGTTCTGGTTAAAATTGGGTATCTGGCAACTGAAAAGGCAAAACTAGTGGGACAGAAAAGAAAACAGTGATTGCCAGGGTGTGAGGAGAGGGAAAGTAGTTGGGTCTAAAGAGACGGGGGGAATTTTATGGTGATGAAATTTTCCTGTACATTGTGGTGATAGTTATACAACTGTTTTTCAAAATTTGCAGAACTGTACTCTAGAAAAGGGTGAATGTTACTGTAAGGAAATTATACCTTACTTTAAAAACAAAAGAAAAAAAGGTTATGATATGTGAGAATTAAGAGGAAAGTTTCTTGATTTATGGCATCAGGAAAAGGCAGTTTCCCAATGTAGCATTTGTCCTGTTGATATTCCAGGGAACAGGCTTGTTGCCTTTCCTCCTCGTTTGGTGTCCAGAAATTGCTAAGTAAAAATCACATTCTGGAACTTATTAGGAAAAAGTGTTTACATACTGTAATAGCTTGTGGGTAAGTTCATTATGAAGTATGGTGCAGATTGGAGGAGAAAATACCTTATCTCTGGCTGGAGACCGTAAAGATTCACCCAAGTAGGCCTGGCTCAGAGTCAGCCCACTACATCCTTGTGGTCCAGACCTGCCCACCCTGGGTTTGCAGGTGAAGTTTTATACTAGTACAGCCCTGCCCCTGGTGTCCATCTTGTCTGGCTGCTTCAGTGCTACAGAGCAGGCTTGAGTAGTCCTTACAGAGCCTATATGGCCTGCAAAGCCTAAAATATTTACTATTTGGTACTTACAGAGAAAGTTTGCCAGTCTCTGGCCTAGATCATTGTGTTTAAATATATGTAGAATATGAATTATGATATTTTTGGTCTGTGAGTATTTTTAATGACCTTGATATGATTGAGAACAGAATTATTATAATCATAGTTAACATTAACATGTTGAATGCTGAACACTGTTCCAACTATGTTATGTGGATTATCTCATTTTCTCTTTGCAACAGAATTTGAAATAGGTACTTTTTACATACTGAGGCACAGAGAGGCTCAATTGGGTCAGAATAAGAAAACAGAACTTTTTATTCAGTCATTAATAGTAAAAGGTGTACATTTTTATGAAAACAGATTACAGCTAATTTTTTGTTCCATAGGAATCTTTCTGACATTGATCAAGATGGAAAACTCACAGCAGAAGAATTTATCCTGGCTATGCATTTAATTGATGTAGCTATGTCTGGCCAACCACTGCCACCTGTCCTGCCTCCAGAATATATTCCCCCTTCATTTAGGTAAGGCAGATTTGACATTAATAAGAATTTGCAAAAATAAAAATAAAAAACAAATAAAAGAAAAAATATATAAATAAATAAATAAGAATTTGCGTGCTGAGTATTTGAATTCCAAACTTGGTTTTGTTGAATGTATATCCTATAGTGATTTTTTCCCTAGCAAGTGAATTAAATATCCATTGATCCAAGATAATCTTTTTATTTTAGGTTCTTTGTTAATCCTGGTCCATCTTTTTCTTCAAATACTTTTAATATATTAGTGAATCAACCAAGTGAAATTTTGAAAGATTGTTGATTTAGTAGCAGTATATGTAATCTAAACTCACTAGAAATTTTAGGATCATATGTTAGTGAAAAAGAAACTGTGTAAACCTGTATATAGAAGATAAAGCAAGGAGATTCCTCTTGGAATCTATACAAAATGCTGCCAATGTACAAATTATAATTAGGAAGATAATTAAAGATAATAATCCTAGTCCAAAACACAGTCTTAGTGGAGATGTCACCGGGGCACACAAGGCTTTAGTCAGGTGAAATCTTGGGTGACTGATAGTTTCACATACAAACCTCACATGCACACCCTCCTGACAACTTCTCAAAGTTTTAAACATAAAAGACAAACATGAGAGCTTACAGGACATGAAAGAAGAATGAAAAATACAAAGATAAAAATAATTTCTGTCATAATTCCTTGTTTTAGTTTGCCATTGAAAACAATATACCATGAAATGGATTGGGTTTTAACAATGGGAATTTATCAGCTTGCAAGCTTACAGTTTTGAGGCCATGAGAATGTCCAAATCAAGGCATCATCAAGGCAATTCTTTCTTCCTGAAGACTGGCTGCTGGAGATCCTTGACTCCTCTGCCACATGGCAAGACACATGGTGATGCCTGCTGGTTTCTCCTTTTGTCTTCTTGATGACATTGATTTCAGCTACTTGCTTCCATGGCTTTCTCTCTTTCTTTCTCTCTCTCTCTCTCTGTGGTGTGTGTTTGTGTGTGTGTGTGTGTATGCATCCTGTTTATAAAAGAAGACAGAGGATTAAGACTCACCCTGGGCCGTGCCTTAACTAAAGTAACCTCATCAAATACTATAGTTTTACATCCACAGGAATGGATTGGCTCTAAGAACATGCTTTTCTGGGGTACATATAGTTTCAAACCATCATATTCCTCAAACTTTGGAGAAAGACGAGAAAATTTACCATAAAGTTAAAAGAATCTCTGTTAGGGCTGCCAACGCTTCCACAGTACAGAAGCAAGCCGAGAAAACTCTGTAGAAAGAAATGGATAGCTTGAGACAGGGTCTGTAAGTCTCATGGTTGCAAGAATCACTACAAGATATACTTAATATCTGAAGTTGATTTTTTAAAAAAATCTAAAAAGGATAGATAAATTGATTTGAAAGAGTAAGGTTAATGGTTTCAAGTGAAATTATTTGGTAAACTAAGTGATTTGTTTTTAGAACTTTAAAGCATAGACATTTCATGTGTTTATTAAGGAATAAAACAGAAAGACTATGTAAAGGGAAAGAGATGTTCCCAATCAGCTGAGCTGCTCATCTTCCCTTCGAAGAGTTTAAATCTCTGGGTTTTATAGGGCATTGGGAATAGCATTGAACACTTATTGAGTGCTTACTGTGTCCTAGGCACTTTTGTAACAACTTTACAGTTATTAACTATTCAGTCTTTTGGAATTGTCCTAATTTTGCTCATGGTTCTAAACATTTTGAATAGGCTTGGAACTCAGGGTCTGATAACATTCAAATGTTCTTTTTTTTCCCCCCATATTTTGATTATAGTTTCCTATGATGAATTGTTTTCTTGGGAGTATTCTTAGGTAAATTCTATTTTTCTCTTTCCTTTCTTTTTTCCCCTGTTTTTTTTTTTTTTTTTTTTTTTTTTTTTTTAATATTATTGTGGTAACATATAACACAAAATTTTTATCATCCCAAAACAGAAATTCTTTTTCAAAATTGTTTTCGTTATTGGCAATTCCATATGAATTTGAGGATTGACTTTTTAAGTTTGGCATAAAAAGGCTGCTGAAATTTTGATATGGATTGCGTTGAATCTGTGTATCACTTTGTGTAGCATTGATGTCTTAATATTAAGTCTTCCAATTGATGAACTCAGTATGTCTTGCCATTTATTTAGGTATTCTTTAATTTCTTTCAGCAGGGTTTTACAGTTTTCACTATACAGGTCTTTCACCTCCTGGGTTAAGTTTGTTCCTGGTTTATTCTTTTAGATGCTTTTGTAAATAGAATTGTTTTCTTAATTTCAATTTCACATTGTTCATTGCTGATTTATAGAAACCCAATTAATTTTTTGCATGTTGATCTTATACCCCACAACTTTGCTATATTCATTAACTCTAGTGGCTTTCTTGGGATTTTCTGTATATAGGATCATGTCACTTGCCAATAGAGATAGTTTCACTTCTTCCTTTACAATATGAATGCCTTTAAGTTCTCTTTCTTTCCTAATTGCTCTGTGTGGAATTCCCAGTACAGTGTTGAATAACTGTGGTAAAAGTGGTTATCTTTGTCTTGTTCCTTATCTTACAGGGAAAACTTTGAGTCTTTCACCATTCAGTATTTTAGCTGTGGGATTTCATAATGGCCTTTTATCATGTTGAAGAAGTTCCCCTCTCTTCTTTGTTTTCTGAGTGATTTTATCAAGAATGGGTTGGAAGCAGATGTGGCTCCCGCCTACCACATGGAAGGTCCCAGGTTCCCTTCCAGGACCTCCTGGAGAAGGCAAGCTGGCGGGTCAGGCAGGTGTGGTGAGCTGATGCAACAAGATGACTCAACAAAGAGACACAAAGAGGAAAGACAATGAGAGACACAACAAAGCAGGGAGTTGAGGTGGCTCAAGTGATTGAGCTCCTCTCTCTCACACGAGGTCCCAGGTTTGGTTTCCGGTGCCTCCTAAAGAGAAGACGAGCAGACAGCGAGCACAAACAATGAGACAACGAATGCTGGCGGGATGGGGCAGGGGGGCGGTAAATAAAATAAATCTTTAAAAAATTTTTGATAAAAAAAATGGGTGCTGGGCTTTGTCAGATACTTTTTCTGCATCAGTTGAGATCATCATGTGGGCTTTATTCCTCATTTTATTAATGCCATGTATCACATTGATTTTTGTATGTTGAACCTGTCTTGCATTCTTGGGATGAATCTCACTTGGCCATGGTATATATTCCTTTCAATATGCTGTTGGATTCGGTTTGCTTGATTTTATTTGTTTTGATTTGGGTTTTTATTTTTGAGGATTTGTATATCTATATTCATAAGGGAAATTGGTCTATAGCTTTCTTTTTTATGCTGTCTTTATATGGTTTTGGTGTCATGGGAATGCTGGTCTCAAAGAATGAGTTAGGAAGTGTTCCCTCTTCAATTTTTTGGGAAGAGTTTCACACAAATTGGTATTAATTCTTTAAATGTTTGGTAGAATTCAGCAGTGAAGCCATGTGGTGGACTTTTTTTTGTTGGGAGGTTTTTAATTATTGATCTAATCACTTTACTTGTTACAGACCTCTCAAGATTTTCTGTTTAGGTAATTTGTGTGTATCTAGAAGTTTGTCCATTTCTTACATTTTGCTGGTGTACAATTGTTCATAGTAGGCGCTTCTAATCCTTTTATTCCTGTAAGGCCCATAGTAATATCCTTGCATGGTCAATTTTTAAAAACTCTTACTGAATATGGACGACCAAATCTTTATCTTTTCCTCAGTAAATGAAATTTGTTCATAACTTGCTCAATTCTACCCAGATCTCTTTGTTTGAATCTATTTCTTTTTTTTTTTTTTTTTTTTTCATAATTTCAGAAGAGTTCGATCTGGCAGTGGCATGTCTGTTATAAGCTCAGCATCTGTAGATCAGAGATTACCTGAGGAACCAGTTTTAGAAGATGAGCAGCAACAGCTAGAGAAGAAATTACCTGGTAAGGCAGTCTTTATATTTCAGTTATGTTATATTAGAGACCTTTTTTCCTAAGGCAAAGATGGAGGTAAAAATAAATTTAGCATTTTTCCTGTATTCCTTTAACTGAGACTTATCAAAAACATGACACTGTAAATATGCTTTTAAAAATGGCTATATTTAGAGAAATAAGAATTCTGCTAATATACTCATGCTGTAACTTTTAATTTAAAATTTGATTATATACTGCTAATCAGAAATTTAATAAAAATTATCTATAGAATACTAAAAATTGATAAGCAATTAGGGTATTGCCTGTTGGCATCCATGTATAAATACAATATGAAATCACTTACTGTTATTTTCTCGTGTTGTTATAGGAGAATTGAAAACTTCTTAATATTTAAAACCTATATTTAAAAAGTCTTATTTACTTTGGATAAATTCATCATATTATTAAAATAGTCTAAGGTATCTATGAATTATTAATGATGAAATGATAATTGATAGTGAGGAGCAAGTAAAATTTATTTTGTGGTCTCTTTATACATTTAAAATGATGGTTACTTGCTCCTCTTCAAACTAAATTACTTTTATTCACTGATGAAATATTTTTTGAACATGTTGTATGTGCAAGGCTATGAGTTGAGTTCAGTGAAGAAAAATAGAGGCTTATAATACATGGCCTGTACCCCATGGAAGCTTATAATCTAATAGAGGATTTCAGAAATCCTTATAAACAATCATCAAAGCAGTGCACAAGTAGGTAAGTTCATAAAAAGAGTATTAGAGATGCAATGCAGAGGTTTTTTACAGTTGGTTGGTCTAGGTTGAGAAAGGCACAAGGAATGATATATCCCCAGAAGAGGTCATATTTGAGTTGAGACTTGAAGGTTGAGTAGTGTTATAGGTGGAAGTGAGGATCATTTTAGGTTTTAATAACAATAGGAAGAAAGTCTCAAAAGCGAATACGTACAGAAATCCTTAGAATTTGGAATTTTCTTTTTCTGTTGGTAATAGATATTTAAGATTTTTGAATGGGATGTGACATTATCAGAATTGTTTAGGCATTCATTCTTTCCACAGCCATTTATTAACTGCCCCCTATGTACCAGGGATAGAACCAGATACTAGAATTAAAAAGACATACAGGGAATTCAGTTTTAAGGTGACAAAGAAATTGCTGTCTCCTCTGAAATCACCAAAGGTGTAAGAAGAACACACTTACCCTCTTAAATCTGTAATCCCTAACTACAGTATGTAAGGAAGGGCTAACTAAAGCAGTGAGAGTCAAACAGGAATGTGAGAAGAAGCCAAGAAAGGATGACCATAGCTACAGATCTCAAAGTAAAATGTGAAGTGGCATTTCTTAAAAATAGATTTGGAACGATGGGAATGTTGTACAGAGGCAGGCTGTGGAGTTTCCCTTGCCTGGGGTTGGTACCAAGGAATGAGAGGCAAACACAAAATTGAGGACACTTGTGAGAAAACATAATAAGGGACCTTGAGAATGGGATTACTATAAATGAGAGAAGTGGATGCGGCTCAAGCGATTGGGCTCCCATCTACCATATAGAAGGTCCAGGGTTTGATTCCTGGGGCCTCCTGGTGAAAGGCAAGCTGGCCCAAGTGGAGAGCTGGCCCACACAGAGTGCTGGCCCACACAGGAGTGCTGGCCCACGCAGATAGCTGGTGCAGCAAGATGACGCAACAAAAAGAGAAACAGGAGAGACAACAAGAGACGCAGCAGACCAGGAAGCTGAGGTGGCGCAAGAGATTAAGCGCCTCTCTCCCACTCTGGTAGGTCCCAGGATCAGTTCCCAGTGCCGCCTAAAGAGAAGACAAGCAAACACAGAAGAACACACAGAGAGCAGACAGCGAGCGCAAAACAACGAGGGCTGGGGAGGCGGGGAGAAATAAATAAATAAATCTTTAAAACACATAAAAAGATTAATGAATAACTTAAAATGGACATAAACAAAGAGTTCATAAAGGTTAGAAAGAAAAATGATTGACCTGGGAAATAGATGTAAAATTCATAATTGATGTCCTCAACGAAGGAAACTAAATACTAGATTAGAAGAAAATTATTTACCCATGGTAATCTACAGAGTGATTAGGGCACAGCTTGTTCTTCAGTGTGAAACCCAGAATGCTCACCTTCCTACCTCTGCTTCCAGAAATGGTTTTATTTGTTAGAATAGAAGGCACATTAGCACAGTTATAAGGTAAGAGGTGGAGCTTGAGAGGGAGAGATTCAAGATTCTGAAGAGATAGGGGGTCAATGTTGCACCCAGGTCATGCACAAGAAGGGAAAGGACAGAGTCACAAGTAAGGAAAGAGGATTGAGTGATGAAGAAGATTATTCTAGAGACAGTGTTGGGTGTAGAGGGGAGAGTATGTAAGTCAAGGGTGAGGTGAAGGGTTTTTTCCCTAGTGCTTAGGAAAGATAACAAGGGCACAAGCAGGAAAATATGCCAGTGTGTTTTTCCTTTGAAAATAGGCTGTGGGAAGCGGCTGTGGCTCAATCAGTAGGGCTCCCGTTTACCATATGGGAGGCCCCGGGTTCGGTTCCCGGAGCCTCCTGGTGAGGGCAGGCCCGCCTGCACGGCGTGGTTAGCTGACCCAGCGAGCACAAGCAGCAAGGGGGGGATAAATGAATAAATAAATAAAAAAAAAATCTTTAAAAAAAAAAAAAAAAGAAAATAGGCTGTTAAAAACCATGCCTTTTCATAACTGATCTGTTTCTTGTTTTAAAGTAACATTTGAAGATAAGAAACGTGAGAATTTTGAACGTGGTAATCTGGAACTCGAAAAACGAAGACAAGCACTCTTGGAGCAGCAGCGCAAAGAGCAAGAGCGCCTGGCACAACTAGAGCGGGCAGAGCAGGAGAGGAAAGAGCGGGAACGCCAGGAACAAGAGCGTAAAAGACAACTGGAGTTGGAGAAGCAACTGGAAAAGCAACGAGAACTAGAGCGTCAGAGAGAGGAGGAGAGGAGGAAAGAAATTGAGAGGCGGGAGGTAAGCCACAATGGAGCCACCTCATAATTAGCTTACGTGCTCCTGGGCTCACTGTTTCCTTCTCTCTCTCTCTCTCTGCTTAAAGAATTATATACGTAATATAGTCACACAATTATTTTTTCTTTTCTTTTCCCACAATTCAGTGGTTTTACTATATTCACAAAGTTGTCCAATCATCACCACTATCTAATTCCAGAATGTTTTCATCACCCAAGAAGAAAACCCACACCCGTTAGCAGTTGCTCCCCATTCACCTCTCCCCTTCAGCTCCTGGCAACTACTGATCACTTTCTGTCTCTATAGATTTGCCTGTTTTGAATATTTCATATAAATGGAATCATAAAATGTATGGCCTTTTGTGACTCTGATTCTTTCACGTAGCATAATGTTTTCAAGGTTCTTCCATGTTGCAGCATATATTAGTACTTTATTTTTTCTATTGCCAAATAACATTCATTGTATGGATATTCCATACTTTGTTTATCCATCTATCAGTTGATGGACATTTGAATCATTTCCACTTTTTGGTTATCAAGAATAATGCTGCTGTGATTGTTCATATATAAGGCTTTGATAATAGTTATGTAAAAAATTCAAGCCATTGATGTAAGTTAAGTAATCTTATAGACTTTCTTTGCATTTATGTATATAGAAATATAACGATTGTGTGGTGAAGAGGGGGGAGGTTTGTTGTAATTGGTATTGTACCTATTACATTGTTCTACGACTATTATTTTACTTCTAGAAAGATACCTAAGAAATCTTCACTACATTCTATAAAATATTTATAAATTTGGTGCCATATCTAGATAGGGGACAAACTAATCTCTTGTCTGTCTTTCCAAGTATATTATATTTCTCCAGAAGCAAATGCCATGAGTCTCTTCTTAAGTGAATGAAATGTATTTTAAAGATGATAGATTTTTACTTATAAAAATATAATAAGTCTTTGGTTTTGTCTCCTGACGATTGCTTTAGAAAACTTGTAGCCAGAAGGTGACTTTTATTTATGCAGACACACTTAGATACTAACAAGAATTAAAGTTCAAGAATGGACCACCAGGGAAGCGGATGTGGTTCAAGGGTTTGGGCTCCCGTTTACCATATGGGAGGCCCCAGGTTCGATTCCCAGGGCCTCCTGGTGAAGGCAAGCCGGCCCGCATGGCGCGGTGAGCTGCTGCAACAAAGGGAGACAAGCAGACACAGAAAAACACACAGCAAATGGACACAGCGAGCACAAGCAGCAAGGGGAGGATAAATAAATAAAATAAATCTTTAAAAAAAAAAAAAGAATGGACCACCAAAAGATAGGTTTTCTATAGATGGGATTTGCTTCACTTCTTTAATTTAAAATAAGGACATTGTGGAGTATTTGTTGAGAATTATTTAGGAGACATTCACCGTGTGCCAGGCATTGTTAGTCTGTGGGGGCATCGTGGTGCACCACCCCTCTCCCTTCTCCTGCAGGACCTTACAGTGTGGCAGGAAGACAGGTGAGTAAGTGGCAATTGCAGTAAGGAGTGGAAGGCGCGCTGATTGTGCACTCTACCTAGTATAATTCAGAGTCAGTGTTGAAGAGGACTGACGTTTCCTGAGAAATTACAGAACCTTTTGTAGTGAAAAGGAAATGAGTGATGACGGTGGTGGGAGTCATAGACTTTTAAAATTTGGGGTAAATAGTTCTCTTTTGATCAAAGAAAACCAAGTTTTAAATTTGTGGTTTATTCTGTGGGTTTGGGTTTATTTTCACTAGAGTAAAGAAATTTTCCTTGCCCTTTGGAAGTCAGTTAAATAAGGAAGAGCAATTTTATTTATCACATCAAGCATTCTTGAAGGCATAAAGTCAAATTCCAATGGTGGAATGATCCTCTCAGTTCTCATTCCATGTAAATATGTCTATTCTAAATATTCCTTTTTTTTCCATAGAAATAATAAGTTGTCTCTTTTTGTGTCACACAGGCTGCAAAACGAGAACTTGAAAGGCAACGACAGCTTGAATGGGAAAGGAATCGACGGCAAGAACTACTAAATCAAAGAAACAAAGAACAGGAGGACATAGTTGTCTTGAAGGCAAAGAAAAAGACTTTGGAATTTGAATTAGAAGCTCTAGTGAGTGAAGTTTTTAACGGTTTGGAAATACACTAACATTGAACCATTAAAAATGATAATTCTTGTCTTTTTTTTTTTAATTAAAGAATGATAAAAAACATCAACTAGAAGGAAAACTTCAAGATATCAGATGTCGATTGACCACCCAAAGGCAGGAAATTGAGAGTACCAATAAATCTAGAGAGCTGAGAATTGCTGAAATCACCCATCTACAGCAGCAGTTACAGGTAAGGAAATACAGGCATGCCAGGAGCTCTCCTCGGCACTGAGAGTCCAGCAGTCAACAGAATGGATGAGGGCCCCACCGCTGGGGAGCTTGCCTTCTGTTTGTGGAGAAAACAGATGTTAACTAAATCGGCGAGAAGAAAAGTGCTGTGGGGGGGGCGCTGAGGAGGGTTGTGATTGTAAATAGTGGGTCAGGACAGGCTTCTCTGAGAGGGTGCCATTTGAGCTAAGCCTTGAAAGGGACTAGATCGTGTAGCTGTCTGGCCCAGCAAGCTCCGTGGCAGGGGAGACAGCATTGGGAAAGCCCTGAGTGAGTCTCCAGCATGTCTCTGGGAGACCAGTTACAGCAAGGAGGTCATTGTGGCTAGATCAGGGCAGAGTCTCCGTAAAGCGAATCCTGGGGGACGCACTGGAGCACTACAGGCAGTTCTATCTTCATTTCATTGCTTGTACAAAGTTGATTGAGTTGATATGGTATCACCTGGTTTGATAACAGGTGTTGCGCTAGGAAGGCATCAGATTCATGCAGATACTGTTCCACTCTTCATTGTGGAAGAAGGCAGATATTTAGGGCAGAGCTGGCTACATAGTAGAAACACACTAAACACTCACTGTCTGTGGCATAGCACCTCTACAGCATGGCCATCTTTTCCAAACTCATGGTTGTCTCAATTTTGAAACTTATAGCAAGTCTTTGTAATGCTTTGAGGCATAAGCAAATTGCTTTCACTTCCTTTATATATCTTTAGTTGATCATTATATTTGGACTTTGTCCATAATGCTAACTTTAACCCTCCAGTGAAGTGACAGTCACTCGGGCTTTAATTCCTTAGCTGCTGAGTGGACAGTCCAACCCACCCGACTTAGGCACTGAGAACATTAATTCACAGTTGAATTGAGCATCCCCTGTGCTGTGTAAAAACATTTTCCTTCTCATAAAATTCTTAAATCTAGACTCCTATCAATGCCATCTTTCCTGTTGTCCAAAAAGTAGAACATTTTATGTGAAGAAAGAAGGGTTTTAGGCATTACAGTGCCCTAATTGACTCTTTCAATTAAAAAGAAGTGTCATGTTTAGTGGTTTATCATAATTTTATCTTTATGTATTTTGAACAGTACAATCTCTGGAAAATAGTTCATGTCAAAGTATATTTCCAGTTTTGTTTTTTCTGTTGGTAGCAACAAAAATAATGGTAATATACCTCTGATATTGTAGGCCAATGCAATTTAACTAATATAACTAACTAGACACTTATGGTACAAAATGCTCCACAGAAATTATTGTAAAAAATGTTTTTTTGAGTGTGCATATGAATTTGATAGTAAAATTTTCAGTTGGCTTATCATGGCTTATTACTCATCTGTGGCCAATACTCAAAAAAAGAAGTGAAGTTTTAAAAAATCATTTTTATTGAGACAAACTACATCTCATACAATAAAATGCACCCCATTTAGTTGTCAGGTGAGTTTTTAAAAATGGAATATTCATGTCATCACCACTACAATAAAAATGTAGAGTATTTCTATCATACTAAAAGGTTCCCTTGTGCTTCTTCCCAGTCAGTTCTCACCCACACACTCAGCTTCAGGAAACCACTGAGCTGTTCTATCACTATATATAAGATTTATCTTTTCTAGAGTTTTATATAAATGGAATCATATAGTAAGCACTCTTTTTTTTGTCAGGGGTCTTTTTCTCAGCATGATGTTTTTGAGATTTATCCACATTATTGGATGAGTCAGTAATTTCTCCCTTTTCATTACTGTGTAGTGATCCCTTGGTTGTCCATTCATCTGTGATTGACATTTTGGTTATTTCTAGTTTGGGACTTTTATCAATAAAGCTGATTTGAGCATTCACATACATGTCTTTGTGTGGAAATATGTTTTCATTTCTCTTGGGTAAATTATTAGGAGTGAAATTGCTTTGCCATAAAGCTTGTTTAAAACTTTAAAAAGCTGGCAGACCATTTGCAAAGTGCCTGGACCATTTTGCATTCTCACCAGCAGTGTTCGAGTGATATAATTGTTTCTCATTCTTGTGAACACTTGGTATTGTCATTGTGGTGGGTATGTAACAGTATCTCATTGTGGCTTTAATTTGCCTTTCCCTGAAGACTAGTGATGTTGAACAGTTCTATAAACTTGGCATGTATCTTCTTTTGTGAAGATGTCTTAACAAATCTTTTTCCCATTCTTTTATTGGGTCATTTGAATTTTGAATGTTCAACCAACCTTCCAGATTCCTGGAATAAATCTCACTTGGTCATGGTATATTACTCTTTCATATGTATATATTACTACATTCATTTTGCTAATATTTTATTATGGATCTTTTCATCTATATTCCTGAAAAATATTGTTTTATTGTAATGTCTTTGTCTGGTTTTGGTATCAGGAAGATGCTGGCTTTAGAAATGGTGTTTGTTCTTCTTTAAAGTTTTGGTGGTATTCACCAGTGAAACCTTTTGGGCCTGGAAATTTCTTTTTGGGAAGATTTTTAATAGCAAAATTTATTCAATAGTTATAGGGCTATTCAGTTTTCTATTTCTTCTTGAGTCTTTTGATAATTTGTAACTTTCAATGAAGTTGTCTGTTTCATCTACATTTTTAAATTTATGTAGTTGTTCATAATATTCTCTCATTCTTTTAAAATCTGTAGGATCTGTAAGGATGTCCCTTTTTCATTTCTGAAATTGATAATTTGTGTCTCTTCTTTTTTTCTTTTGGTCCGTCTTGTAAGAAATTTCTTTTATTTATTTATTTTGTTAAACAAGCTCTTATATTAATTTTTTCAACTATATATGTTGTCTATTTTGTTGATTTTTGCTCTTTTTTTTTTTTGTAATAATGAACTTTATTTTTAGAGAAGTTTTAGATTTACAGAAAAAGTAAACCAAAGTATAGGGAATTCCCATATATCCCCAATTTTTGCTCTTTATTGTTTCTTTCCATCTACTTTACAGTGGGTTTAATTTGCTTTTTTGTTAATTTTGTAAGGAAGAAGATTAGACCATTGAATGTGGACCTGCCTTCATCTTTAAATATAAGCATTTTAAGCTACACATCTCCTATATACTATTATAGCCATATGCCACAAATTAATATATGTGTTTTCATTTTCATTCAGTTCCAAGTCTTTCTTGATTTTCTTTGACATTTCTTTTAGCTGATGGGTTATTTAGAATTATGTTGTTTCATTTCCAAATAGTGTGAGATTTTCCAGAGAATGATTGATTTCTAATTTATTTATGTTAAAGTCTGAGAGCATACTCTGTATGATTTCAGTCCTTTTAAATTTATTGATTTTATGGCTCAGCATGTAGTCTGTCTTGGTGAATATTCCATGTACACTTGAAAAGAATCTGTATTCTGTTGTAGTTAGGTGGAGTATTCCATAAATGTCAGTTAGATCAAGTTGGTTCATAGTGTTGTTTGAGTCTTCTATATCCTTACTGATTTTGTGATGTTCTCCTTCATTGCTAGAAATTGTTTAGAGACATTAAAAAGATGCATTTAACTTTCTAAAGTATATTCTTATGTGGTAACTAACATAGTGTGTTTCATTAACTATTGATGAGAAGCTTAATTTAATAAAATAATCCCTAGAAAATGTAGGTACTACAGCTGTGTACTTATCTATTAACCTCACTGAATGCTGTATAACCAAACAAATATTTAGAATTTAAGATTGATACTTATAATAAAGTACAAATCAGGATTCCTGAAAAGGTGAAGTGAGAAATAGTACATGGTTTGAAGAAAACCAGGTATGTGCAGGCAATGAAATGTTGATTCCCTTTCCTCACTGGGAATAGCAGATACCTCCTCTATAAATGAGTCAGGTAGTCCTTCATATTGGTTTGACCTAATTTAGAAACTTATTTGGAAGGTTATAAATTTTTAAGTAATTCTTATAAATGTTAAAAAACAAGCAAACAAAAAAAAAAAACCTCTGTGTTCTGAGCCAGGTTTTATCTTGATACTTCATTGGTTTGTCTTGGATCAGAAAAGCAACTTCATTTGGTTAAGAGGCCTTTTCTTAATTTAGAGAGAAGAATAAGGTGAGGAGAAGCACAGTTGACTATGCTTTTAGGAAAACAATTTGATTTGAGTATACTATTTTGCCCAGATTTGATTTGATATGATTTGATGTGGATTGTTCCTATGAGGAAGTTCTTCCAGATCCTCTGTTGCACTAAATCTAACATGTAAACAAATGCTACACAAAGATTTATTACAAATAAGCCAGTCTTTATCTAAAGGTGGTTGTTCCAAAAGGCACTGGTTCTTAAGCTCTGATAAAAATTTTTAGTTAGGGGGCAGATGTGGCTCAAATGGTTGGGCATCCATCTGCCATATGGAGGGACCTGGGTTCGATCCCCGGGACCTCCCGGTAAAATAAAAAAAAAATTTTTTTTTAGTTAAAGCATTTTTATTTTGTCAAACCAAAAGTCAATACAGAAAAATAATCTTTTATCAAGGTAAAAAAATTTTCAAATATTCTGTATTATATTCCATAAAGCCTGCCATTTTATTGTAATGTATGGAAACTCTACAGGGTCATTTCATCTGAATTTAAGCACATACAGTACTTTGCAGGTCATCTAAGATAACCCCAAATAGCCCTGCACAGTGTGATTCCACTTTTTCTTATTCAATTAAAAAAATAGTTGATTCCAGAGTTTTGAGTACCTGTTTAAAGTAGTAGTTTCATTCTGCGTGGTAGAAAAACATAAATGGCAGCTAAGTTTCTAATTGTTAAAAATCTGTTTTTGATTTTCATTTCCAACTTAACGTATATGGTAAACCTAAGGTCAGCTCTATTAAATGTCAAAGTTCAGAGTAGAATAGTTCCTTTTCAAACTACTCAGTCTGTTTATACGAAACAGGCCACTGGATTTGTACTTGATCCCGGTGTAATTGAGAAATCATTACTTCAGTTTTCTCTCTCCTGAGTCGTACATAAAGCACATTTTTAAAAGCTGATGCATAGCCATTAAGACTACTAAAATAAAAGAAATATCAAGGGAGCTATAACTGTCTTAAAACTTAAAAATTTCAGTGAAAAACATTTGGCAAACAGAGTTAATTCCTTGGCAAGAAAGCAAGAACCACCCTAACTAGCAAATAAATGCAGCTTTAACATAGAGGATTTGGGATGAGATTTGGAGAAGAGTTTTTGAGGGAAGAGAAAACTGGCTTGTGCCCTGCCTGGACGTTGAATTAGGACCTGGTAGTTTTCCGTTGTCATTCATGTGTTTTCTTCCTTCTCTATCAGGAGTCCCAGCAAATGCTTGGAAGGCTTATTCCAGAAAAACAGATTCTCAATGACCAATTAAAACAAGTTCAGCAAAACAGTTTGCACAGTAGGTGTTTTATTTTTTAAGTTTTCCTTTTACTTTTTTACTATCAAGAATTTCTTTAAGTGAAATGAGAACATTAAAAAACTTTATCCTCACTGCCATTTTAAGTTCTTCTTATTTTGCAATGTTTTTCTAAAATAGGAGACTCACTCATTACACTCAAAAGAGCCTTAGAAGCAAAAGAACTAGCTCGGCAACAGCTACGAGACCAACTGGATGAAGTTGAGAAAGAAACTAGATCAAAACTACAGGAGATTGATATTTTCAATAATCAGCTGAAGGTAACCATTCGATGTGTACCTATATATATGTCCTTCCCTTTAATTGTTCTAACTGGCCAGATGATTAGTTGATATTTAGTTCCAGGCAGAAAAATTTGTTATTCTGATCAGTCAGCCTTTGTGAAAGCCTTTACATTTATAGATGAACAGTATGCAACCCAAATTGCATTTTTCTCATTTAAAAAATATGACAATGAATTTGGCATATATAAATTAGGGCTGAGTGAGTGGCCCCAACATAATATCTACCTGTAATCTGAAATACATTTTTAAACATCTCCATCCCTTTGTCTGTTTATAACCACATCAAGTTGAATTCCAAAAGCTAGGTTCCAACAGCTTCCTCTTATTTGTGTTCTTAGACATCTACTGAAAAGGATTGTTTTCTCTTTGAAAACTAAGAATTTTTCTGCCACTTCTTACCCCCCATATTGTACTTGAATATAGATCTTTGTTTTGTTGCCTCACATTCTAAAGTTTTACTGTTAAAGTGTAGTAATTGCTTTCATCTCTGTGGCAGAAGTGGTGCATGGCTTTTTCACATTTACGCAGTAGAACTTAGGAAAATGGCCAGCGCTGTTCGGGAGGTCAAAGTGGTTAGATCATAGTCTCTTTCTGATTTGGTGCTTTTGACTTAACATTACACTTTTATCATCATTAATTTTTCCCCAAAATATTTGTTTTCCTTTTCTAACTTAAAACCCTTTATGCTTGATTCTGGCCTGTTTAGTTTTTGACACTAGGAAAAAGTCAAAATCCTGTTTTTTTATTACTCAAAAAAGAAATGAAAAATTAGGGAGCATATTTAAGATTTTTAGTTGACCTTTGAATTGAGAGTCTAGGGCAAACTGTCTGGACATCTGAATGTGAGATATTTATGCTATTCTCTCAGATTAACAGGTAAAGAGTTTTTTTGGATTGTACAATTCCTGGAAAGTGCTCTTGGAAATATTATTTGAGCCAACTTAGTGTTTTTCTTCACTTTGCTTTCATGCTCACACAGATGTGTGTGTACTATGTGTATGTTCTGTATTTGTGTGTGATTATGTGTGATGCATACGTATGGAAAGTGCAGCTATAAGGTCTCCATCTCTAGAATAAGCACAATAAAAATATGTTCACATTAACTCTTGTTGTGACTTGACACTATTTCAAGCAAAAAGAATTAACACTGTTGCAAGCTTAGAGTACTTTTACTTTCTTAAAATGTAAATTGTTTAGTATTCAGGCAGTAGTCCAGATTTCACCTTTAATCTTAAAATTCCTTTTTCTAGAAATTTGACTTCCCCAAACAAGGGTCACTTATTAGAAAATGATACTCTAGTGGGTGATACTCAACAAATGCCTAGCTGTATGGATTAAATTATTTTGATGATTGAATTGCTGTTGCCATTGCTAAAGAGAACACCCTTGACCTGTGATGAGTTCCCCGTGCTGCGTTAAATTGACCAATGCTGCCATCATCGGCGAGTGTCTCATACAAAGGCAATTTTGGCCCTTTTTTTTCATTAGGCCTTTTAAAAATATATACTTATTTTTAAATAACAATTCTTTCTATCTTTTAAATTTTTATGTTGGTTTTCCATTATTAACTTTAAATTTGAGTTAATATGGTGAAGTAAAAATCACAGGCCAGTATAGCTATATTGTTTTGTTGTCTAATAGCCATTTGGAGCACTTAGTGAATGTGCTATGCTACCTTATGATTATTATTTCTAGTTTTTGTCTCTCAAGCTGGCAAAACCAAAAAAAAAAAAAAAGGCAGTTAAATTTAAGACTTGAAAGAATTACGATTTAATTGAGACAACTGAGAGACAGATTTAAGATTTAGTCTCTTGAGTTCTTGAGTATCTCCTGCCCACTTTTATTGGTTGTAGCCACACTAGAAAATATGAATGTTCTTGTCTCACTTTAGAGTATGTATTCATTATCCACTGTAATTTTTATATGATGAGATAGACAGCATTCTGACCCTGGGGATTTATTCATTGCCTCTCTTGATATAGAAGTGCCTTTTTGGTGTCCACACTAATATTGCAAAAATTACTTCTGCCTTGCAAGGAGTGAAACATTGGCAGTTTTCCAATCATTCCACACATCTCATCTGATGGTGTGAATTTGCTGTATCCTAACATTCCTTCCCCAAAAAGGAAACCAGCTGGAGAATGTAGAAAATAAATTAAGACTTGGCAGTTATGTTTTGTGTTCATGTAGAATGTCCACCTGGAAAAAGAAAATGCAATTCACTCCTTATAAGCTAGTATACTGGAGAAATACCTTATAGAGTACAAAATTCTTAAATTTTAGCCTATATTAAATGACTGGCTCTACAAATAAGAATTATATTTAGTAAAAACTGATTCTCATGTTCCTCTGATTAAAAAATGTTTATAATAAGTTGTTTACTTTTTTTTTTTTTTTTTTTTGAGGTACCTGGGGGCCAGGAATTGAACCCGGGACGTTGTGTGTAGGAAACCAGAGCTTACTTGCTGAGCCATATTGGCTTCCCCGAGTTGGTTTTATCATTTGTTTTGTTTGTTGTTTGTGTTTTTTCAGGAGACACCGGGAACTGAACCCAGGACTTCCCGTGTGGGAGGCGGGAGCTCAACTGCTTGAGCCACATCCGCTCCCAGATTCGTTCTTCTTTTGAGGGTCTTTTCCTTTTGCTTCAGTTCAGGAATAATTATACTCCTGCCTTCCCCACCCCCATTCTGATAATCAATGATAGAAATTCTTAAGTTGTTTATTAAAGAGGAGAAACTTACTTTTATGATGAAAACATAAACCATACTTATGATTGTGGCCCCTGTTGTTAAATGGCTTCAGACTCAGGGCCATGGAGCAGTGAGGCCTCTAGAGTCTTGGACCTCTTAAGATTCTGTCTGATACATAGAAATTGGAGACTCATTCTTTCCCTTTCAGGAAAGACTACTTTTCCATCCATTTTAATGAACATTTACCTTATAGATGTGATGTTTATATTGTCCAAAAAAGGATCCCACAATATAAGTGTCTTTTTCTAATTTATCTTCCAAAACAAAGAATTACTTGAGCAAGGAAGCAGAAGAATCTAACTATGGCAAATGAAATAAGTCTGGAGAAAAGGGGAGGGTGGGAAAGGAAGAGAAATGATAGCATTCTGAGTTCCTGAAGCTCGGTGGTTGGGAGTTCCCCAGCTGGCAGCCTTTCTATTTATGCTGCCTTTTATAGGAACAGTAGAGTTTTGCTTTGATGATCAAATGAAACCAGGAATGATTTATTTTGTTAAAAGCATGAATGAATACTTTTTAAAGCAGTTTTAATTTAGGTATCAAATGCTTTTAAAATGTATTCTACAGGGAAGCGGCTGTGGCTCAATCAGTAGGGCTCCCGTTTACCATATGGGAGGCCCCGGGTTCGGTTCCCGGGGCCTCCTGGTGAAGGCAAGCCCACCCGCATGGTGTGGTTGGCTGACCCAGCGAGCACAGGCAGCAAGGGGGGGGATAAATGAGTAAATAAATAAAATCTTTAAAAAAATAAATAAATAAATAAAATAAAATAAAATAAAATAAAATAAAATGTATTCTACATGCAACAAGTATTTTATCAGGCTAAGAAATCAAGTCTTCTCATATTTATGTTCCAGAAACATGAGTTTAAAATTATTGACTATGACTTTCTCCTTATACTTCATTTACAGGAAAACTTGCAACTTACATAGAGATATTTCTGATAATTGTTTTTCATACATACTGTGCTTACATATAGGCATAAAGTGATGGTTCTAACAAGTGTCAAGTAACATTACTGATATGGACTTTCTGGACAGTAGAACTTGACTTCACTTTACCCTTGGCCACGTTAGTGGTTACTGTTAACAGTTTTCCTGGGCACTGACAGCAAATGTTCCATATTTTAATATCTTTAACTATAATACAGAGTAGCAGCATAAAGTATGGCTTGTAGTTTTTAAGGCTTCACTGTATGCCAACTCAAAGAATCCCACACCCAAAGAGCTAGCTGTTGTGTTTCATGTTGAAAAGTTGAGTCCTTGTTGGTTCCCGTCTAGTCACTGTGTACTGGACAAGTCCTAATGTGAATGGCCGTTTACATTTGAGCATTTCTTTCTTCCAGTCAGTGGCAGTGGAGGAGGCAGTGTTGCAGTGCCTGGCAGTTCTCCTGGGCTGCGTCATCCACTTAGACTTCTTTCTAAAGGTCTCCATGTCCTACTCAGGCCATGCACATCTTTCTCAGAATAAGAATGATGAACCATCTCCAGCTCTGTGCTTCAGTTTCCCACACACAGATGAGTGCTCAGTGTTTAAGACAGCATTTGCTTGAAGTGCTAAGCCTTCTTTGTAAAAAGTTAATAATGCTTAGTTATTATTAACCGTGGAGTATGATTGAGTCTTTCCTCCTGACAAGTTGTGTGTGTAATGGTGGAAGCTCTGAATTACAAGTTAGACAAGCTACTGTATCCTGTAGTGTTGCCTAAATAAAAGCATTTTAGATCACTGAATTTGTCACTTGTCTGCACAAATTTGAAAGGTAGCACTCAGTTATTGTTTGGATCCATGTGCAGATTTTCATCATAAGGGAGATGGTAGTATAGACAGTATACTGTTTGGAAGGTTGATAATATTTAAATTCTTAGCAAAATTAGAGTATTTAAGACTAACTGAGAATTGAAAATTATATTCCTTAATAAACTTGGGAAACCCAGGCTTTCTAAATTAGACACAAGGGGCTGTTTGAAATATGAATTCGTCTGAAATAACAACTGTTCTAAAGTTACTTCTAAGAAGTGAATTGATGTTGAAATGAGAATGCCAGTTATAGTAAATAAGGCTGCTTGCTTAACTAAGACTTTTATACTCTTGGTTTCAGGCACTTGCTTTCATGGCATGCTCATTCATTATGAAGGCAGTGAAAGGCAAAATGTTTAGCAACCAGGGGAAAAAAGAAAAGAGCTGGAGAAAGAACCTCAGAACAGAATGAGAAGTCAGGAAAAAAAAAAGTTCATGAGAAGGGAAACAATGAAGGAAAGAATAAGATCGAGAAAGAGGAGATGCAGAGGCAGCAAGAAAAATCAAATAATTCAAATTATTTGAATTCAGATAATGTTACTTTCTCATAATCAGTAGAATAATGTTTGGCTGTTTCATGGTTTGCTGTCTTATTTTGTTCAAGATAAAATTTTATTTTTACCTGTATGATCCTTTTGAAAAGACCTCTTATGCATAGAAGTAATAAAAATCCTCTCTCACTGAATGTGCTTGTGATTATAGAAACTTGATAAAGAGGTTCCTTGAATATTAAAAATAATAATAATAATTAGAATACTCACAAGACTCAAAATAATTAACAGATGTTGTATGTTAGATTCTATACCATAATGGTAGTATTGTTGATTGGTTGAATTTTTTTAGTTGTAGTGTAGGGTTTTTTGTTTAATTTTAGGTTTTTAAAAATACTGGGAAAAGGAGAAAAGCAGAAAGTTTTTTGGAAAAAAAATCTTTATTTTTAATTCTCTTGTTTAGCCATGCTCCTTGATAATTTTATCCTTTAGAATGACAGGCATTTAAAATAATAGATCTTGCTTTGGGAATAAAGCTGAGACATTTTGGGAAGATTAAGTTTTTCTGAACACAGTGGAACCAATTTTCTCTCTCTCATAACATGAGGGAAGAGTCTCACTTAACTGTCCCACTGCAAAGAGGACAGGGTTTCTGGCTCTCCTTTCCTCTCTCCACCTCTCGTCCAACTCCTCAGCACACACCCATACTCAGCAGTTATGAAACATTTAGTACTGATTCTTAGACTTAATTACTAAATATAGTTAAATTTTGACTCCAGATTTGGAAGGAATATTTAAACATGTTTCTAAATGTTAGCACACTCCTTCTCAGAATTTAAATAACTAGTCAATATATCTGTTTCTTTATCCTCCTCCCATCTTTAATGCATTAAGAAAGAATAAATTTTATAATTTTGTGAAAAGTAGAATATCAGTTTTCCTGGATTTTGGTGCAATTTCTCTGTGTTCTGAAATACTTATTTTCAGATTCTTGTACACACATGCACCTTCCCCTGTCCTCAACAATTTTGTTTATTAGCTTTAATACCTTTCTTTTTTTTTTTTTACCGGGAGGTACCGGGGATCGAACCCCGGTCTCTCCATATGGTAGACGGACGCCGAACCTTTTGAGCCACATCCGTTTCCCATCTTTAATACCTTTCAAACTTGTTTCACAACCAGTTATTTGACAAACATTCAATAGGCCTTTTAAAAATTCTCATTTTGTATGCTACATAATATTCCTGGATGAGAAATATAATAATATTTCTTTTTATAAAAGCACTTCTATTTTAGACTTTTTGTAGTATTAGATTACAGATAAAACAAACAAACAAACAACTTTTGTCTGCCACCTGAAATTTCTGATGCTGGTCCCTCGACCATTTCCTATGAGAGCAATTTAATATTAACAGTACAAAGATTATTATAAATATAAAACATGTTCTAAACAATTTTATTTTCATTTGTAGTGTTGAGTTCATGAATTCAGGTAATTAAGCAAAGTCTATTTATTTTTGTCTCTCTTTTCCAAGACAACAGCCAGAGGCAAATACTAAAAGCAACATAATTCTTCAAAAGTCAACTGGCTGAACTAGCAAATAAATGTTCCATTAACTGCTAATCTCCTTTCATAGTCCCCTGTTGCTAGTTAATTCTTTTTCTCTTCACAAATATTCATGCAATGTTTATGAAAAGAAAGCCCACACATATTGTTCAGGTGGCTAATTCTTTTCTTTTTATTTCAAGTAACTTCACTTCACATAATACATCTCTTTTTGAGTGTCTCTAAGACCAAATGATAGAACAACAGTCATAGGGATTAAATCAGGTGATTCTGTGTCCCTTAGCATAGCAATAGAACAACTATCTTCAGTAAACTTGAAAATGAGTCATATTACTCAGGAAAAAAAAAAATTTCCTCTTGGCTATTCGATTTGTCAAGCATGTTGCTTTTGAAATACTTTGGCTGTATGCCATCGAATATCAAAAGATATTTTATGGTTCAAATATCTTAGTTCTTTAGGGAAAATAAATGGCTTTCCCACCTTTGGTCTTGGGATAAAAATTGAAGACAAGCTGATTTTCATTTATCTTAACTAATACAAGTCAGTCTTCTTGCCAGTAATCTTGTGGATCATAATCTGTGCTTCATTGAAGACCTCTTTGAGAATTTAATAAAACCTATGGGCCTTTCATGTCAGAAAAATGCCCATTATACCCCAAATTTGAACCCCAGTTAAGAAATTATGTTCTCTCTCTATGTGTGTGTGTATGTGTATATATATATATATATATATATATATATATAAATTCTGTATTATTGGTGATAAAAATCATTTTAATTTATATATTAAACATTATATAGGAATTTCATTTTTCCCCATTTAAGTATTTGTTTGTAACATGTAGTTAGAAATTCTTAAGTGCTTGTTTTATAATTTCATATTTATTTAGAAAGTAATTGTCTTTCTTAATATTATTTTCTCTTTATACTTTCTTTGTTAGAAGATAATGTTAAATTATCACACACTACATCTAGCATAATATTTATCATCCCCTTGAATGGAACTTTATAGAAGAAAAGTCAAAGTTATATACTTAATACCATATTGCCTGATAAATATTCAGCCAAGAAATATGTTATGATTAGAACTTTATCAGTGTTGGGGAGAAAAATGAGTTTATTCTAGGAAGAGCCACAAATGAGATACTGACTTTTCATTCCTTGCCATTTCTTATTTGTTCTATTTTTATCTTAGTTATTTTAGAGAAATAACTGTAACAAAGTACATGTAGCTTTAATAGAAATTGCAGTTGCTTTCATTAGGCTGAGTACCAGGAAAGGCTAATAAAGTTTGCGTGGTGGAGGTTTTTTTTTTTTTTTTAAGCTTTCTCCCAATAGTTAACTCATTTCCTAGGTAAATAAGAATTTAATGGCCACAGATGGTACCAAATTAATGGTACAACTCCTTTGTACTTAATTTTGGGTCAGGATTTTTTATTTGCTGGTTATACCTGCTTAGTTAGTTCCTGCAGTAAGAATAATACCTAAATAAAAGGAACACGGAAATAAATAAAGACCTTAAAGTGAAAAAGAAACCTAAAGATCATCTGCTCTGATTCAGCTACTGAGATTAGAATCCAAGTGTCTCAATTCCCAGGACAGTGCCTTTTAATTAAATCTGTTGCCATAAATTATTGTTTCTGAACCTATTTAAGAATTTTATGCTATTGAAGGTGAAATTTTAAAGTAGGGGAAAAAATAAAACTTTCAGTCACCCACCCCCCTGCCCCTTCCTTTTAGAGGTTCTTGGCCATTGGGCTAATGACAGAGTAAGTGTCACCTCTGTCCCAGGACAGTAGACAGACTTCCTGGGAGCTGGCTTTTGGAGCTCTGGTACCTCTGTTAGGAAATTTTGAGTTTGATTTAATATCACTCCACTACAATTTTCATTTTGAGAAATTAATTTGAGCCAAGAGCACAGATTACTCTAACAACAGGAATTGGCTTACGTTTCTATTTGTCTCTGAAATAGCAAATCCAAAATATTAACCATATTTTTCATTCATGTTATTAGAGAGTACTATTTATACTTGATCCCAAATTCCCGTGAAAACCAATACTGTTGAATTTTTAATACATTAAAGTTTTACATTCCATGATATGGCAATGAGAAAGGTAATGAAAAATGAAATTCTTTTCCCTTAGTGTTGATTTCTCCTCTCAGTCAAAACTTTAGACAGTCAGAGTGAGGCTTCATCACTACTTTCCCATCTCCATTCTTGCCTTTGTCTGCCTCTCTGGAGCTAGGCTCCCCTTCCACCTGCCCTTCTTGATTTGGAAGCCATGTGCCCAAGGCTGCTGCCATAAGGAATACTATACCAATTTGTGCCTTACAAAGTTGCCTCTTCCTGCTATTTCCTGCTTGGATATTCCCAGTCATTCTGCTGGGTTCCCCACTGAAACCCCTTCCTTCCTTCCTTCCTTCCTTCCCCCGAGATCCTTTCTCCCCGACTTTACCTCCTATCTCCTATCTCCAGTTAAACTTAGTTTATTGTACCTTTCAGAGCCTCTCAGAGTCACTTACAGTTTACAGTCACTTGTGTGTACATTCTAACTTTATCCTCAGAACAGTCTAGCTAGTAGCAAAAGAATAGCCTAACCCTTAGACTCTAGTAACAAGTGCATTTGAACGCTGACATTGTACAAAGGTTGACCTTCTCTACCTTGGTTGTTCAATCTCTGAGTGAATTTAAGACCAGAAAGAAACCTGCCCACCTGGACTTGTCAATGAGTAAGGGGACAGAAGATAGGGGAGGCCTTAGTTCTTAAATCTCACCAGGCAGACCCCAGGGCTGCCCACTTGGAAGACTAGCCCTAGTTAGCCAGAACAAGAAATCAACTGAAAATGTTCTTGGCCTTACCTGGCCACCTTGACTCTGATTGGTGGTTGGCTCAAGTAAAAGGACTTTCAGTGACTGTTACTGACCATTTTATTCCTATGGAATCAGAGCATTTCCCCCTCAACAGGCATTTCCTTGTTCTTAATACTTTGGGGTGTTTAAACTACTAACTTGAGTACTTGAAATACCAGAGAATTTAAATACCAAAGAATGCTTTTTATATTCAGTAGCCTGCTAAGGAAATTACTGGTATTCCTAGGTCTAGATTAATATGAAAAGAGCAAACGCAAGGTAATTGGATAGCTTTTTGTTTTCAACCTGACCATTGGTTTGTTTAATTTGGGGTAGCCAACAGCTTATTGAGAGATGGCCTGGGAGAGGTATGATTTGAAGGATAAACCTTGGGGTAAGAATTGAGGTCAAGGAGCAAAGGAATGTCCATTTGTTGCAAGGCGGCATACCATACGAAGGAGGCAAGGTTTTAATAGAGGTAGCTTGTGAAGAGGTCTGTTTATTTCCAAGCCAGTAGAAGTTGTATTCATGATCATTGCTGAATCTTAAAGCTGGTTACTTTCCATTATTATCAGTTAGGGCTTTAGCAAGGTAGCTTCTCAAATGCACTTCTTACTAGCAAGTTCATTCTCATGCACATTAGAAAATCATATAATGTGTTATGGCCCACTACCATGTAATCTTGATCAGCTTTTGAAGATCAGTCATGTCAGAATGTAGAGTGATTTTAGTTTTCCACATTAACCCTTTTCACCTCTGAAATGTTATCTCCTTAAGTGCCCTAGGCTTCCCCACTAGGAAAAGTTGCATGCTAATAAACAGTTCAAACATTTATCACCTCATGTCATTACACAAACTGTTTCTTGATTATTTATAGGAACTAAGAGAAATACACAATAAGCAGCAGCTCCAGAAACAAAAGTCCATAGAGGCTGAACGACTGAAACAGAAAGAACAAGAGCGAAAGATCATAGAATTAGAAAAACAAAAAGAGGAAGCCCAAAGGTGAGTATTTTCAGTGGATTGTGGACCCATCTGAAAGGAACTCCAAATAATTCACTTTCTTTGCCTGGCCTGTAAGTAGTCTCTGCACCAGAAAGAGCCTTCAGTCTTCAGTGTGTGAGTGTGTGTGCATGTGTGTGCAAGCCCAAGTACATGCATATGTAAATCTTTTGGTTAGTTCCCAGAGCTCTCCTGAGTTACTACTATGTAGATAAATGGAATTAGAAAAGGCAGTTGGGACACTTGGTATGCTCATTTGCATGCCAATGGCCAAAATACACTTCCAGTTCACAGCCTTCTAATAACGTGGGGGTCAGAGTGCTGGGTTTGAAATCAAAGCTTCTGTGCTAGCTCTACACTCAGTGTTTCTCCAGGAGGACTGACTGTGCCACTTGTGTCCTTTCTTTTTTCCAGCTGCAAATTAAACTTGAATACAAGAGAAGAAATTTTGTTATTGTCACTTAGGATACAGACACATTTCTGCTTTTGTTTGAATGTTTGTGTTAGTGGGGTTTTGGTGTGTTTTTTTGTTTTCTTTTGTTTTTTTTTTTAATTTTCATTCATAACTTTTCTGTAGTAAATTGTAGACATTTAATTTTAACTTTTAGTGTGTCTGATTTTGTTATTGGATATTTGCTTTTTAAACTTAAGTCAGTTTTAGAATCCAAGAAACAAATGACCAAATGTCTCAATGATATGCTGTGGAATTATAAAAACCTGTTATTTGAAAAGTTAGACTAAAAAAAGATGTAGAAACAAGATACTTTAGGCAAGTCCATTGACTTTAGTGGGCTGAGCTCAGTTACATTGTCGGGAGCCATGCTTGCTTTATTATGGGATATGTTAATACTCAGTCTGATTTGTTTGATAGTTTGTTTTTAGGCTGGTGAGTAGGTGGCTGGGATCCCAAACCAATTTAGAGTGCTTTATGGTTTTCTTGGGTTCGGGATTATGGATTGTTTACCTCTTTGGATGTGCTGATTAACTCCAAATCCACCCTATTTTTTTTATCTTTAAAGTTTATAAAATGCTTGTATTATTCACACTGTGCTGCACTGAATTTTCACATTTCTGCAAAGTAGAAATGAATATATCACATTATAATACAGAAAGTCTAAGTTTTCTGCCTATAATTATATAGATAAATGCTACTCAAAATTTAATTTCAGAAATAACATGGTTATACATTATAAATGGTGACATTTATTTTTATTGGTAGAAATTTTCAAGCAACTTTTATTATGGTTTTGTTGCCATGAATAATAATTAATACCCCTGCCCCTCCAAAAAATGGTTTTTGTCCTCTCTTAAAAGACGTTTTAAAAATCACAAGTAAAATGTGTAAGATTTAAGTTAAAAATATTTCATCTGCATTAAATTTTCATATTCATACCGAGTAGAAATAATTCTAATTTTTGGAAAGCGGAGAGTACAAGTTTTATTTGTTTACAATATGTTCCCTTGGCAGTCTCCTAATTCCAGAAGAGGACCTTTGTGCATTGACAGTATTGTAGAGCAGGGGTTCAGAGGGTGGGCTCTGGGATCAGACACCCAGGATTGAACCCCAGGCTCTTAGGGCTAGTACCTGGACAAGTCATTTATATCTCTGCCTCAATTTTCTTATCTGTAAAATGGGGATAATAATAGGACCTCCCTACCAGTTGTGAGGATTAAAGGAGTTAATCTATGTGAAGGGTCTAGAATAGTACTTGCCACATCCAGAGCTCATAAAAGTATTAGCTGTTCTTATTATATCATGTGCTGTTGCAACTGAGATTCACTTAAAGGGTGACCATGTAAAGTATTTTCTGATTTTATAAAATATTATAGAATGAGATAAAAGTCACTCCCAGGGAGGCGGCTGTGGCTCAGTCGGTGGGGCTCCCGTTTGCCATGTGGGAGGCCCCGGGTTCGGTTCCCGGGGCCTCCAGGTGAAGGCAGGCCCGCCCGCATGGCGTGGTTGGCTGACCCGGCGAGCACAAGCAGCAAGGGGGGGATAAATGAATAAATAAATGAAATCTTTAAAAAAAAAAAAAAAAAAAAAAAAGTCACTCCCAATCTTTTCCTGTGGGCTTTGGGATAAGACCATCATAATTTTCAAGGCCTAGATTTTATTTGCAATTATCTATGTGTATCAGCTACTTTGAAAAAAATTAAGTAGTTGAATTCAGTAAAATATAAAATAATTATTGTTAGTAATAGATGGTTACTACCTCCAGGCTTCCAAGTAATCTACTTTGAACTTCCATTTTGGGGAGGTGTGTGTGTGCATTTATTTATTTATTTATTTTATATATATTTTTTTTTTCCTCATCTTGCTAGATGATTTTTTTTTTTTTTTTTTTTTTTTACCGGGAGGTACCGGGGATCGAAGCCCTGTCTCTCCATATGGTAGACGGACACCGAACCTCTTGAGCCACATTCGTTTCCCGTGTGTGTGCATTTAAGTATGGGCATATCCTTCACTGGGGAGGAATTTTACTGATCTGATTGATCCTGGACTTATTTAAGCAATATTCCATTTGTAGTGATAGCGTGCTTTATCTTCACAGTCGTTATTTTCCTGTGTGCTTTACAGACTTTTGATTTTTTGCAACTAAATACCAGTTTTAAAATTGAGAAGTATTTTTGTTATTTTTGTAACCACTTCATAAAATACAGCAGAAATTTTCTCTCTGTGTTTTTCTAAATCATGTGATGTCCTCTCACTCAGAATTGGAGCCCCAGAAGCTTTTGTTTCCCGCAGTCCGATTGCTCCACCTGAAGAAAAACAGTATAGTATCCCCCTGATCCCTAGCAGCCCCTTGACTAGATGGAGCATGTGCTGAGGAGAGAGTTGCTTCCTTGCAGTAATCAAGCATTCTTGTTGACAGACGCACCCAGGAGAGGGATAAGCAGTGGCTTGAGCATGTGCAGCAGGAAGATGAGCCTCAGCGGCCAAGAAAGCTCCATGATGAAGAGAAACTGAAAAGGGAAGAGAGTGTCAAGAAGAAGGACGGCGAGGAAAAAAGCAAACAGGAAATGCAGGACAAGCTGAGTCGGCTTTTCCATCAGCATCAAGACTCAGTGAAGCCAGCTGTCCAAGCACCCTGGTCCACTGCAGGTACTAGAGGCCAAAAATAATTCTGAAAAAATAAGTTCTTTTCTTTCCCAGATGCTTTTGAGAAATTTCCATATCCTGTCAGGCCCTGTTTTGGCTACACTGATGGAGACAAGAATGAAAATCTCTCTTTTTTTGGACAGGGCAACTGATCTGTTAAAAAGCTATTCATTTTCTAGGATTGTTAGATAAACTGTTTAATTCTCCCACTGCCATGCCAACCTTTGGCCCCCATAACACTGGCACCCAGAAGTCTTTTAAGGAGTTAACAGGGAAACGGATGTGGCTCAAAAGGTTCGGCGTCCGTCTACCATATGGAGAGACTAGGGTTCGATCCCTGGTACCTCCCGGTTAAAAAAAAAAAAAAAAAAAAGGAGTTAACAAAAATGGCATGAAGTTTCACTGTTGGTCCCAATTCACATACCTTTGTTCCAAATGGAGATCATAACCCTTCCTGCAAAAAGAACTGGTGCTTCTCCGATTTGTTATTTTCTCCAGGAATTACTGAGCTACATGTTTGTGGCTTTTACTTTATTCAGTCTACACTGCATAAAAGTGTCTTTCTACTTTCTGAAAAAGCATGACCTTTTTTTTTTTTTGCCCTTTGAATATAATTTGCCACTTAAAAATGTTAAACAAAGGGCTTACCTAATTTGAAATAGCTTTAAAATTTTTTCCTTTATATAATGTCGGATGCAAGTTATAGCGTATTTCTAAAATTCTTATGTGGCTCTATAATTTTGTACAGCTGTGCAATGATACTCAGATGAAGAAAGTGGATTGCTTTTTTCTTTGTTTGGTAAATTATATCTATTTCATTTGTTTTATCATCAGTGTGCTTTATAGTGAGATGGCATGTAGAAAGGAAAGAAAGAAAAGAAACACTTTCGAGCTGTTCTGTAGAGTTTCATTCAGTTCCTGTCTGCACAGTGGGCAGGGATTGGAGTGAACGCACAGGTGCCATCCCTGCTTAGGAGACCTGTTTGGGAGATTGACGGGTCATCAGATCTACTCAAGAACAATTCACGCCATAGGAGGGGCATACATATCTTTTCAGAACTTTTTTTGAGATGAAGATAATTTTACTATTACTTGCTCTTAGGCAATTAATTTAAGTTCCTTGGGCATCTTCCTGCTGTAAGATGCAGGTTCATTTTCCTCTTTGGTAGAAAATTTGGCATATCACACAGTTCTAGGCTACATGGAGATAATACTATTCCCTCCCTGCTTTTCAGAGATGATAAATACTTGTCAAAATACTTGCAGCTCTTGGGTAAAAATGTTCAGAGAACTGTTATTAGTTATTGTTAAGCAGATTCCAAAACATCCTCTGTTCACATGCATTTTTAAAGTTTTTATTTCATTTAAAGTCAAAATTATTTTGATCTTGGATCCAAAAGTTCATTTTTGTCCCTAGGAAATGTAGATATCCATATTATTGGTAATAACTATCTTTAGTGAAAACAGCACTTATGTTTTGTTTTTTTTTTTTACTTTATAAATGTGATTGTAGTTGAAAGCACTTACGTTTTATATGTCTGCGATAAGGACCTAAAACATCCGCATTCCATGTTTTTTAACGTGGAAAGCTTTGCTTCCTTGCCCCCTCCCAAATGAGTTTTCTCCTTGGCTGACCCAGATTTGGGGATCACATCCTGACTGCTGCACTGTGCTCGACACTCTGGGTGGGGATGGGGGAGATTGATGCTTTACAGATGTGCACCGCTGTAGCCTAGGGTCAGAAAGAGGGACCTGTATACAGCCCCCCCCCCACTCAGCATTGGGGTGGCCTTTATCCAGAGAGTCCACGAACGAACTCTCTGGAGGGTTTGAATTGCTGGCACCAGAGTCAGCTCTCCCTTGGCAGTCAGAATGGATTCAGAAATTCCTTGAATGGATAGAAAAAGTTGAATATTAAGGTAGGCAAGAGGAGCTCTCGGTTACTTGGCTCATTGGCATGCATTTGTTTTCCGGGTAATTTTTTTTACTTTTGCACCCCTCCCCTCCTTTTCATAAACAGAAAAAGGCCCACTTACGATTTCTGCACAGGAGAATGTAAAAGTGGTGTATTACCGAGCGTTATATCCCTTTGAATCCAGAAGTCATGATGAAATCACCATCCAACCAGGAGATATAGTCATGGTAAGAAAGACTCCAGTGAAAGTGTGATTTCTGTTGATGATTAGTATCTGTCCTCTTTTTGTACTTTATTCAACCATTTTTTGCAATGAGAAATCCAATAATCTAATGTCTAGATTATTGAGGTATTGACTTAATCTTCTTCCTTTTCTATTAGAATGATAGATGGCATTTTTACAATGTAACCTAATGACATTTTGTATAGACTAGCTAAAGAAAATGTGTTTTTATCACATCCTTAGCATTGTTGTTTTTTTTTAATCTGTAAATAACTGGTTATTTCAGAGTTTAAGATTAATACTTACACACTGTGAGTAGTCTTTAAGAACTGGTTTTAAATGCAAAATACTCTATTATCATTCTCATAATTGCCAGTTATAACTGTTGTATCTTTGGACTTCTTTTGTTTTCTTTAATTGTGTGAACTTTGAATTGTATGGAAAAGTATTGAATTTAAGTACATAGAGTTAATAATCAACTTTCCTACTGTATAAATTATTAACAGATAAAAAAGTTCAGGAATTTGCTTTGTCATAATTTATTTTCTTTAATTATAGCAATTAAATTTAATCTTGTAATTGTTACTAAAGCAGTAGTAACAAGTTTAAGAAAGTAAAGCAATGTGGTTGGCCCAAACTGTTTTTTAAAAGGAAATAGTGGCTCCTTGATCTATTTACTAATTTAGGAATGAGAGTCTTAGAAATGGCCAAACTTTGCATTACTATTAGCATTTTTCTTTTTTAAAGATGAGAATGTTCAGAATTTCAAAAGAATACTAAAGTTTAGAATGGATACAAACATGTTTCTCATGTTTCTGCAAATAAGAGAGTCAAGTCCAAAGGTCCCAAATCTTCAAAAGTCGAAATCAGCATAACAATAATGGAAACTCTTTTCAAATCTGCTCCATGCCTTCATTCAGCAAGCAATTATTGAAAGCCTCAATGTGCTGGGTGCTGGCCTCACTCATTCTTGGCAGGAAGAACCATTGGTTTCTGTTAAGTTTGGGCACACACTGCTCTACACACATGAACAGTAATGCAAAGTGACAATGGTAGTGTTTCTAGCTTTCTTCCTACTTCCCCGTCTCCTGTCCTACACCATATTTTCTAATGGCCAAATCTGCTTTACTCCTACTGCCCCATACTTGAAATATTGTACAATATATAAATACCATGCTGTAGTGGGACTCTAAAAATTATGAAAATATGATGTGTCTTCAGATTGGACCCCATAACAAAGATGTTTTTTACACTCTTCACTGTTTTTTTACACTTGTTGCAATACAAGGTAGAGAAAAATAATGCTCTCCTCTTAGGATGAGGAAATGTTATGAAATGTTGTGAATAAGGAAATATATACAGATGATCTGTATCTTAATGAGAAAATATTTCTATTTTGGGGAAGCTTATTTGAGCATGCCCTTGTAATCCTCATCCTGAATCCTTTTCCTTGAACTGGCTGGTTAACCACCAGCTCATTTGATGAATAGAGTTTAGATATACTGGGAAGAATAAAACATTTCATTAAACATATATTTTGCCTTGCTTTCAAACCTTTGCTTTCCTGGTGGAGGTTAAAGGGGAATGGGTAAGTGCCATGTAAATGTCAGGAAGTCTGCATTTTGTTAAATGTTTCATTTTAAATCACTTTAAATCTGTGTAAATATACCTATCTTTGGTGTTGTCATAGCAGTAAAAATGTGTTTGAGTTTGTGTCATAGATTGTGCTTTTAAAAAAGAAAGGACTGACTTGAAGCCTCTGCGTTTGTCAAGTTAATAGGTCAAGTCACAGGCCATGGACAAAAATAGGTTCCAAGTAGATTAAACTTAAAAGATAAAATTCTAAAAATATTTTTGTTTGTTCCTTTGTTTTTTTAAAGAGAATATTGGAATAATTTTGTGGCTAGGAATGGCCTTTCCAAGCTATAAAACCCAGAAGCCATGAAAGACAAACATGGGGAGATATGGCAATATGAAAAATTAAAGTTTCTATTTTATAAAATGCTTGAGATAATGGGTTAATATCCATATTACACAGAGTTCCACCAAGTGAATATGAAAAAGATCCAGAAATCTTAGAAAAGTTGGCAGAGCATATGAAGAGATATTTGGTGATAGAGAAAAGTAAATGATTTAAAAACCTATGAAAAGATGCTTGACTTTATTGGTGATCAGGAAAATAAATGCACGTTTTTAAAAAATAATATTTTTCATCTATCAAATGAACAAGTTTTAAAGTTTGATAATACTCAGCTTTGTCAAGAGTGTAAGAAAGCATTTGTGCATATACATTATCATCAGGGTTTTCTATAAGTAGGCTAAGCCATTTGGAAGGCATTTGGCAATGCCTATCAAAATTTAAATTCTCTTTCCCCCTGACCCAGAAATTCTGCTTTTTCTCTTTCTCCTTCAGATTCTTTTTTGGTTTACACACAAATACATGTGCACGTGGGTGTTCACTATAGCACTGTTGGTAAAAGCACAAAAGGAAACAGCCTAGATGCCCGTCAGTGAAGGGAGGGGGAAAGAAATCATACCAGCTAAGCAATAAATACAATGAAGATGTTAACAAACAAACAAACAAACAAACAAACAAACAAACAAACGTATAGCTCTGCATATGCACATAAGCTGTCCAATGGAAAAGCAGAAACAATACGTAGTGTATAAACTGTTAACAGTAGTTACCACTGGGTAATAAAGAGGGGTTGTCGTGTTTAATTTTAGATAGTTCTATATCATTTTCATATTTACAACTGTATTGCATTTGTAATTTTAAAATATATACTAAAATAATCTGATGCCAGGGACAAGTATAACAGAGAATACTGGACTGGTGTTCGATTTAGCTCAGGGATGCCAAGTATGTAATGATACGTGGAATGTGCTACATGGCATAATTTATTGGCTTGCGGAAGGGACAGCAGGCCTTCATTTTGTATTATAAAATGCAACACTCAAAATGCCGTTCTGTGTTATCTTTGTGGGGAAAGCAATCAAATGCCAAAATGGAAACGGACATGTCATAGCAACCATTTTTCACTTCTTGAAGTTTGCAGTTAAGAACTTGAGCATGAGGATTCTATAATAGAACATTACTATCAGTCTGTTGGTTGAATAGTCAGGACTTCACTTTTACTTTTGTGGGCACAGTAATCATCAGATTCTCAGATTTCTAAAACTTCTTTGAATAGTATCTATACATGCTAGATTTTAGAAGTCCAACAAAGTTTCCTTAAATGTAGGAAGTCTTGGGGTTGGGGTGGGGCTTTAAATTTTATTTTGCTCTTGAATAAAATGTGATTGTCAGTACAGTTTTCTCAAATATTTTCTAATGGCTAATGAAAATTTAATATGATATCTTGTATATAGCCATATTTTAAATGTTGCCAATACAAAGAAATATAAGATGATGCCTGCCATTCATAGTTATTAAGTCTTTTTAGAAAAATGGAGAGAAACATGCAAAGGTCAATGTTTGATGAAGTTTACAATGACTACCGACTTTAACTCTGCTAGGAATTTAAACAAGGAATCATTTTGAACTGATGTGCTCATGGAAGATTTCTTGCTGGAAGCTGATTAGTTGAGTTTGACCTTGATGGCTAAGGCTTATATCAGGAGTTCTTAACCTTTTTTGTTCCATGGACCCCTTTCCCAGTCAGGTGAAAACCACAGACCCCTTACTAAATCCACACTATAGTGTGTATTATTTAATAAATATATCACACCTGCACTGACATGTCCCCACAAGAATAATGTTTTTTGAATTTCAATTCAAGCTCACGGACCCTTTGTTAAGAACTCGTGGCTTAGATACTTTGAAAATATATTGCCTGAGTTCTGATCACTTGAGAGTGAATAAATCAAATTTGACCTCCATAATGCATTGGAATGTCATAAGAAATTAGACGATCTCTCTTACTGCTGAGAACACAATCTGGTCATCTAACTCATGGGTTCCTAAAAGCCGAGCCTTGGGAAGCGGCTGTGGCTCAATCAGTAGGGCTCCCGTTTACCATATGGGAGGCCCCGGGTTCGGTTCCCGGGGCCTCCTGGTGAAGGCAAGCCCGCCCGCACGGCGTGGTTAGCTGACCCAGTGAGCACAAGCAGCAAGGGGGGGATAAATGAATGAATAAATAAAATCTTTAAAAAAAAAAATAAAAAAAAAAAAAATAAAAGCCGAGCCTGGACCTGGTGTAGAGGTGACTGCACCAGAAATACTTAGGTACTTTCATGCCACATACAGTATCCAAAATCCTCTCTAGGTGATTCTGTAAAGGAGTCAGACTCAGGAACCACTGATCTAAGCTAATCTCTTTTTCCTGTTGAGACTAATCCTAAATCATTTCTGGAAAATATCCTTTTCTTAAAAATATCCAAGGAAGAAGAAGGGACTGACTTAGCACTTATCATCTATCAATCAGTCAACTCATTCTAAAAATTCTTTATTTTCTAACTTAATATTTCTCCTGGAACAATGTAAACATTATTTTCCTTATTCTTCTGGTGGAGAATTTTTTTTTTTCAATGCAGTCAATATCCCTTTTCTCTTCCTTCCTTATCTTTCCATAGCCTTTTAACATCTAAGCTCAGTTTGTATAGGAATGATTGGCTACGGCAACATGGCTGTTTCTAGGGACCAGAATACACATATGATTCTAGAGGTGGGCAAGCCACAGCCCATGGGCCAAGTCCAGCCCACCGCCTGTTTTGTAAATAAAATTTTATTGGAACACAGCCAGGCTCAATCATTTACGTATTGTCTGTGATTGCTTACCTGCTACAATGGCAGAGTCAGAGTTGAGTAGCTGTGACTTAAGCCACTTAAAATATTTACTATCTGTAATAATCACTATCGGTTCCTTTACAGGAAAAGCTTGCTGACCCCAGGTTAGAGCTTTAGAAAAACAGTCTTAACACCCTCCTCTGGGAGTTTTGGGGGAAACCTTATATTTCAGAGTTGGCAAATTCATGAAACACATGCTATTCCCTGCACTCCTCCTCAGCACATCCCAGGCAGTGACTGCCAGCTGGTCCACATGGATACACAGTTGAAATCTGTTGGCTATCCATGTTCTTTATCGTGCTGCTTGAGGGGAAAATGTTTGTTGCCCTCCTTTGTGACAAGGTCAGAGGTTTTAGAAATATTATGATATTTTTATTTAATGAAAATGACATCTATTAAACATTTAAGCACTAAGAGGCAAAATATAAGCAATTTATTGATTATCAGGCTTTAGCTAAATGGATTTAAACCTGATAATGGCTATGTACATTTTTTTCAATTATTTTTTTCTTTATTAGAGAAGCGGATTTATAGAACAATCATGTATAAAAGACAGGATTCCCATATAATACACTATTATTAACACCTTGCATTGGTGTGGAACATTTGTTATAATTGATGATAGCTTAGCATATTTTTATAAGTGCACTATTAACTATAGTCCATAGTTTAGCTTAGGGTTCACTGTGTAGTGTGGTTCCACGATTTTTTTTTTTTTTTTTTTTAATTCTCTTACCATATATTCAATCTCACATTTCCCCTTTTAATCACATTCATATATAGGCTATGTACATTTGACTGTTGCATCAATCCTTTGTATCAGTGTATAATTACTAACATTTTGTACATTAGCTCTGTTACATATTTCCAGAGATGTAACAGTCTCTGGGGTTTCCCACTTTTGATGATATTCCACTAGAATGACTCCAAATGTTTTGGAGTATTGCAGTGGACCTGGTGAAATGAAATTGTATTTAGACCAATTGTGTTAATACTGAAATCCCTCTGGCTTCTAGCCACTAGTGGATGAATCTGCTTTATGTAGAACTCCACACTTCAGCCAGCCACATTGCACAGAAGTCTGTGTGTCTAACTTGTCTTGGTCTATCGTAATCTCACGTAAGTAATGTTTTTCTACAGTTGGAATAATTTTGGATGAAGTTTCCCCAATCCAGGAAGAAATATCTTTTATTTTTATATATTGTTCTTTGTGCTTACTCTAAACGGTTAATTTAATTTAGATTTTGCAAAAACTTCTGCAGCTTCTAACAGCTTTTGACACCAATTGCAAATATTGCACTAACACAATTCAATTCTGCCTCTAATTACCTGGAGTTGGGCCAGACCTCACAGGTTCAGGGCCATCCTCTGCAAAATTGTCCTTCAGGCACAAGTTCAGGGGCCCTGGCCACTCAAACTTCTGACCAACTGGCTACATCTTCAGGGGTTCCCACCACCCCCTCAGGTTTGATAATTTGCTAGAACGATTCACAGAATTCACTGAAAGCATTATATGTATGATTACAGTTTTATTGTAGTAAAAGGATACAAACAAGAAGAAGCCAAAATAAGAGACACATAGGACGAAGTCCAGGAGGGTCTTAGACGCATTCCCTCTCCATGTGGAGTCAGAATGCATCACCCTCTAGGCACAGGGATGCCATTGTCAACCATGGAAACTCACGGGAGCTTTGGCTGTCCCAAGTTTATATGGGTTTCATTACATAGGTATGATTGATGGAATCAGTGTCCACATGGGTGGACTCAATCTGCAGCCCCCCTCCCCTCCCAGAGGTCGGGGAGGTGGGGTTGACATGACCTGGCTCACAGCCCCCCCAGCCCCCATCCCCATCCTGTCCCCTAATCACATGGTTGGTCTTTCTGGTATGGCCAGTCCCAAGGCTGCAAGTGTGGCTGGCCCCAGCCCGTCATCTCCTTAGCACATGAACTATCAGGTGTAGTCCTGGGCCCACCTTGAATAACAAAAGACACTCCTTCATCCAAAGATTAGATGTTACCTCCCCAGGAACTGGGGGCAAAGACCAGCCAAGTTTTTATTATGCTACAGATGTTAAGAGTGAATGTTTATTATAGCCTTTGAACATTAAAGTTGAAATTTAATTATCCATTAAGTTAATGGAATCCTATAAGGATAAATCAGACTAATGGAGACTATTTGGTCAAAGTTGACCAGTGAACTTCTTTGATTAAAAATGAGATATTGGGAAGCGGCTGTGGCTCAATCAGTAGGGCTCCCATTTACCATATGGGAGGCCCCGGGTTCGGTTCCCAGGGCCTCCTGGTGAAGGCAAGCCCGCCCACACGGCGTGGTTAGCTGACCCAGCGAGCACAAGCAGCAAGGGGGGGATAAATGAATAAATAAATAAATAAATCTTTAAAAAAAAAAAAAAAGGTGAGATATTTGGGAATTGTCCTGAGTGACATTGCAATGACAGATACAGGCCATTTTATATCATCACATAACATGCAGAACTGTGGGAGAGAGTGTAGACTACAATGTGAACTATGGTCCATGCTTAATGGCAAAGCCCCAGGATGTGTTTGTCAATTGCAATGAATGTGCCACATTAATGAAGGATGTTTATGTGGGAGGTGTGGGGAGTGGGGGCATATGGGAATCCCTATATATTTTATGTAACATTTATGTAATCTAAGTATCTTTTAAAAAATAAAAAAATGAAAAAAAAAAGTGAGATACTGAGCTGACTATTGCCCTTAGGTATGGGAGAAAGCCTTTCTTGCAGAGAAAAGAGGCTGACTTGGCACCCACTCCCCACTCTAAGTATATGCAAGCCCCCTTCAGTGGTGCCACATCCTTGCTGTCTTATCTGGGGACAGGGCTGGGGGTGGTCAGTTAACAGGGTCAGCTAACTAGGGTGGGAGCTAGAACTGCTTCAGATTCAGTTTGAAATGCTAGCCAAAAGTCTTGTTGACCAAAGATGACATTGTGTCTTAAGAGAGTAACAATAGTCCAAAGGACATAATTAAATAAAGCAGCTTGCATTCAAGGAGGTGCAACTTGATCCTATCTTACACTAAGAATTCCAGACACAATATGTCAGGGATTGAACTCAAACTCCTGGAGGACAAATCCTGAGGGGTTTGGGTACCAGGCAGGCTCCTAGAGCAGGGAACTACCACTTCAGAAAAAGAAGCAGAGATTGTTATCTAAACCAGGAGTTCTTAACCTTTTTTGTTCTTACAGACATCTTACTAAGTCCACACTATACTGTCTGTTACTTAATAAATATATCACACCCGCACAAACACGTCTCCACGAGAATAATGTGTTCTTTTTTGAATTTCAATTCAAGCTCACTGACCCCTTGTTAAGAAACCCTGATCTAAACCAAGGATTAAATGGAGACCAGGTTTTTAGAGCAGGACCAAAGCCCAGATAACAATGACAGCACAAAGTCAGAGCTGAACAGCAGAGGTGGCTTAAAAACATATACCACAGGAAGCGGCTGTGGCTCAATCAGTGGGGCTCCCATTTACCATATGGGAGGCCCTGGGTTCGGTTCCCGGAGCCTCCTGGTGAAGGCAAGCCCGCCCGCACGGCGTGGTTAGCTGACCCAGCGAGCATAAGCAGCAAGGGGGGGATAAATGAATAAATAAATAAAATCTTAAAAAAAAAAACAAAACATATACCACAGACACTGCTCGTGTGCCAGGCAATGTTCTGTATATTATCAATCCTCGTAACAACCAAAGTCTAAGAGGTACTGTTACTGTCCCCATTGTACAAATAAGGAAACCAAAGCACCAAGTTAAACTTGCCCAAAGTCAACCAGTTTAGAAATTGAAGAGCCATATTTAAATCACTCTAACTACCAAGCCCTACTGTTGAGTCACATTATCACTCTTTATCACATCACTCCTGTCACCTCTGGTTGGAAGACGGAATGGAAGGGGCTGGAGCTTGGCTATTGAAACTATTGAGAAATCAGGGTGGCCCTGGCAAGACCTGACCCAGAAACAGCCCTGTTTCCAATGCAGAGCAGCTGCCAAGTTGAGGTGGGCACACCACCAATAAATATAAATGAAGAAGGAAAGGCAGGTGACCATTTGACTTGCGCATTAAATAAGATCCAAGTGGAAAACATTTCATCTTAAATCTTCATCTAGAGAAACAGTTGGGGCTGCCCAGAAAAAAAAGAAAGTAAGTAAAAACAAAACAGTGTGGGGAATTTGAATGATAAGTGTCTTATGTGTTCACATCTGATAGAAGTCTTAAGACTAACAGAACTGTAAAGCCAAAAATAGAACCTTTGGAAGCATTATTGCACATTATCTGGGGGAACTGCTTTTTGGTTGTTAGGAGAATTCTCAGCTTTAAAAATTACTTCTATCCTAAGGTTTCCTAAGATGGAACAGCAAGCAAACATCCCTACTTAACAAATATTTTGTAAATTATTTATTAATGTAGAATTAAGCAGTAAGCCACATTTTCTACTTTCTCCACCCCTACCCCAAGCATTTCATTTTGTTCTAAGGTGCCATAAATGCTACGTCCTATTACTCTACACTAAGTACAGATAGATGTTTGGCTTGTTTCTTAGAGTTTTACTTTATTTTGTTGTTGCTGTTTTTTAACTGATCATTTGAATAGGTTTGTAATTTCGTATTTTTGCCAGTTTTCCCAAATCATTGCTGTATAAGACCTTATCTACTCATTTCTGTGATTTCTGAAAAACAGTACTAATGTCCAATAAAGAGTTCCATGTCAACTCGTTAGGCAGTAAGTGAAAGGATAAAAATAAGGTAGGGTCTCTGATAGACCATTATTTGACTTACAGGAATGAAAATTATTTTCTCTTAGCAAATGTATTAGTGGGCTCCAAAATTGTTCTCCTGTGGCACATAAAATAGTGGGTGGGTGGGGGAAACAGGGACTATTTGGCCACTTTGAGTGATCCTTTTGAGTGCTAATGAAAATAAAATGCAAACATTAAAAGGACTGCAATAAATAGCCTCTGTGAAAATTTTAAACAACTGAATTCTATACTCTCACATGCAGTTTCATAACTATTAAAGCTAAATACATATGAAAGAAAACTATAGGGCCTTAATAAAGTCGATTGTTGCTGTAAATAATCACTTCCTTAATTTTCTCATCATGTTTCTCTAGGGGTTTTAAATGGCTAAACAGAACAGTCAGCTTTGCTTCCCTTGGAAACCCTCTAAGGCTGTGTTTTTTAACTTCCTTGTCTCTAGGCTGAATCAATGCTACTTAGTTATTAGCGTTTTATAAGAGTATTCAATTTATATTGATTGCACTCTTTGCTTTCAACTTTATATAAGCCAAAGTCAAATTATTTTTTAGGGAAGCGGCTGTGGCTCAATCAGTAGGGCTCCCGTTTACCATATGGGAGGCCCCGGGTTCGGTTCCCGGGGCCTCCTGGTGAAGGCAAGCCCGCCCGCACGGCGTGGTTAGCTGACCCAGCGAGCACAAGCAGCAAGGGGGGGATAAATGAATAAATAAATAAAATCTTTAAAAAAAAAAAAAAAAAAATTATTTTTTAATAACTTTGTGACTTGAGTGATAAAGCTTTCCAGATCACTTTTCAATTCAAAATAGCTCCAGTCTTCAGGCACTTTATTTTAACTGCTATTATCAGAAAAAGAAAAAAAAGCCTGGGGAAAAAAAAAAAAAGTACAGAGAGAAAGAACTTGAATTATAGTGCTTACTGTTTTTCCAAAGTCTGTGTTTTCCAGACAGAGTAAGAAGAAAATGAATGAATGTTCATGCAACGTGTCGGTCTAAAAGGGCCAGAGGCTCAGGTCTTTGTTCTGGCAGAGTGTTTGTTGTGTTTGGGGGTTGATTTATTTCCACCTGAACTGAACTTTGTGACTTTCCTGCAGGTGGATGAAAGCCAAACTGGAGAACCGGGATGGCTTGGAGGAGAGTTAAAAGGAAAGACAGGATGGTTCCCTGCAAACTATGCAGAGAAAATCCCAGAAAATGAGGTTCCTGCTCCAGCCAAATCTGGGACTGACCCAACATCTGCCCCTGCACCCAAACTGGCTTTGCGTGCAGCCCCCGCTCCTGTGGCAGTGACCCCTTCAGAGCCCTCCACTGCCCCCAGTAACTGGGCCGACTTCAGCTCTACGTACGTGTTGCCATGCTTGATTTTTGAAATCTCAGCTTAGTGATTTTTTTTTTTTTTTAGGTGCTTTTATAATCTTGGGTTGTTCCTCTAGGTGAAGGAACTGGGCTGTTCTCAGTATCTCTTTCTCTGAATGGTCCCCTGGCAAGTTGTGGATCACATTCTCTGAACCAAATTTAACTATATCATTGCCTCCCAAAAAAACAATTTGCCATGGTACAAAATATAAAGCCTTCTATCTTCAGTAATTTTTCTGTATCTTTCATTTTTGTAGGAAAAATGGAGAAATACAGTTTCCTAATGATGTGTTTTGACATTCATGTCAGTCAGCAAATATTCAGAGTTATTTCCTGCATGTAAATAGCACTTGTGTGCTGGGTAGAAATAGAAATTGAATTCAGTCATGTGGTTTTGAAGAAGATAGAAAGCTGTTTCCTTTACAAGTGTTCTGTTTTCAGTAGTCATGTATAGTGGGACAAAGACCAAAAAAAAATTTTTTTTTTAAAGAGAAAAAAAAATGTACAGTGGGGCAAAGAGATGTATATTGGCCACTGTCAGTTCTGCACCCTCGGTCATCAGGAAATGGCATTAAAAATAGTGTGTGGGCAGAGCGTGCCCTGTAAAGCCTACCCTACATGCTTCCAGTTATGGGGCCATGATCTAATGTCCAGTTGTCTGAAAATATTTAGACTAATATGCAAGCAAAAGTGATTTGGATAAAAGGTGTTTTAAATTTTTTTCAAATCTAATCACCTTTCAGGAGAAACAAATCAGAGGCAAGAAATAAAGACACATTGCTAGAGAAAGATCATATGGAACAAATAGAAGAAAGGAAAATAAGGACTAAGGGCAGGAGGATGTAGAGAGAAAGAGTAGGGAATATCAAGTTTTACATACTCATATTTTCATATGAAAGGTTAAAGGAACTAAAGAAGGCCCTCCCTATCTAATCTCTGCTAAAAGATGGGAATCTTGGTAATGGAGGCTGTCCCTTCTATGCTTGATCCTGATTAAAAAGTTCTGACTTTTTAAACTAAAATTTTGGCTAAAATAGAAGATAAATATCATGTTTTCCAGGATTTGGTTTTGCTGTGAATTTCCTTGATAAATGTGTGGTGTGTATCTCTCCTCCTTAGTAGTATGGATATCTTATTTTCCAAATCACAACTCAGGGTATATGATCTAATAGAGGAATTCTTTGATTTTCAAATTTGTTTCTCTGTCTTATAAAGAAGTAAACAATGCATTGCACCATGTAGATGTATTTGTTTAAAATTATAAAATCACAAAATCAGAACTGTCCCAAGATCTAGGATAGCTGGTTGCTCTCAGGATGCCACGTGTAAACACAATGGTATCTTGGCTTCTTACTGTAATATTGATAGAAGGGAAATGGTGTTCCAAAGTCCCAGCTGCCAAGGTTGCCCTATAGCTTCTTTTTCTCATTTAGTTATTGTTGTTACAAATGATGTTAATAATTAGGTGAGAATGTTTCTCTGGTGCTCTAGAGTTACAAAGTATTTCCCTATCCAATATTTCCTGTGACTTCACAACCAAGAGTGGCAGAATATTCTTCCCATTCTGTCAATGAAAAAATCAAGATTCTGTGAAACCACACAATTTGCCTGAAGCTTGTTGCTAGTGGTGAAGCTCAGACTGAAACCTGAGCCATAGATTTGTGTTCCCCAGGTTCATAGATCACCTTTTGGTAAAACTTCCTTGTGAGTGAGGAGCTGGCTCATTAGGAAGTACTTGCTATTTATCTCGGTGTGCTTTTCCTTCCAGGTGGCCCACCAGCACGAATGAGAAACCAGAGACTGATAACTGGGATGCATGGGCAACCCAGCCCTCTCTCACTGTCCCCAGTGCTGGTCAGTTAAGGCAGAGATCGGCCTTTACTCCAGCCACAGCCACCGGGTCCTCTCCATCTCCCGTGTTAGGCCAGGTAAAAGCAGTGAGTGGGGGTGTGAGGGACTTAGCGTGCGGTACGGTGCCGACACAGTCAGCAAGTGCTTCCTGACAGTGTCATTTAGAAATAAGCCTTATTATACTGGGGTCAGCTGGTGGTGCACAGTTTCCCCAAGAGCCTTTCAAGAAGCCTGGAATATGTGGTGAGTGTGAGAGTTCAGGGAATGGCAAACTTCTCCTGCCTTGGGTTGGTCAAGGAAGCTTCATTCAAGGAGAGATGTTTAAGCTGCATCTTGAACGGTAGGCGGGGTTTTATTAGAAAATTGGGAGGGCTAGCGTATCCACCAGAAAAATGCCATAGAGAGAGGCTTTAAGGCAGAAAATCAGCATGTTTAGGGAAAGTCATGACTGGCCAATCCATTTGGCTAGACCATTTAGTATTAATGGAAAAGATAGGCTGGCAACACTTATGGGAAGCTTTTAAATGCCCTGCTAAGAAAGAGTTTAATATCTGAAAGGATGAAGGTGGTTATTCTGAATAGGTCTATATTGTTCAACACAATAAAGATAAAGGAATGAAATATAAGTCAAACCAATGAGAGCAAATGCCAGTTTGGGAGGCACTGGGGAGTCAGGGATATTTCTGATCTGGGAATGACCAGACTGAGCTCAGGCTTTGGGAAGATTAATCTGGAAGTGACATGCAGGAAGAGGAGACTAGAGGGACATCAAGCTGCTGCCGTCATCCAGGTGAGAGCCAGGTAGGCCTGCACCCAGCTTAGCTCCCCTCTACTGAGTGAGGGAGGTGACAATATGAGGAAGTATACAGAGGAGGAAAACAAGGATGGAGTTGCAACAACTGCAGAAGCCTAAAGGAAAAGAAAGAAGTCTGGGATTGAGAAGAAGAAGGGCAGAAGGAGAAACTGATTTTTAATTAGAGGGAGGAGCTGGGTTAAGTTTTAAGGTAAAAGTAGTAATCCTGTCTGGAAGGCAACTGGAACATAGGAGGTTGGGAGAGAGGATAAAACTAGGATTTTATCTTGGAATCATCCCCCTAGAAAAAAATAATCAGATCTGGAAATGCATGAGATCCTCAAAGGAGAGAGAATCTAGAGAGAAAACAGAAAACACTTAGCCTAGTGTATTATGTGACCCCAAAAGAGAGGGTTTGCCACTAAACAGGAGGTGTTACTTTTCTTTGCACCTGTCCCAGCTCAGCTTTTAGCTCACGTCAGATGTTCAGTAAATGGTGACTCAGCGGTGGAAGGGGCTGGCACAGCACAGGGGCGGGCAGGAGGTGGTGCTCCTGTCACTCAAGGCTGCAGCCAGGGCAAAGAAGAGACCATCCAGTGTGGCAAATAGGAGATCCCTGCGACC
>JAKSZT010054040.1:3654806-3695979 GCA_026826555.1 Tolypeutes matacus
TAAGATGATGCTGATGCTCTTTGACCCATTGTAAATTTCTATTTATCAGACATAATCATAATTAAATGTTAGTGTGAAAATAACTTCCAAACGCAAGTACAAAATGATTTTGAATGAACTTTGGGACAGTATCCTTTGTTCCTTCCTGTATACATCTGTGTTTAAAAGCTGACATTTTGGGAAGCGGCTGTGGCTCAATCAGTGGGGCTCCCGTTTACCATATGGGAGGCCCGGGTTCAGTTCCCGGGGCCTCCTGGTGAAGGCAAGCCCGCCCGCACGGCGTGGTTAGCTGACCCAGCGAGCACAAGCAGCAAGGGGGGGATAAATGAATAAATAAATAAAATCTTAAAAAAAAAAAAAAAAAAAAAAAAGCTGACATTTTATTTTTTAGTATTGTTTTATGATCATATAATGGATTTACGAAAAGATAATAAATCCCTCACCCTGCCTTTCCAGCCTCACCTCCTACTGCACCCCTCCATGAAACTAGGCCACCAGCACCCCCAGATTGTGCTCTTTCTCCTGGACTCTTTGCAGTGTGCCACCCCAGGGCAAAAGGCCTATGCCCCGCCCTCGGCCTGGAATGCCCTTCCACCAAAACCCTGGCTATCAAAATCCTTCTCATCCTTCAGGACCCAACTCAGACGCTACCTCTTCTGTAAAGTTTTCCCTACTGCTCCCAGGCAGAATTGCTCCCTCTTTTCTCTGTTCTCACAGTGAATAGATGGAAACTCTCTTTAGCATATTTTATTCTGCCAGGTGAAAGACTTAATTGTTTCCTCTGTCTTCCCCATAAATTGTGAGTTCCTTGCCAGTAATCTCATACTGTCCATTTTTACAGTGCTTTCACCTAGATTACTTTTAGACAACAGAGATGGCGTTTTACTTATCGTTGTAACCCCACAGTGCCTGGTATGTGATGTATAACAAATGATGATTAAAATGGCTAAAATCCCAAGATGTGTATTTTCCACCCCTTCCTTACAATGAATTTATGTTAACCCTATGTCCCTATTTTAAAAAGGAACGAAAAGAAGCACAACCCAATGCAGGGTATATTTCCCTATGTTCACCTAAATGAAGATAACAGTTCATTATCTTGTGAGTTTCCTAAGCCTTCTGCTCCAGGGTTAATTCTCCACTGAAAATCCAATTCAGATTGGAAAGGAAGAAGAATGAAATAGAACCAAAATAGAAAAGGCACACAGCCAGGTGCAACAGAATAAATGTGGCCTGCTGCCTTGTTTAAGTAGAGTGTTGTATGTGGCCAGACAATGGCTTTGGGAATAGGTTGTCAGGTTTTCACCTCTACTTTGGGAAATAAACAATTATTGAGGACACAGTGAAGCACCTAGCATTCAGGCTGCACTTAAATCACGGCCCTTTGTGGCTGTGTGTGTGTTCATGTGTGCTTATTGGAGAAGAGGTCACAGTGTTCACTTCTGCCTTGATTTATACTAAACCACAGTGTAATGAGAGATCTTTTATGTTGCTCTACACAAGGGTGAAAAGGTGGAGGGGCTACAAGCGCAAGCCCTGTATCCTTGGAGAGCCAAAAAAGACAACCATTTAAATTTTAACAAAAATGACATCATCACCGTCCTGGAACAGCAAGACATGTGGTGGTTTGGAGAAGTTCAAGGTCAGAAGGGCTGGTTCCCCAAGTCTTATGTGAAACTCATTTCAGGGCCCATAAGGAAATCTACAAGGTAATTTTGCATTTATTTGCTTCTATTTGATGAATTAACTATTAGGCATTCAATTACTGTTTGCACCAGTTAAGATTCACTGATAGGAGTTGCAGGATTATTTTGTTTTCTGGATCTTTTAACCACAAAAGTTAGAGCACATATTGATAAGAAGGGAGCATCCTATAGATAAGTGGTCATTTTTTCTTCCCCTGTAGAAGCCTATATATCTTGTTTTCCAATGACTTGTGCAAAAAGGAATTCTATTCTGAGACCTGGAACATTCTTATTGATTTGCTGATGATTATGAGGGCATAAAGAGAGTCATAGCCCGTACTGGGCCAGGCACATGTGACCCCTTAGAAGTCCAAAGCTACTAATTGAAAGAATGAATTATTTGTCTCATCAGGATCTTATTGTAGCCTGGACCCATAACAAGGTTGTTGTTTAATATTCCAACCATAGAGATGTTCAGAATAAATTATGAGCTTTAAGAAGATAAAAAGATACTTACCTGGCAGGGGAGATACCATGATCACGAAGGTGGTTTTCCCAGGGCGAGGCTTACCCATTGCACTCCAGATGTGCTGACCCCTGCGATTTCCCCAAATGTGGGAAACTCGACTGCATAATTTGTGGTAGTGGGGGACTGCGTTCGCGCTCTCCCCTGAAAAAAAAAAAAAGATAAAAAGAGCAAAGCTGTTCAGTGAACATATATCAGGCATGCTTTATGATAGCCCAGTACCTAGGAAAATGCTGAAAAGCAAGAATGTAAGCCTAGAATCATGCCTTTGTAGCAACTTGAGAGATGTTTTTAACATAGCTAAGTGCAGCTATTTCAGCTCTAGATAGGTCAGAATTTTAAAAGCTAAGCGGTTTTAAAAAAGAAAACATAAACATTAAAATATTATTTTCTTCTCCTCTTTCAGCATGGATTCAGGTTCTTCAGAAAGTCCTGCGAGCCTAAAGAGAGTAGCTTCCCCAGTAGCCAAGCCAGCCGTGTCAGGAGAAGGTGAGAACCAGAGTCAAACTGTGTTCCTTGAGGAAATTACGTAATAAAAGCAGCAAACATTTCATTTAAAAATAGACTATGTTGATCTGTGTTCAGTTTATTAAACTATAAGGTAAAGTGAAAGTTTAGCTCTTTACAAAAACAAAGGACCATTTTATGGAGACTAAAAATACTATCAGATATATTGATTATCAAAAACCAACTTTTCTACTTAGATTTTATTATGAGCCCTTTAACTTTTTCAGTAAGGATAAAATTTTCTGAGCTAAAATTTTCTATAGCTAAATTTTGTTCATTGCTTCCCCTAACATAGGCTTGATTTGTCTGATTTATAGATTTTTACTCAAAACCATAACTACACAGTCCTGTAAAACTCTCCCAGTAGTATCGGTACCATGTGTACAACCCCAAATAAAATAGAAACTCACTTTGTATATTCCATGTAAATAACCAAACCAGATTACTTAGATCTAAAAAATTTCATTTTGAGAGTTTATTACACAAATAAGTAATTGCATTATTTCCAGGTTTCTACTTCATGATATAATCAGGTTATTATTTTAAAAATTTTTTAATGAACAAAGCCTACATAATCCAGACCCTAATAATAAAAATCTCATGTGTTCCTTCATGCAATATGGTCACTATCATAGTACTAATTAAAAAGTGCTACCTAGGTCAGATAGGCTTTCCATGAGGAAGTCTGAGCAGTGTCTGTAGCTTATACATGTCATAATTAACCAGTTGTCTAGTAATTTTTCATGGATTCTTTGAATAAGTTACATAAGGATGCAGTATTTTTTTTTTTTTTTTTTTTTAATTTATAGATATAAAACCTCATCAACTGGGGGAGCAGATGTAGCTCGGTGGTTGAGCTCCTGCCTCCCATGTATGAGGTCCAGGTTCAATCCCCAGTACCTCCTTAAAAAAAGAAGAAAAAAAACCCAAACCCTCATCACTGAACAAATCCAGCATTTTATTGCATCCAGTTTTTACTATAACCATCAAAACACCCATTAGCATAGTTCTTTTTATACATTCTCACCATTCATAATGCCTTTTTAAATCTACTGTTAGTTTAAAGGGCAAAAAGCTCTTTAAACATAACACGTGGGAGCGGATGTGGCTCGGGTGGTTGAATGCCCGCCTCCCACATGAGAGGTCCTAGGTTCTGGTCCCAGTGCCTCCTAAAAAAACAAACAAAAAAACCAACTCAGAGAAGCCGATATGGCTCAGTTATTGAGCATTAGCTTCTTCCTATATATGTGGTCCCAGGTTCAGTCCCCAGCCCCCGGTATCTCAAAAAACAAACAACAACAAAAAAAACTGTGCTGTTAGTATAGCATAAAGCAATTGTGACCCCTCCCCCCCGCCCCAAAACTCAGTGTGTTCTACCCATTCCACACTCATGGGAGGGCTGGAGTTTGCCACCTCGTAACCATATGCTTGTGGTCGTACCTGAGTTTCCTCATAAAGTAGGCATAAGAACCACTCTTTGAGGTAAGATTTATTACGAGGAATGAGACAATGTATGCAAAGCTTTTAGAATAAAGCTCAGTCAACATCAGCCACTTTTGTCTCTGCTTTGCTTTGTTTCATGTATTATCATTAGAGCCACTGAAAACAGTCAGTATTCTCACCAAACAGCAGTGTTGATGAATGTTTATTGCTTTGAAAAATGCACAGAGGCCTTGATTTTATTTTATTTTATTTTATTTATTTTACTATTTTTATTTATTTATTTTATTTTATTTTATTTTATTTTATTTTTTTTTTTTTGAGGCTTTAATAGTCACAGATGAATCCCAGGGAAGTTGGGCAACAGAATAGTGTTAAATTCTATTCTCAGTTGACCTTCATTACATTCATTTCTAGTGATTTGGGTATTAGAAATATTAGGAAAGATTGCTGACACTATGGAAAGGGGTGGGAGGACAACGGCATTTGAAATTCATAGAAAAGCTATTAACATATATTAATGAATCATTTGTTGATAATGCTACATTAAAAGTAATCAAATTTAAAGCAAACTATAAATCAGATTAACTAGATTGTCAGTTTGAGTAGCTCTTAAAATACTGGTTTGGGAATGGCCAGTGCCCTCTGTTGAATGTCTCATGAAATCTGCTTAACTGATGAGGATCCCACTGCATATCCTTTATGGTGTCTCCCGGTTTTCATTTTAAATGAAATGCCTATGTGCAAGGCAGGGCAAGTAAAGCCTCAGAAATCTTTCCAGTCTCCTTCATAGTTTATACTGCAATCTGAAGTTCAGCCTGAGTTCATGTTTCTGAAGTTTAAGCATTTTGAAAGTTATTTCAGAATTTGGGTCCATTTTTAAGAAAGTGGCTTTTAATAAGGGAAGGAATCACTGGGGAAAGTATGGTTGCCAAGGATCCTATCTTAAGTGACAAAATATTCACCTACAAGAAGGAACAGTAACAGGGAGAAAATGAAAGACAAGGGTCAGAATATTGAGAAATCAGAAAAAAGAGTATATTAATGCAAAAAGAATGTCCACATTAAAGCTCCCAAAGTTTGGTTTCCTTGTGTGGGAAGTCATTTTTCCAGTTTTAACTGTGGAGGTATGTGTTACCAGCGCTGGAAGGCTAGAGACAGAGAGTTTTCTGTTTTCCCTAGAACATTTGGATGACCTGTGTCTGCTGTGGGGTCCAGTGCCCTCCACCAGCAGCTGCTTCCAGTGTGTCCAGGTCAGTCCTGCTGATGTTGAAGGAGGCCTTTTGTGGCACCCTGGGGCTGTCCAACAACAGAATGCTCTTTCCTTAGCTCGAGCGGAGCATTAGGTGTTTCTTTGTTTTTGTTTTATTTTTTCATTTTTGTATTTTTGGTTTATTTATGTTTTGAGCATTGCCTACTGGAGAGGCTTGTATAATTAGCCAATTCCTACGTACTAGGCTTCTACCTGATAACACTAGACTCTGCATTTAAAAAATATATGAATTCTTAGTGAGAAGTATCTATCATCCATTTGCTTTTGGGGGTAAATGGTGATTTTTCTTCTGCTTTTTAAAAAATATCTGAAGCCAGGATAAAATGGAGAAAGAGTGAAAACTAAGAAACTTATGTTCATCTTTTTGTAATTCTTTTTTATCCTGTATCTACAATTTTGTGTCTAGTGATCTTTTTGAGAATGTGATATTGTAAACTCAACTAAGAGGGATGCAACTTTCTATCCATAATTAAAAAAGAAAAGTTTCTGGAATGCATATCCCTCAAATTGAGGATACTGAGAACATTCATTTTTATTCTTTAAAACAAAAATTACAGGAATAATGTAAGAAATGATTATTTGTTTTTCAGCTTGTCAAAAAGGCTTGATTTCTTTCTGGGGTTGGGTAGACATTATTTTAACCCATGCACTTTACCTGTTTCTGTACTGGAATGAAGTAGATGCCCATTGTTAACTAAACAATACATATTTTTTTCTTTAACCATTTTCTTGTTGTTGGAGCAGTTTACTTTTACAGAAAAGCCATGCAGAAAGTCGAGAGTTACCATGTATCCTTCCATCCCCAATACATATTTTTTATTTTGTGTCCTAACATTTCTTTCCATCTGTGTCTATGGCACAGTAAGACATTCAGGCACTTGAGTAATGAAAAATATGTCTTATTTAATTTTACTAAAGGGTATATAGATTTTCCAAAATTGTGACTTGGCAGCCTCAAAACTGAAATACAGGTATTTGATGTGCAGTGCTTCTAAACCAGTGCACAGCACCTACTTGGTAAATGTCAGTTAAAACTAAATGCTAAAAGCAATGTCATTTAAAAAGAAGTCTTGATGCTGGCACTTAGTGTGGTAGACATGCGCTTGGTCTTCGTTCCTGTGGCTGGGTCCCCGCAGTAATTGTCTCCCCACCTGCACTTGGGGGATCTGGAGCCCATGGTGTTCTGCAACTCTGTATTTTACCTGTGTACCAGCCTTTCTCTCGAATGGATCTTATCCTAACTTCCTTGTTCATAAACTTGCTTTTGCAAAAGCTGTCTGGGATTTCTTTAAACAATCAAGCTCTCTCCGTATCTCAATATTTCTCCCCACCAGAATTTATTGCCATGTACACTTACGAGAGTTCTGAGCAAGGAGATTTAACCTTTCAGCAAGGGGAAGTGATTTTGGTTACCAAGAAAGATGGTGACTGGTGGACAGGAACAGTGGGCGACAAATCCGGAGTCTTCCCTTCTAACTATGTGAGGCTTAAAGATTCAGAGGTAAACCCACATTAACTGTTTCCTCTCCCTTTCTGTGCAGTGCATCTCTCTGTGGGGAGTCACTTTCGGGGCTTGACAGTGGAACGCTTTATTGGGTTTTGCTAAGCTCTGGGGCATGACAGTAAATGCAGTGTGACCTGGAATTGTTTGAATGTGTCATTGAGTGCTGCAGAGTAAGCCCTGGTTTCCCACAAACTGAAGGACTCACCGCGGCTAAGTGGAGGCTGCATGTAATCAGGCTGGCCCGTCTAGCTGGGATGGTGTTCAGCGTTCATTTCTATGCCTGCATGTAACTGATTTAGGATTAGGAATAAATTTGGGGGGCATTAGCTTTAGAAGCCTCAGGAAAGATACACAGCAACGTTTTGCCCATGCAAACAGAAGTATTCTGTGATACTGACCCCAGACTGTTGGGCAGCAGGAAGTTCTAAAATGTATATTTTGTCCGCACTGCAGGAAGACACAAGACCTAAGAGATTGCTTGCACCTTTGGCTTGGCCCCAGTGCCTCCATCAACCAGGGACTGGATTTATTTTAAATGCTCTTATCCTTAGAAATTGAAAGTGGCTCCCATTGGTGTTAAGTAGGATCCTCAAAATTGGATTGCAGAAAGGGCAGATTTCAAATATGCAAGTTTCGTGAGCTGGTGGGGTGAGCCTTCCACAGGGTCTGGGAGCCCCCTCTGTCGGAGGCTGCAGGATAGAAATGTGGCCACACTAACACATCCATTGCACAGTAGTCACGTCATTGCTTTTTCTTTTTTCGTACTTCCTGAGCACTGAGGAGAGAAGAGGCTAATAAAGAACCTAGGGAGATCACCGTCTCAGGTCTAAGCAAGTGGCCACAGGTCAATCGCTCTCTTTAAACGCCAGACGGAGGGTGTGTGCCAGGCTCTGCTGCAGGCCCATGGTTGCTTTGGAGGCAAGGCTGAAGCTGGCGACACACTGCAGAAATTGCGCCATCAGCCTGATTGCCTTCCCCGCCGTTTCCAGGATTGGTTTTATTTGGTTGGGTTTTGTTTCTGTTTTTTTAGAGGGTGCTGGTATTGTTTTGATTTTTTTTGTCTTGCTGTGATCTTGAGAACAGTTTGCTGAAATTCCCCTGGAGGGAGTAGCATACGTCTGCTCACCCTTGGAGAACTTGACAGAAACCATACAGCAGGCATACTGTCCTTAACCTCTTCCCCAGGCCAGCAAGTTGGATCTAATAAGAACCATTACAGATGGTATTTCAGGGGAGTGGGGGAAACACTAAAAACTAAACTCGATGAATTTTACTACTGCATGAAGACTCTTAAATCTTTTGGGAACCTTTTGAATCGGTTCACACAAAAGTTGTTACTTGCATTGTATGTTAATAACTTAAAATTTTCTAGAAAAACAACCTAAAGTCAAGGAGTTGGGAGTGGGTATAGCTCAGTGGTTTGAGTGTCTGCTTCCCATACACTAGGTCCTGGGTTCATTTCTCAGCACCTCCTTACAAAAAAAAAAAAAACGAGTTAAAAAAGACACTGTAACATCTTTAAATAACAGCTTTATTGAGATATAATTCACATACCATACAATTCACCTATGTAATGGTTTTTAGTATATTCAGAGTTGTGTGACCATCACCACAATTTTAGAACATTTTCATCAACCCAAAAAGAAGCCCCGTGCCCATTAGCAGTCACTCCCCATTTAAAGAGTACTCTTTTTTTTTTTTTTTTGGACATTTTTTAAGGTAAGCTGAGTTTTAAGGTGTTTTCTTAACCAGTCTTAAATTATTAGCCACAGATTTAACAATGCTCTTAAAGATTTTGAACAAACATTTAACTAAATTTTAAAATAATAAAAAATAGAGGAGTCAGCTCTTTCATCTGACTTAGATACGGAGTTCCTTCTATAAGGAAAGTATCCTACCAAACGTCAACATCAGACCCAGCCTCAGATACCAGAACCCACCTATGGGCGTGGGAGGGGTTGTCCCTCCTCTGCTTTCCCTCTGTGTGTGGGGAGTGCAGGCGTTGTAGCCTGGGGCAGCTTTTCTACAGCCTTCTTGAGGTGCAGCCAGGACAGGACTAGGTCCTAGCATATCAAGCCACTTAAAACCTGTAGTTGGGTATTGCCAATTGCTTCTTTATTTTTTAATAGAATATAGCTGGTTAGGGAGTATATTATCAGCCTGTTACTGGGAAAGTAACTGGTCATTTGGAATCTATCTTTATGGCATTCCTGACATCTTGTAAAAATACAGGGATTGGTATTGTAAAAGTATTCACTAATAAAGCAAGCCTATTCAGAGTAAAAATTTAAACCCTAACTTTCCTAGTAAATAGTTATTAAACTTTAGTAACCAAAATAGAGATTACAAGTTGTGTTCCTAATAGATAAATGCCATATATATATATATATTTTTTTAGGAGGTACCAGGAATTGAACCTGGGACCTCGTGGGAAACATGGGAAAGTGGCGTTCAACCACTGAGCTACATCTGCTCCTCTGCACTATATTTTTATTGTAGTAACTCTCTGCAAGATAGGGACTCAAGGGTGAAAAATAATCCAGAGCAAAGCAATTTCTATCAATAGATTATAGCCTGGCCTCTGTTCTGACTCTTCTGGTCTCTGTTGGCTTCCTTGGCTGGTAGAAAGGTCCATGAGGATCCATGGGAGGAATTCAGACCTGAAGCACTTTTGGAGCACTTAATTGTTGGAAAGAAATATGGTCTGTGCTTCTAGCATTGATAGAGAAATCTCATGTTTAAAATATAAAAACGTGTGTGGGATACACAGGAGCAGCGGTGACCTCTTAGGATAGAAAGAGGTGATGAGATGGGGGTCGAGGGTTTCAGTTGTACCTATACTGTTTTAGTTCTTTAAAGAAGAAAGTGTTAAAGCCAAATAGTAAAATGTTAATATTTTAATGTATTAAATCTGGCTGGGCTCAGGGTTATCTGTTATATTCTCTGTACTTTTTATGTGTGCAGTATTTCATAATCAACACTTTTAAAATAAAGAATAAACTTGCTGTTTAGGATGTTGACTTATAGTCTTGCTGGCATGGAGTCCCTGTCTCATTTGGTCCAGGTGCACGATGCACCTGTGCTATCCACAATCTGTACCTGAACCCTCTGAGTCCTACAGTGCCACATACTTGGCTATTTTTCTGCTAAAGAAGAGAGTAAAAGCCACATGTTTGGAAGTGTTTATTTTGTCCTGTGTTTCCCTGATACACACTCTGATGTCAGATGATGCAGTGACTCTGTGTTTCCCCATGATGAAAATGGGGAGTTAGGGACCAAGATTGTTTGTATCTTCATTAATCGTTGTTTAAGTTGCATGACCAAAGCTATTCAGTATGCAAATGAGACCTTTTGCTCTGTTTTAAGGGCTCTGGAACTGCTGGGAAAACAGGGAGTTTAGGAAAAAAACCTGGTAAGTTACAAACCCTGATACTTATTTTTAAATGTTTTGAATGTAATCGATAGTTTCTCCCTGTCTTTGTTTATTAGGGCCAGAAACCTAAAATATGAACAAAAGAATCTTTCCAAAGAGTATTTGAGCAGGTCCTTTCCTCAGAATCCATTAATAATGTGTGCATGGTTATGAAGTGTGGCTATTGTTTCACACGTGAGCAGTGAAGACACTGACAGTGTTTTCTTGGGTTGTGCAGAAATAAATCAGGCAAGATGTTGGAAATTGCAATGCATGGAGCTGTAAGATTTGGGGTCTGCTGCTTCTCAGTCACCCTTCTTGTTAGCCTCCAGAAGCCCTTTTTTTCTGACATAATATTTAAGTCCCATATGACAAAGACAGTAGCGGAGACTAGATGTATTTAACAATCACCCGTTTTATAATTAGTAGCATGAAAGGGAGAAGAAAGGAGTCGCTGTGAAATAATCTGGTTTGTATGGCAGCCACGCAACCTCTTCATCCAGGGCATCTGAGCTTTTGCGATTTTACCCTCAGGAGATTATAGGTTGAGAGGAGCACTGCTGTGCTGAGAGAGGGATTTGTGCGTGTCTGGGCCTCAGCTGCAAATGGACTTACCTGACAAGGAAAAGAGGTTTGCAGGCTGTGCTGGAATTTTAGTCAGACTCTGGATATTGAACCACCTGGGTCACATCTCTGTTTTACCTTGAGTGTTCTTCTGCATTTCGGATGGTAATTCCAAGGGTTCAGGTATTTGGTACATGATGCCCAGATTGCCCTAACTCTGTGCTGAAAACCAGTGAGCTCTTCAGGGACACAAAAGACAGAAGAGAAGCCTGGGGCAGACCATGGCCCATGTCAGGTCCTTTGTGGAGCAAGAACATCCGAAGCCAAATAGGACACTTAATGTGGACTTTCTCCATACCGAAAACTCTTGAATCTAGAGCTATGCCGTGGCCTGTCAAAGTGGAATCCACATCCCCAAAACTGATTTCCCTGCTAGAGCATTCAGTCAGAGCCAAGGCGTGTCTAACTTGGGTTCTTCCTTGCTTCCCCTGAGCTCCCAAACAGCAGGCAGAGCCAGGCCTGCACCTGGACAGCTTGGTGTTCCTAGCGTGGTGGTAGCTCCTGATTGCAGAACAGGATCAAGGGCTTTGCTAGCTTTTCCAAATCCTATTCACGCCCTGGAGTTAGTGGAGAAGTAGGAAATACCATCAGAGGCTGGGGCTTTTTTACCCCCTCCCTTCTAGAAGTCCAGAAAGCAGTTGCTACAGATGCTCCAGCTTCCAGTGAGAGAAGGAATTTGTCTTTTCAGACTCGCAATCCTGTGCTAGTGGAAAGGTACTCTTCAGAGCCTGGTTTGTGGTACTGTTGGATTTTTTCCGTGAGATCTTAACATTCAGTAAAAGTACAGAACTGTTTACATTTTTTCATTGCTGAATTGTTGTTTTTGCATAAAATTTCCTTTAACTCTAGGTTCCTTCTTTAACTTGAAATAACAAGAAGTCCACTTGCATTGTCTTGACTCATACCTGACATTCAGGGAACACCCTCAAAATATGAGCCCCAAGGAAAATGGTCCTGTTGGTAGGGGTGAAAGCCTAAAGCAACACTTTCTAAGTCAGCCAGTGTCATGCTCCTGATGGTTTCTGAAGACAATAGAGTTTTCTTTCTACTGTACGTGGCAGATACAAGAGCTTCACTTGAGTTCCTGTAACTTCATTTATTCACTTAACCATCACTGAGTGCTGCTGTGTGGGAAACACTTGGGGGGGGGTGTGGAGGTGAACGAGGCTGAGCCCTTGGCATCACTGAGTTCAGGAAGTACTGGGGCAGAAGGTGGGGGGATTGGTAGAGAAGGGGAAGGGAAGTTGGTAAGTACGTTCTGAGAGATACTGAGGGAGTCTTAGAAGTGGACTCGGGACCAAGCAAAAAGATGAGCCCCATCCCCCAGATGCTTTATTTACATTGTAGCTTATGGACTGGGGCCGTGATTCAGTGGAGCCTTCCTCATTAAGTAGAAAACCAGCCTAATACATTGGCTTCCACGATTAATTTGTGAAGCTGGGAGGTGGCTGTGGCTTCTGAGAATTTCCTTCTCTTGACTATAACAGTGTACTGCAATGTTTGATCTTGTTTTTCAGAAATTGCCCAGGTTATTGCCTCATACACCGCTACTGGTCCTGAGCAGCTCACTCTGGCCCCTGGTCAGCTGATTTTGATCCGAAAAAAGAACCCAGGTGGATGGTGGGAAGGAGAGCTGCAAGTTAGTTTCTTTCGTATTTGTTTAAAATTTTCTGTCCAAATTTGAATATGCAAAATCTGAAAGGAACACTGTTTCATTGCAAAATACAAATAACTCCTCTCAGCTAAATACTGCATTTGGATAGCAATAAATACCACATTATCTGAAACTGTTTGGTTCCTAGGCTTTGGACCACCAGAAGCAGAATACTAGGTATTCATCTAAAAAAAGTCTTCAAATCTCTTTTATTCCTGAGTTCAGACAGAGAGTGTTGGGATAGTGAACATTCATATAACAAGGGGTACCCACACAAAGTCCTCCTCCAGCGCTTTGGCATCGTAGAGGGGAGCTTCTGCTCAGGGTTATTGTAAGGTGTGGCACAATAGCAGGTTTCTTTGTGATACCCTAACAAGGACACAATATCACCTACACAGCATCTGGGCCAAAAATGAATTACCTAATTGGAATTACAAGAAAACATTAGATAAACAGATGAGGATATTCAATTTTAAAAAGGCAGGTGAGCAGAGGACTATATTCTTCAAAAATGTCAGAAAAAAATGTAAAAACAAAACACAGAGGCATGACAACTATTTGCTGTACCTGATCCTAGACTGAATCCTGTAAAAAATTTTAAAATGCTCTAGAAAGGGTGTTATTGGGACAACTGAAAAAAATTGGGATATGGGAGGTAGATTAGATCAAATTATTGTCTCCATGTTAAATTTACTAAAGTTGATTACTGAAGTTCTATTAAGAGAATATCTCTATTCTTTGGAATTACACATTGAAATGTTTAGGAGTAAGGAGCTGTGATGTAAGCAACTGGTAATCAGATGGTTCAGAAAAAGAATGACAGAGAGCGAGACTGAGAAGGCACACGTGAAGCCAGGGGGCAGAATGTTAGAAGTAAAGGGTATGCAAATGTTCTGTGCACTTTTCTATTCTTGCCACTTTTCTGTAAGTTTGGAATTATTTCTAAATAAAAAGCTGTTTTGAAAAAAGTTATTAGTATAGCAATTATTTGATACATGAACCAATTGACTCTTAAAAAAGAAAGTGTGTTTCCCTCCTACCCCACAACCATACCCACAACTCCCAAGGTGAAAGAGCAGCTTTGGAGCCTCCTGGCTGCACAACGTAGTTGGAAGGGTGGCGTCCTGCAGGGCTTATCCACCCGTGTGTTCCTTAGAGGCTTGCTGAAGGACTCTCTCCCAGCAGCCAGCCGTGCCTCTCCTTGGTGCAGCAGAGATGGATAGGGCAGCCTGGAGCCCAGCCAGCCTCCTTTAGGTTGGCCACCTCAGCAAGTGTTTGCTGAATAAATGAACGAATGGTTTCTGGAAGCCCCCTGGGTGAGCATCCTGATATTCCTAGCAAGGAGCCAGGTCTCCATGTGCATGCCTGGGGCCTGGTGTATCCCATCAGCTGGCTTTCACAGGAGTAGGACCACGTGAGAATTAAGATTGATAAGAAGGAGCGAGGCCAGGAAAGGCTGCTATGCAGAGTGCTAGCCATGGAAGATGGACCCTTGAAGGGGGCTGCAGGATGGGAATTGGAACAGCACGTGCAGGAGCTTCACTCCTCCATACGAAAGACGAATTCCTAGGAAAGGTCTCTAGCTCCTGACTGTCCTCAGTTCACTGTTTTGTCAAGGCAAGCTCTGGGCAAGGAGGGAATATCTATGTGGTGGCAAGATGAAGAAAGACAGTACCTTTCTGTGTATATGGGGCAGCTAAGTAAAAAAATAAAGTGCTAGAAGAGTGAGGAGCTAGTCAGTGCACTAAACAAGTGGGTCTTGGCTGCCACAGGAGGCACAGCCTGGAGAGTTGTTAACGTTGACACCACCTGGGGAGCTCACTGGGGCAGCCACACTGACCCAGCCGAGAGCGTGCTCACCCATACAGCCACAAGAGCGGGTTGTCGGCACTCCCTGGGCTGCCAAGTCCCCTATCGCTTCCTGATTAGACGTGTGCCACCATCACCTAATTGGCCTTCTGATCCCATACATCACTTTCCTGTTCTGAAGCCTTAGGGGACACCCACTGTCCCTCCTCTCCAACCTGACCGTGAAGACTTTCCACAGGTGCCCTCGCTTCCCTGGTTAGCCAGCGTCACTCATCGGTAACTCCCCTGCTGCAGCCTCCCTTTTTCATTTGCTCTCAGACTCCCTGCCTTGCTGCCTTGGCTCATAACAAGTGGTCAACCCCTACCTCTCATGATTCCTCAAGAGCTTCCTCGTGAAACTTTGGCCGACCAGCCCCACCAGAGGCAAGGTCTCCTTCCCCTGCACCTCTGGGCCCCTCGTGGTATTTGATTGTTGATGCTAAAATGATCACTCAACTTTCCATGCATATTTTGTAATTCCACCTTTTGGTTCTCAGCTCCTTGGAAGCAGGGACCATATTTTCAGTCTTCACAGTCCTAGCACCTTGCTCAGAAGAGGGTTTTGAACAGTTCTTACAGTCCACTATGAAAGAGGGCAGGTAGTCATGGCCCGATTATCTGCTAGTGCTCGGTCCGAGGCCTCACTCACTGTGGCTGAAGGAATTACTGGTGAGCACTTGTGCTCTGCCCTTGTGAAGCTGCAGAGGATGGGAAAGAGCTGGGTCGTCGTGAGCCATAGGGCAGCTTAATGGATAGATAAACATGTGGGAACTTCGAATGAATGGCTTTAATCATGCATAGATTCGCTGTGAAAATAAAAACTGTAGTCCTTGAGCCGAGGGCATGAAGTCTATGAGACTGCAAGTAAAATGAAACTCGATCTGTGTCTTAGAAGTAACCCAGAAGTACCCTTCTTAATAGATTGGCCAGTGGGACGGCAGAGGTAAAGTGGTAGTTTTCTTTCTTCTTAGTTTTAGTTCCTTATTTTTGGACTAGGTAATATATTCACGTCTTAAAATTCAAAAGTTACAAAAAGGGATCTAAATGTCTCCCTCCCACCTCTGTCCCCGAGGCCTATTTTTATCAGAGCGTTGGTTCTAAAGATGCTGTGTGTGTGTGTGTGTAAGTTTTTTGGGGTTCGCTTTTCCTGGTGGTATGCAGAAGGCTAGTCACAGCCCTTCTCATGACCCCCAATTAAAGCATCTTTTCCATTTGTTAGAATTGTGTCATAATTGAGCAAGTCCTGGCTCACCAACTTTATTCTAAGTTCCTCTCTGTCACATACTATCCCTTTCCAGCCCACCTAGCCCATAAACACTCAATAAAATGATTGAATTAGATTGAATTGTGTTGAATTAGATTAAAGTAAAGGAGAAAGAAACCGGCAGTGGAAAATGTGGTTGCTACCATTATGTAGACCTAATGATTTTTTAAAATGATGTGAAGTTTAGATTACTTGTGTTCTGTATTTACTGCTGTACATTGTCTTGTATCTGAGTTTGTATTTTACCCATAAGAAGAGAACAGATGTGGGTGTGAATCCTGGCTGGCCACTATCTAGTCTGTGACGTTGGGTCTGTCACTTAACTTTTCTGAACTTCATTTCTTCATCTGGAAAATGGGAATAATAATGGTATCACACAGCTGGAATGGTTTTGAGGATAAATGCATATAAGGTGCTTAGCATAGGGCCTGGCTCCATAGAAAGCACTCAGTGTTCACTGCCATCTTATTCCTAAAATCCACAGATAATGTTGCCATTGGCCCTAATCTGTAGTTACCTGAAATTAATAGCTGAGAGCTAAAGTTACCTAAGCAGAAGTTTTCTATCCTAGGTACACCACAATATATCCTGAATTTGTGATCAACTTGATCCCACCAGTGTAAAAACATTCTGAGATTTGCTGACCAACGACTGCTACAATTTGAAATTTAGCTACAATATTTTTGTTTTTAACATACAATAATCCATAGATTCTAATGTTAATGCCATTTGTTTTTTAATGATATGTTGACTCTAATTGCTCTGTTACAAAGCAAACTGTAATAATTTTTAAAAATTCACCTTTTAAATTTTTTCATGTGATTATTTTATTAGGCACGTGGAAAGAAGCGCCAGATAGGCTGGTTCCCAGCTAATTATGTAAAACTTTTAAGCCCTGGGACGAGCAAAATCACTCCAACAGAGCCACCTAAGTCAGCGGCCTTGCCTGCAGGTAAGGGGTTTGCAGTCTATGATGGAAAAAGGGTGTGCATGTCACTTGAGTCTTTCCGTTCATTTTTATCATTAAGCATCTTCGATTGTTTTCCATATCTGCCTTTAAGCACTTCCGGTAGTTGCTGGGACTAATTCCCACTAACGTGATGTGGAATATGTTTCTCAAAAGGGCCAAATATCTAAGCAGCTTTACTCTGCCAGGGACAACGGAGCCCTTGTTGGGACTCTCTTCCTAAAGGAGTCGTGAATGCTGTGGCTTTAAGCAGACTTTTCTCTTGATTTCCTTCCAGCTATTTAAAGTAGGATTTGGGGTAGGGGGTGAAGGGACCAAAAGAGAGTCCTAAAAATAAATGGCTGGGGTCTAAATAGGTCGAGAGATTGAGCTGGAGGCCATGGGGGCCTGTTGGTTGTGATGTGGTGCTCACTGAAGACGAAAATAACTCCCCACAGTGACATTTACTGTGAACGGAGGGAGCTTCGGGTTAATGGGCAGGATGTCGGACACACTTTCCTAAAGGGCAAAAAGAGAACAGAATGTGCTGCCGTCGAGCTGGTTGGCTCTTTTCTGATGGAAGGAACTAAATTAGATGCTTCAGTAATATTTGAGATGGGTGAGGTTAGGGGAGCAGAATTCTACTTTAGGTCTTTAAGCCACCAATTCTCGGGTAACATTTGTGGAAAATGTGGAATTTTTGTTCCAGTGCCTTGAGGTTAGATGTCTGTGATATATCTCTTCGGTGAAATAAGATGAAAACTTGCAGACTTTGTAAGAAATTAAAGGATTAGAATACTTTGTGACTGACTCCTGAAACACCAACCCCACCCCCACCCCCCAGTCCTCTGCTTGAGCATTTGGGCAGAGAGGGGGAGCACTGCTGGCTCTCTTCTCCCTTGGGGAGGCCTGGCGGGGTTCCCTACTCTAGGCACGCTGTTGAAATACAACCACTTCACCAGGCTGAGACCCGCAGAAATCATTTGCTGGGGAATTTGGAAAGCCTAAACCTGCATATCACTTAGTTAAAAAAAGATTAATTGGAGATTGCATCCTAAATGTGCAGACTCTTCCGAAATGAAAAAAATAAATAAATAAACAGATAAAATGAGGAAAGGAAAATTACTTGAATGTGGAAAAGTCTTTCTGTGAGACATTTTGAAACACAAAGGTACAGAAGAACTCTTTTAAAAAACTGATTTTACTTCTCACTGAGATTTGGATTTTTTGTGATAATTACTTTCCACTTTAAAAAAAGAAAAAAAAACTATAGTAAAGTGCCCATGACCTGCAGCAGGCGATGGGGGGGTGTTGGGCCAGTCCCCGGGTCGGCATATGCATAAAGGAGTTCCACTGCACACTGTACACAAATAGAAATGACTCCAGGAAAGAATTCAGATGACCACTTTACATTTTCTGCTGAGAAGCAGATGGGAAAAAGAGGAAGATATTAGAAAAACTCATGACCTAGTGTGGAAATATTGCTGTTGTCTTGGTTTTTAGTCCTTCATCTTCCTATATTGTCCACACAACAACAGGCCCGTTAGAGAACTTCCACTTAACTCCTCTTCTGAAAGGGCAAAATAACATGCAAAAACACCTAATGACTCCAGGCTGCCATTGCGCGTCCTGTGGAGAACATGCAGCTTATTCACCCGGCCCTGTCTCCTGCAGTGTGCCAGGTGATCGGGATGTACGATTACATCGCGCAGAATGACGATGAATTGGCCTTCAACAAGGGCCAGATCATCAATGTCCTCAACAAGGAGGACCCTGACTGGTGGAAAGGAGAAGTCAATGGACAAGTGGGGCTTTTCCCATCCAATTATGTGAAGTTGACCACAGACATGGACCCAAGCCAGCAATGTAAGTGCCCTGGCAGCTCTTTTGCCACTACGCTTTGGTATCTGACGGTAAAACATGCAGCATTGCTCTGATTCTGCTGAGCTTTGTTTGCAGAACTTAAAGCTAGACCATTGCTGTATTCGCAACAGTCTCTTTGAAGACCTTCTATAATGCAAGATTTTATCTTGTGGGGTTATTTTTTTTTTCCATTCCTTCTGTAGCATGCCCCCCTTCCTTTCCCCTTCCCCCTTTTTCTTTTTTTATTTTTAAATCATTTTGGCACCATGCTGTTTACATGCCTGACTCATTTTCCTAGCTTGAATTTTGCTCATTGTTTTGTTTTGCTTATGTGTTGTTTTCCTCCTTTTTCTAGGAATCATATGTTGTCCATCCCCCACTCAGGCTTGAAAGTCCTCAAAGAGACCCACTATCCCATATCACTGCCCAGAGGGATGATGGGAGATGCAGCCTTGATCATGTGACTTCCAGCATGATCACCTACTGCCTTCTGAGTAGAAGAACTCACTGCTGAGCAGTTGACCTCATTTTATCTTAGTTGCATGTGATCGCAATGTTTGAGTTATTACTTGCAGAGATAGAAGCAAAAATTACAAAAATACACAGGGTAGTGGGTCCTTTTGTGGCTTTCCTAGTTACTCAAATTGATTTTCCCCCACCTTTGCACAGGTGCTTTCAATAGTTCTAAAATTATTTTTAAATATATATTTTAGCCTTTTAATTAAAAAAAGGAAATTACTTCTTTGCTATTTTGGTTTTGCAAAAAGACCCACTATCAAGGAATGCTGCATGTGCTATTAAAAAATGTTCCAAATGTCCATAAATCTGAGACTTTATGTATTTTTTTCATTTTGTCTAGTGTTACCCATGCAATTGTGTAGTTTGGGGTTTTTTCCTCCCTTACTATAGAAATACAGAGGAGTTCAGTATATTTGTTTTTTACAGATGTGTAGAATGAACCCGATTAAACAGAAGGTATTTTGTGCTTGTTTGTGTGTATCAGATGTACCTTGTTGAGCATGTAATACATCCTGTACATAAGAAATTAGTTCTCTCCATGGCAAAATCTATTACCCTTGTATGATGCTCTAATCATATTGCATTAATTTTATTTTGCACAGTGACCTTGTAGCCACATTGAGAAAGCACCTGTGTTTTTGTTTGGTCTCAGATTTATCTGGTTGAGTTGGTGTTTTCTGTTTTGTGTTTTTAATTTGGCGTGTTTTCATACCATAAATCAGTAGACAACAACATTGAGGTTGTTATGATCAAGAATATCTGCAGTCTCTTTTTAGTCTCTGTTACATGAAGATTTATTCCAATCACTTTTCATGGAATGACATATTTTGAAAAGTAATTTTTTGACAAGAAAGAATGTATAGAAATCTCCCTGCGATTAATTTCCAATGTTTACATTTTTTAACTAGACTGTGGAATTTCTACGGATTAATATTAAATGGAGCTCATGGTCTGTTCATGTGTTAGATGTGCTGTAGCTGAAGCTATGTTTGTCTTTTAAACACTAGTTTAAAACTCTACAAATAAAAATGCCTACTGCTGACAGCACAGAAAAGGGGAGAGGCCTCAAGCACAAACTAGCTGTTCTACTAATGACTTTTTAACATGCAGTTGCCTTCTGTTTGTAAGTCTCTCTCTTCTGAGATTCTGTGCTGGCAGTGCTGAGTGCTCTCGAGGCCCTTCTCCAGTCTCATGGTGCAGAGGGCGAGGACTGCGCCTCCTTGTTCCGTCGCGCTTCAGTATTTTAATGGACATGAATGTAAAATATATAAATATATAAACCTGCGGCTTTAACAACTGTAATACAACCTTTTGAATTAGTTATGTGTATAGATAATTAAATTCTTCATATAAAAGTTAGACGGATATGTCTCTGTGTTCTTGCTGTTGGAACCTGGCAGCGGTGACGGGAGCCAGACTAGCTGCCAGCAGGTGGCCTGCTGCCTGGGTCCCAGTCATGGCGTGTGCTCTTGCACACACAGACCTGGTCAGATTTTCATGGGCTCAGCTTTGAACGGCCCTCCCTTTCCCCTTGCTACCCGCCCCCCCCCCGATCAATATATAAACTGATTGCTCCAGTTTTGAAGACTAGAAGGACCGCCCAGTTTAGCGGCTACCTACCACATCAGGCATTCAGTGTCTCTTGTTGATACATTGGACAGCTGTGTGATTTGGCTCAGGGTACAAAACATTAGTCCAGGATATGTACCATAATAAGGAACTGATGAACATCCAAAAATATGTGAGTAAAGATGGAACCTTTCCTGTCTTCCGTATTATTGATTGGGGCCTGCTCTGCCTTGCACACTCCAGTTTTGTTGCCTCTGCAGAAATAAAAGAGTGCACACATTGACGAAACTGTTGCTTGGTGACCGCGTGCTTGAGTCCACCCTCATTAACTCCACTTGCTGGTCCTCTCCTGTCAGTCAGCTGAAAAGTGATTTCCCTCATCAACTCAGCAAATAGTTTGTGGGAGAAACCTACTCTGGGTCGGGTACCCTGCTGGGTTCTGGGGAGAGTGTGGTGCTCAGTAGAAACCAGCTCCCTGTCTCCATGGTGTCCGTATTCCAGTGGGAGGAACAAGGAGGAAACCTAACTGCTGCAGTCCATCCAAACGGATGGGGCGGGTGCGAGATACGGTAAAGCACTGTGCAGGCAATGGGGGTGCAGCTGCAAGGCGCGCTGAGCATGGACACCCAGCGCAGGCGGGGAGGGGGCACTGCAGAGCCAGAGAACTCTTCCAGGAGGAAGTGCTAGTTAAGCTGAGACCTGCGGAATAAGTAGGAGCCAGGGGAAGAGAAGTGGATATCCTAGCCAGAGGAGTTAGGCTAGGCAGGGGCCTGCCGGGGGCAGAGAGCAGCTCACCCTCACTGCACCCCCACCCCACCCCCTTGTGGGGCCTCTTCCCAAGGGCCACCTCATCTGTATGAGTCAGAGTTTCTTCTCCAGCTTGAGTTTGGCTGGAAGGGATACAGTTGTCAAGGTGGGTAAGATCTTACATGAAACTCCATAACACTCTTTTTGTGTAATTCCCTCTCTAGACACCATTCCTGTAAGGCCTTCTCCTGGGTTTGTGAAGCTGACAGGAGTTGGTCCCCGGAAACTGCTCTTTCCCCTCACAGATCATTCTAGTAGCATTTGGTTGTAGTTTCCATCTTTCCCAGTGGTTCTCCACAGGTGACTCCCCCGCTCTCCCCGCCCCCTGCCAGGGACACAGGGACATTTTTGATGGTCAGAATTCTAGAGGGGTGCTACTGGGATGTAGGGGTGGGCCAGGGTGTTTCTCAGCCCCCATCACACACAGGGCAGGCCTCGCCACGATTTTCTGGCCCAAAATGGCACAAGTGCTGGAGGCTGAGAAACACCGGCCGCTTGGCTGGTGTTGGCCTGGTCGCTCGTGGCCAAAATACAGCCCTGTTGCTGGCAGCCGGGGCTGCTCTGGCAACTACTGTTGAGTAAATTTAGTTATTTAATATGCTCAGACCATAGAGCAGCAGCATAAAATATGTCCCAGAACCTTGGCTTTATATTTTAAACATTGGGAAGCGGCTGTGGCTCAATCAGTAGGGCTCCCGTTTACCATATGGGAGGCCCCGGGTTCGGTTCCCGGGGCCTCCTGGTGAAGGCAAGCCCGCCCGCACGGCGTGGTTAGCTGACCCAGCGAGCACAAACAGCAAGGGGGGGATAAATGAATAAATAAATAAATAAATCTTTAAAATATATATATATATATATTTTAAACATGATCTTATTATTTTCTTGCCTATTCCCCATATTATCTGCACTTGAGTACCAGATTAAACTACTTTAGCCATAGTCTCAGAAAATCTGTTTAACACAAAGTTACAAGCCAGAGAAAGCATTTTACTTGTAGTTAAATTAGTGGAGTGATACTAAGTATCTCCTTTGGCCCTGGAATTTAAAGGTGTCAGGTTTTATTTTGAGCTCTTTGTTAAACCAAAATAACTGGTCATTAAACCATTTATTTTTATATTGGTGTTGGTTTGTCTGTGCAAATATGTTTGCAACTGAGTTTTGGATACACTTTGTTCCAGTGGCATATGGACAAGAAGAATAGAAAGAAAATTGCCTTTATTTTGCAGCTGTGCCTCGCCTTCCTAAAGTGGCCTGCCACTGTCCCCCGCAGAGCAGGGTGTAGAAAGCTGAAGGGACAGCATGTTTGTCAGGTGCTCCCCAAGTGCCCACACCCGAGACAGCCTCTGCCCAAAAGGTTGTTGGTGAGAAGCTAATCTAAAGGAATAATCCCTTTGTAAAGTAACAAACTAGTAGACTGTTAAATGTGCAGTGAGAACTGGTCTGCCTGTTTCCAGAAGGGAACCCAGCTCGAGAAGCTCTGCTGGAAGCATGGCAGATACAGACACCCACAGCAAATGGTAATTGGGGTAGCTACACCCTTTTTTTTCATACCATCAGAATAAAAGCCAACTAATGCTAGCTTAGGGAAACCCTCTAAGCGGTAGGTTTAACCATGTGAAATTGCCAGTGTTATACTCTTTCTCAGCTATAAAAATAGCAATTTCGTGTAGTTCAACCTAATAAATACCTACTATCATCACCTGGCACGTGGTAGGTTTGCTGCTCAAATATGCCTGTTGGGTAAGGGGGTTGAATGAATTAGTGACTGTGAAGAAAACTCCAGGGTTCTAGTTCTTGGCGTGTACACATCACCCTCAGAGAGGAAGCCAAGATGTCTTTCCAGTTTCCTTTTCCTATGGATTTGAGCTTCCCCAAACAACAGTATCTTTGAAAGGGGCTCCTGGAGTCTTGCTCATTTGGTCTAAGAAGGAGGCTGAAGACCAAAAATGTGAAGGCTTTTGCACTCCCACACAGGGTGGGAGAAGCACCCCACCCAGATGACAGGTGGGACTAGGCAGAACAAAGCACAGGCAGTCCTGCTTCCTGGCAAATTGTAAGCCGTTTCTGAGAGAGTGAGTATTAATTTTTTCTTCTAGCCAAATTGTAAATTAACCTTATTCATTTCTTTTTAGTTCCAAAAATACCCAAGAGAATTTTTATGGAAACTCGATTGAATGCCAGCGGTCCAAAACTGCACTGAAAAATAGCCCCTTATCCAAAATGTCTATTTTGGATCTAGTAGGATGGGGAACTATAATAAGCTCATAGATCACAGTAGGCTTGTGTGAATTTTGCTTTAGCCCTTCTTTAAGAAAACTGCTCTTATTTTAAAAACCCAGATTTCCAGATCATTTCCTGGTGTGTAGCTATTCCATCTCAAAGAGTTCCATTGCCTCTCAGAAAGGCTCTGTTCCTTACATTGAAAACTCCCTTGGCAGTTTTAAATGACATGATTTGATTCACAGAAATTTAAGATTTGTTTGTAAAAAAGAGAGAGAATTAGCTGTAAAATTGTTGTGTTGATGTAACTAGCTGTTCTACATGCTCCCTCTTAGAAACTACCATGCTGTATGGTATCAGCAGGCTGGGCGTTTGCATGCACGCACGTGTGTGAAAGAGTGAGATTTTCACAGGTGGCTTAAATGCCTCTGTCTGTAGCTTGGTAGCAGTGGGTGTTAACTCACTGAATGATGAGGACAGGGTACAGCCAGGAAGCAGATGAATACCACTCTATAGAAGATTCTGGCAAAGGCTAACAACTGCTGTTTCCACATCTGCTTGACACATAGTTTCAGAGCAATGTTGCAAGCCTGAAAAGAGGATGTATTCCTTCCTTTAACTCAGCCCCTCCTATCTTTAAAAGCTGGACACTCTTTTAGTAGTTTCTCCTAACTAATCCAGTAGAGGGAATGTCTCTTTTTTAACCTGCCATTTTCATTAAGGGGAAGCATCAAAAAACTCGATGCCCCTGATTTCCCCTCAAATCTGAATTGTCCCATCACCCATCTTGGTCCCTGTCGCCACATGGTCAGGCACATGCCAGCCTCCCCACCCCCACCCCAGGAAGATGGCAATGGCCTGTATGGGGGGGTGGGGGGAGGCATGCAGATTTGCTCCCAGCAGATTATTAGATGAAGCCGCACTATTAGAGAGCACTGGGCACAAGCCCTGCTCTTTATAGCTGAGGACATGAGCATCTGGGGAGTTACGGTGACTTTCCCGAGGCCAGCTCTTCCCACTCTCTGGGAAGAACGGCCCCATCAACCTCCAGCACCTCAGAGCTGCCCTCATCCAAAAATTAGTGCCTGTGTCTTTGGCAAAATGGGGAAGGATATGGGGTTCCTCTTCCTCCGTGTGATCCCCCCACCTCTGGGATTGCCGTGGTTGTTTGGAGCTGTTGGCAAGGATTTCAACCCATGCATGCACATTTTCAGTGTAGAAGCTGACTTTGTTCTTTCACCCTGACTGTGGGCAGATTTAACCAAGACACAGGCTTACTGGAGATGCCCTTGCTCTGTGCCCACATAAGAACATGTGCTCCTGTAGCTCCTCGTTTCTCATTCCTGGCCTCCACCAGAAAAATGTGGCACCCATATATCATAACATCAACCTTATCTACAAGTTCAGTGTAATATTGCACCCCATTTCTCTTAAAATTTGGGTACAGTTTATTTCCCCATAGGCCAGTTACCTATAGGAAGATAATGATTCGGGGGCAGGGGTAGGGTGAGGAATCTGCCCAACTGTCTCCTGGGCCCTTCTAGGGTGCAAGGAGCAGTTCAGGATGCTGGTTGAGAGCATGGGTTCAAATCCCAGCTCTACCTCTTACCTTCTGTGTGATCTTGGACAAGTTGCTTAACCCCTTTGTGCTTCAGTTTGTTCATAAGTAAAAAGGAGCTAGCCATAACGCTTAACACCCAGTAAACACCAAGTAGCTTTGTTGCTATTGTCGTTTTTGGAGAGAAGGCATTTGTGCCTGGCCATTGGGCATCACTGAATTCAATAAGTGGCTTCATTAAACTTCATTAAACTTTATTAAACCAAGACAGCAGGTAGGCTCTGTGCGTTTGAAGACCTATCAGAAAACATGCTTTTACAGATTAGGGAATGTGGAGGAGAGATTTGACAGCTCCCCTGAAAACTTCCAGACATCTCATTTCAAGATTCACCCCACTAATTTGTGCAGAGATCATGATCCCCTCTTCTCCATTAGCAGGAGGCCACCTGTGTCGAAGCAAGCAGCTTTTAAAAACTTCTTACCCAGGCTCCCTGAACGTTCAGTGCCGTGCTCTGGGCTTGAGAGCACACTGTAATCAGCCGACTCGTGGATTCATTGAAGCTGCCCCAATTTCACACGGCTAACGGGAGGCCAGCAGAGAAAGTGGAATGCACGAGGCTTTGAAATGTCACATCTGTGGGCTGCGTTGGCAGGCCCATGCAGCGCTCCACAATAAACCTGTCACAAATGCGTTGAGTCACGGGGTCCTTGATTCCTCATCACAGCATTCTGTGGCCTTGTGTTCTTTTGCCAGCAGAGAATAGAACGTTCAGGGCCCAAACACTGCAGCAGCTAGTTTTTAAAGCCGTCATGCTGCTTGGATAAGGGATGTGTGCTGCTGGGGGGTGCTTCCCTAAAGTGCCGTCTCCAGAGCAGCCACCCCCAGCATGCTTAAAGACCCTGGGAGAGTAATTCTTCCCTGCCCCACCGCTCACACCCAGAGCCACCGCTCAGGACCTGAGCTCTGGGCCCTGGATGCCTCTGCTGTGTTTGCCAACCTCCAGCAGAGCTCGAGCCCCACGTTTTACTCTAGCCGAGGAGGCAGAGCCAGGGATGTCCCGCTCCTCTCCAGGCGTTACCTTGGAGCCCAGAGGCCCCCGTGGGAAGAGAGCCTCACAACAGGCCAAGTCCTCAGCATCGGGGATTGAATCCTGTCCCCCATCAAGACATGTTTGCGTCTTAACCCATGTTTCTGTCAGTGCGAACCCATTTGTAAATAGGCCCTTTGGAGATGTTCTTATTAGCTAAGATGTGGCTCTCATCTGTGAACAGGATCTTTGAAGTTCCTATTTAGATGAGGCCAGATTGAATCAGGGCGGGCCTTCAACCATATGAGCAGAATCCTTTTGAAGGCAGAAGAAATTCGGACCCTGTCAGTCAACAGAAACCAGAAGATGCCGGAGAATGAGGCCGCTGTCCATGTGATAGAGGCAGAGATCAAGCCAAGGAACCCCAAGGTTGCAGCAAGCCAGCGCCAGAATGCAACAGACTTCAGGAAAAGCGTGGCCTGTTGAGACCTTGCTTTTGGACTTCTAACTTCCAAAACATGAGGCAATAAATTCCTGATGTTAAGCCAACCATTGTGTGGTATTTGTCATAGTAGCGCTGGCAAACTAAGACACTGCTCTCCTCTGACTTGGTGTCCAGCAGTCCCCCCGCCCCATACTCAGGGAGCTGAAGTACCTCTTCCAGTCCTCTCTCTTTCTCCCCTGCTGTGTCAGAGGCTCTGGCATTGCCTGTGAGACCAGGAGGGGCCCAGCCTGGCTGTGTTTCCCTAAAAGCGGTGTTGTAGGGATGTGGAATCGTCCTGGTGACAGGGTTGCGCTCAGTGGAACACAAGCAGACCAGGCACCTGGTCCCAGGGAACTAGAGGGAGTGGGAGGAGACGACGCACAAACAACTCAACAGAATCATCACAGCTAGTGGCAGATGAAATGGGACAGAGCGTGACCGCGGCCCGGGGCTACAGCAGATGGAATGGCCGAGGGAGGCCTGCCTGAAGAGGTGGCATTAGGGTGGAGAGCTAACATGCAAAGTTCGTGTGCAAAGATAAAGGGGACAGGCATTCTAAGCTGAACGAACAGCAAGTGCAAAGGCCCTGAGGTGAATAAGCTTCTTGTGTCTGTCCCCTAAGGATGGCCGTGGTCTTCTAACTGGTCTCTCTCATACCCATGCCTGCCTTTGTCCTACTTATTCACATTGTGGGCAGAGAGCTATTTTAAGAACACAAAAATCTGATTAAGCTCCTACCTCTGCTTAAAGTCATTCAGTGGAGTCCCAGTCCTCGTAGGATAAAGACCCAATCTTCTGTTTGGTCTGCAAGACCCTGCCTAATTTGCCCCTTCTCCAGTCCTCCTGGAAGCCCCCTTTCCTCCCCTCTCTTCGGTCATCCCTGTTTGGGCTCAATTTTTTAGCATGACCAGTCATCACTGCCTTGGGGAAGGCTTCCCCAGCCAAAGTCTTCCTTCATGAGTTGCTGACAGGACCATCGAGTAGGTGGCTGCTGTCACCTAAAACCTTCCAGGTTACAGGCATCAAAAAAACACTGCAGGTAAAGGGATCCTCTCTAACTTGGGGAGGTGAAGCCCGGGGTTGGGCAGGTCCTGGTCCGGCGTGCCTTCTTGTGCTTCCTACTGCCTTTCGAGTCACCGTGATAACTCTTCACAAAAGTCCAGGCTTCTGCTGCCCCCACAGCTTTCTAACTGGCCCTCTTGAAAACTGTCACCCATGAGCTCCAGGCCATGTTGTAGAAAGATCCACTTCCATCATGGGAGGCCCCAGCTCCAAATGTGCACCTGGTCCCACTGGGGCATTCCTGGCCTGGAGTCAGGAAGCAGTGAGGGGTGTGCATTGAGAATGGTTGCATGACTCAACCTCCCACACTTCTTCCATAAAACAGGAAGCATCATCTATCCACCTCCCAGGGCTCTGCCTGCCTGCACGTCCAGTCCGGAGGTGGCACATGGGCTTGGGTCCATCATCCAGCCCCACCCTGCCTGTCTAGTCTTGCCCAACCCACCCAGAATCTTCCTTCTAGTCATGCAGTCTCTTCACCACCTTCCCAGGATTCTCACATGTGTCCCAGCCGGAAATACCCTTACCCCATCTTCCCCGCCTCTCCCACCTGCCTCCTTTCACCCTTCTCTCCACTGCCTTCCCTGACTCAAGAGTCGCCATGACCCAGAGCTTTTCTGAACTAGTTGTCCTACAGGAGGATGGGTGGTTAGAGAGACCAAAGCCTAGATACACAGATACTCTTACCTCCATATTAGACTGCGAGCTCCTCAGGGCGAGGCCCATTACGACCTGCTCGGCAACAGCATGACTCGATAGCGATGCGCCCACCTTGCAGAGTTGACTGAGTGCATGAGGCCGCCTTGTTTCCTGCAGAGATGGTAAAGTGGGGGGCAGGGCCTCTGTCGCACACTCGCCTGTGCCCCAGAATGCCTTGCTCATGGCGGCAGACCGCCTGACATTGCTCTCTCCAGCTGGGCTGTGGGGAAAGGACATGTCCCAGTGTCCAGTTTTCCCGCCGTTTGTGGCCTGGAACCCAGTACAAAACCTGTGCTTGGGGAGGCCCTGCTGTTTGAAAAATCAATTCCCAGGAGAAGGCCCCAAAACAGGAAATGAGCTTATTCGCTGAACAATTGTTATTCATAATTCATATAACCTAATTGCTGTAGGGTTAGGTCTTTGTCTTTATTTGGTTTTCTGACTCCACATTGAACATAAGGTCCATGGAAGCAGGAACCTGGGTGGATTAATGCAGTGGCTGAAAATAAGCAGGAAGAGTCCCAGGCTCAGGTTGTCTCTTGTGTTCCAGTGGGGTCAGTTGTCGAGTTAGGAGAGACCCCCAGAGGACCAGGCTATTCTTAGACCCCTGTGAAGAAAATCCCTTGGGGTTGGGAAGTAAGCGTCCTCTGAGCCTCCCACAGCTGGCAGCCCCAGCACTTGCCATAGGCTGGGGCTGACTGAGGGCTGGTCTGCCAAGGGTCATTTCAGAAAAGAGCCAGCTGCCTTGGCCCCCTGGCCCCACTGACCTCCAACAGCCTGGATTCCAAGGACAGGCCATGGCATCCTCCTAGCCAGGCCCTGTAGGAACCTGCCAGGCAGTAAGTAGGTATGGACCACACTCAGGCCCACCCTTCCAAAGCTGGTGGTTTCCTTGCGATTCTCCATTCCCCACGAATTCAAGACCAAAGGTCTTATTCCTGCTAAAGGAAGTCACTGTTCATCTCTGGACTCCACGGTCACTTCCATAACAGAGGGAACTGAGCAGTGTGGCCTTTCATCTGGAGCTGGGGGCCCAGTGGCAGCAGTTTGGCCTCACATAGTCTGTGGAAGAGTGTTCTGGAGCAGAGACTCCAAGATTCTCTGGGCTCCCTGCCCATGGGACAGCCTCTTGAAGGGATGCCATCAGGCCCTTTGGACAAGTTCCTTGAGTGATCTGCTGTGGGCTGAACCCAGCTCAGCAGTTATAGCAACTCTCATGCTACACCTCTGGGTAGATCTGGTTTCAACATTTCCCTTTTCCCACCGTGGGCCTCACCAAGGTGTCTCAGTTTCCAGGTAGACGCCCTCTGATCTCGTGGTCCTCACTCTTGGCTGCACATTGGAGCCACCTGGGAGCACTCCTCGCTGAGGACACCGTGGCCCCAGCCCAGAGGGTCAGCTGTAGTTGGTGTGGGGTGCAGCAGGGATATTGGGACTTTTGCAAGTTCCTGAGGTGACTGATGTACAGCCAAACTTGAGGGCCGCTGCGCTGATTCACCCTACAGCTGCCACAGAGATCTTCTGGAACAGCTGCCAAAGCCTTCCCTGGCTCTCCAACCAAGGACAAAACACAAATGCCTCTTCGGTGTTCAGTGCTGCCTTGATGGTACTGGTTAAGCTCATGACCTCTGGGGTCAGACTCCCCCAGACGTTGATTGACTGGCGCTTTGGCATGTTACTTCACCTGTGTGCCTCAGTTTCCTTGTCCATCCACACCTGCTTCCAGTGCTCCAGAACCCCACTCTACTCCATTTGCTCCGACTGCTCCTTCTGCTTGAATCCCTCACTGCTGCCCCCACCCCTGATATTTCCCTGGTGAAGTCCAACTCAAATTCCTTCTCTTCTACAAAACATTCCCAGATCCCTCTAGTCAAAACTGCTTTCTCCACCATTGTGTTCCAATAAAAATGTGTTTGTCCTCCTATTCTAATGCCTCCATCTGCTTTGTTTACCCAGACGATTTATTTACAGCAGCTATTGAGGATGCCTAAAACACTGCAGGAGAGCACACACCGAAAGCAGACTCTCAAGAAGAAAGAAGAACAAGGGTGGTGACTTCAAATGGGACCAGGAATGCGTTAAATGATGCATACCATAAGGGCACATGATGCCAGCCAGGAATCCCGTGTCAGGTACAGGCAGTGAATGCTGGCCTTTAAAAAGAAAAATGTCCTAACAGCCTTAGTTACGGGAAATTGAGAAATGACTGCATGACTGAGAGTAATTTGATTTTCTCCACTTCTTAACAGTCATTGAACTGCCTGGCACCCCATGTAGGCTGGATTCCCCTTCTTGGGAGAACATTAAGCTTATTTGGAAGCTACATGAGCACTTGGAAGTTTCTGGGTTATGACCGAATGGAGTAGAATGAGAGCCCCAAGAGGGACCCAGCTACACTGGGTGTGCCTCAGCTCAGCTGAACTTAGACAGAGGGTGTCTTTAGTGCCACTGGGTGGTGTTTCCCACCTCTCACTGCAGGCTTCTGTGCCCACCCAGCTTCTCTATAGCCCCATAAAAATCAAGTTTTAGGATTTGCAACTCGGAAGTCTCAAAGGCTGTTAAGAACTAGAAGTGATGCCCTCTAGGAGGTTCCTGCAGTTTGGCCAGGATCTAAGTTTGGATGGAATGCCCAGACTTCCAATAGACCAAAAGCTCCTTAAGGCTAGGGACTGAGCCCATCTCATTCATTCCTGAATCCCGGTACCAAGCGTAGATCCTGGTTCATGGTGGGAAAGCAAAACTTGGTGGTTTAAAGAGTGGTGGGACTTCAGATACTAGCTTCAGGCTGGAGGATCATAGTTCTTCGATCAAAGGACCTTCTGTACGTTGCATCCATTGTGGGCTTCGCCTGCTTTTCCCACATGAGAGGGCACCCACGTGAACCACACTGCCTAGGATGTTGAGCGGAGTGCAATTCGATTGCTTTTCCCAGGAAAGCCCAGTGCAGCCTTGGGGGAGTGGGTGCTCTTGGCAGGGGAGACTAGGGCCATGAAGCCCCCATTTCCTACATCCAGACCAACCACGGAGAAGCCTGCAGTGTTAACAGGCACTCTGAAGACCCAGCTGACACGTGTCCTGCTGACCCGGGGCCAAGGCTCAGAGACATGTGTCCCTGAGATGTTGATCTTTTCTTCCCCAGAAAGACAAAAGCCATCAGTGGAGCTTCCATATTGCTGGATGGTACTAGCTCTCACCCTTCATCCCTCCACGTGTTCTCTCCAAACTCTCCATTCTGGCTGTAGGGCCTCTTAGTCTGCCCCCTTCCTACTTCCCACCTTATCTCCCCAGCATCTCTACATTTATCTTGCATGTGGGGCAAATGCTGGCTCACACTGTTTCCTACACCCCCACCTAAGGACCCATTCCTCCCAGCCATGTGGAAGCCCAGTGCAAGTAGGACCTCCCCACGGAACCCTTCTCCCCTCAGAAGGAAGAACAGCTACTCTTCAGCGACCCTGCAGTCTCCTCCGTTCTTTTCTGAGCTGTTCTGAGTTGCTGGAGCCTCCACCATTGGCACAGCTAGCTTGGCCCATTATTCAAAGCCGCCTGGTATTTTTAGTTTTCATGTCGAGGCTCCGCCAAGATTGTGAGTTTCCTTGAGGACAAGGACAGTCTCTTGCTTATTCTGTGTCTCTTGGACTTCATAGGAACTTAATAAATATTTATTGACCAACTTATTGTATATTTTGGCCCTTTTATAACAAGAACAAGGCCTGATTATTTGCTTTGCTCGATGACCAGCTTGCTGTGGGGGTTGGTTTGGTTTTCAAAATTATGCTCCTCCTTGGGAAAGGAAGTAGAATGGTTGGGAGTATGGAGAGAGGTGACGTTCACTCTTTGTCCTAAATGCTTCTGAATCCTTTGAGATGTTTTCAATAAGCATGTACTCATGTACTTGATAATAAAGCAATTTATTTAAATTATTTCTGTTCATGTGATTGACAGTTGAGGAGGACGAGATGACCTGTTCTGGGTAAGATTTTCCCATACTTTTCTCCAGCACCCCACACTCACGTCCTTCCAAAGGATCATTGTGACTCTCTCCATCTTGTAAATGTGTCTAACTATAAACTATGCACAATTATAAGTAACAGCACCTAGATTAGGAATTTTCCATGGGCTGTAAGGAGGGATCAGTTTTAACTGCCTCGAGTCGTTTGTAATATTGTTTCCGCTGGGAGTGGATTTTCCTTAGTTGTAAGAATCCCTTCACCACACAAGGATGTTCATGGAAAATTTTTTCGCAGAAATTTATCCTCTCATTTTTCACAGGGAAAGGGAGCCAGCAAACCATGTTTATCCTGGTGCCCAAAGGAGAGGAAGACTATGTCGCTCCACCCTGAAAGAAAACTCCTTATTTGAAATGTCTTTTCCATTTACCCTGCTCTGAATAATGGTGTTTTTAAACTCCCTTGTTTTTCTAAATATTAAATTTTCAAAGGAAGGATATGTTTGAGTTCAAAGTGCTTATTTTAAGTCTTTAATAGTTCTCTTGGTCTGGCATTCACCAGTAAAATAGCAAGGATTTTTAAAACAGCATCCCCATGGGTCAGTTTGTGGCTAAAAAGATGATTCCAAGCCAACATCATGGGCGCATATTGTGGAGATGAACCTCCCCACAAAAGTCTTTGCTTTTCATTGTGTTCTGGGTCCTGGAGAGGCCATCTGCGCCAGCCCCCTGTCTCCAGGCAGGCTGGTTGGTGGCTTTGTGTGGGATGGGCTCATTGGGCCCAGCGACCCACACGCACTCAGCACCTGCCCTCGGACTGCTCTGCTCCCTCAGCTGACGTGGGCTCACCTGCTGTTGACCCACCCGCATGGGAAGCCAGGCATCCTCCTCACATACCCCTCCATGGCGAGTGGCCCTGGGCAGCTGGGATTCTTGGACCAATGCCCCAAACCCACCTTGGACCTTCTGCTCTGCTTCTGAGTTTCTTCAAAGCTGCACTGGGTAAAACTTGAAGACTTAGAAGAACTTCTGAAATGCAAAACCAGCCGCCTCTGTCACTCGCCTCCTCACTGGACCTACTTTCCAGACCTTAGGCGTTCTGCGCGGCTCATCTGGTCACTTGCACCATCCTTGATGTTTAGTGGATCCTTTATCTGTTTGTTGGTTTCTAGGCATATCAGTGTTTCTCAAAGGAGGTGTTCCTGGCCTTTGGGATGGGCAGTTATCTGTCATTTAGCTGTCCTGGCCCAGTCCACCAAATTCCAGCTGTCATCTCCCATCATTAGGGTAACCAAGAATCCCCCAGAGGGGGCAGTACTACCTTTGCATGGGGAAGGAGACAAGACTATCCTCAGCTGGCAGCAGGGAGCAGTATCACCCTCAGCCTGGAGGGGACAGTACCACTGTCCGAGGACCAGTGACCCCCAAGGTTCTTAGATGTAAACTCTGGAAGCAGGCGTCTCTCCTCTTCAGAACTGAATACCCAGCTCCCAGCACAGAGAGTGCCAGACTCATGGTAAGACATTCAGTGAATGAATGAATGGATCCACGAAAAGGCTGAAAAGAGGGTCTGTGAGCCCTAGAAACTGTGCAAATGTGTGTTGTACATATGTTTTCTGGGGCAAGAGTCCATGGCATTCCTGAGCTACTCCAAGGGATATCACTGCAAACATCATTGTACAGTGTTAGTGGGGTGATTTTAGACCTACAGCTCTGTCCCAATATTCTAATATCCCTACAGAAAGGAGCATCTGAAAACTCCAAAGGAGACTCTGCTTCCGTGAGACGGCACACAAGTCCCTTATATATCATATCATATCATATCATATCATATCATATCATATCATATAATTTATAATGCAAGGACTGCAGCCAGTTCTTTAGCAAGAAGCGTCCTTAGCGAGGAGTGGATATAGCTCAGTGGTTGAGCGCTTTCTTCCCATATACGATGTCCTGGGTTCAATCCCCGGTATCTCCAAAAAGAAAAAATAAATAAATACATAAATCAATGAAATTCAACCTAAAAAAAAAGTGTCCTTAGCCCTGGGCACTTTGAATCACTGGCAGGAGAGTTGGGTGGGGGGGTGGGAAGTGGGGGTTGTGGAGGCAGGAGCAAGATATGTTTTCCTTCCAAACTCGAGTGTTTCCTGGGTGGCTTTCTCAATTAAAGCCAGAGAAGTTGGTGACATGGCTCAGCATCCCATCAGCTCACAGCAGCTCGGCAGAGGCCGGCTGAACTCAGCGATGAGCAATCGGGACTTGCTTCCTTCCTGATAATTCATTGTTGATGCAGCTGTTTGAATAAAAGACAATCAGTGCCCCAAGGCAGGAAGAGCAGCTGGGCCCAAGTTCCAGAAGCCTCTGCAGGCCTGGTCCAAGATTTGCCCTCCCCTCTAGGCCCGTGGGGCTACGGCGTGGCCGCGCTGCAGTGGATGGACTGAACTCTGGGATGGACGGGTGTGGAGGGTATGAATACAATGACGGCTCACCCTGCTGCTTCCCCTGCGTCTCCTCTGCCCATGCTGGAAACTTCCTGCGATCAGCGTCTTTTCCTACAAGAGCAGCGGCAGCTCCAGAAGGTGCAATTGCCAGGGGAGGGGATGAACTGAGGGCCGGAAGCACCCCAGCTCTAGAGTTAATCTCTGGAACCACGGAGCCTTGGCCAAGAAGTCGATATCATTTACCCCAGAAGCTTCCAGCGTCTACACTAGATCAGTCACGAGCCCCAATAACTCCCCTGGGGAAACATGGAAACTCTGAGGAAACCTGATAGTCTACAGTCGGCTTCTCAAACTTCTGTGGGCCTCAGAATCACCTGGTGAACGTGTTAAACCTCAGATATTCCATTGGGGGGGGCGGGAGATGGCTGATAATCTGCATTTCTGACAAACTTGCAGGTGACCATCCTTTGGAGCCAATGGTCCACAGCAGGAGTTTTCACACTGTTCTCCATTGATCCCCCTTGTGGGGAGAAGAAGGCACGAGAATGAGGCTCAGCCCATCAGCCTATCTCCCCCCTACACCCAGGGCACCTTCAGGTTTCTCTAGTTGACAAATCTGGCTTCTGCCATGAAACAAGGAACTCCGGAGCTAAGAGGGGAGGCCCCTGGCCTGGAAGAGGTAGGTTGCTCCCGAGAGCCGAGCCTCTCTCCCCACTTTCATTCCAGTGTGCCTGCGTCGGGGGACAGCCTCTGTCAATGACCCTGCAGAACATTTGAAGGAAGCAAAACCCAAAATGACATGCTAAGGGGCAGCATCAAGGGCGGATGCCACCTCCTGTGTGTTCCAGCTTGGATCAGCAGCCAGCGAGGCCTCTTCCTCCTGGTGGCAAGGTTCCTGCAGCTGTAGGATTTCTGAGTGGCAGGGCCACGGCCTTGTCCAGCACAGTCTGGATGGACCCTGCCTCTGCCTGGTTCCCAGGCCCGTTGGGAGCCTCAGCACAGCCTCATCATCATAGAAAATCCAACCTCAAGAGAACCTCCTGCCTTCCTGTAGCTGGGACTTAATGGCACTGGTCTAGGGTAGAACTTGGTCTCTGGAGCCACACTCACTGGGTCCAACTCTTGGCCTCACCACTCCCTAGCAGAGAGATCTTGGGTGAGTCACACTCTTTATGCTTCAGTTTCCTCGTCTGTGAAATGGAGATGATTGCAGTATCTTAATGCAGTTGTCCATGCCAAGCTCCTAGCCTGGCATCTAGCATGGTGTGGGAAATGTCGGCCAAATGTTTCTGCCTTCTCTTTTAACATTATTTCAGTGCTTTTGATGAAACAGGCGTGTGCTGCCCCGCTGGAGTGAGGCCATGGGGCCCAGCAGCCATGAGAACCCAGGGATCCTCAACATGAAGCTCTAGGGGCTTCCCCAGACTTGGATTAAATTGTCCCAAACTGTTGTGTCTTCCAGGGTGTTCAGACTTACATCTCTTGGATATGCTGACCCCAACTGAGAGAAAGCGGCAAGGCTACATCCACGAACTCCTCGTCACGGAGGAGAACTACGTCAATGACCTGCAGCTCGTCACTGAGGTACAGGCAGCTGTGGGGGCAGACGGGGCTATAGGCAGGGGTGGGGAGAGGAAGGAGGAGGCCTCTGCAAGGGAGGCCGGTGCCCTGATTCCAAACCTGAGGAGCTTTCTGGCATATGGGGAGCACCTGGTCTATAATTTACATAGGAGATTCTTCCCCAAGAGAAGATGGTTAAGTTGTCATCCTTGGCCAACCTTAGTTCATACCCATAGGGGGCAGAGATCATTCACGCCGAGGGGTCCCTGCATGAAAGGAGACATGTTTCCTCCCAGGTCTTCTAGGAGTGCCCCGGTGAGGCCTTATCTTGTCTACCCTCCCAGGAAGCCCTTGAAGGGCCTCGGCCACGGGGCTCAGAAGGCTGGGGAGAGGAAGAGCAGAGGCACGTTGCTTTTCAGGAAGCCTTTTGCCCATAGGCACGGGAAGTTTCCATGTTGGGAAACTGGATCTTAGGCTCACCCTACAATTTGAAAAGTACTGTACATTTGGTTCCCTACCCCCAAGCAGCTGCGAAACCATCTCGCATGATATTCTCATCAACCGGGAAAGAGGTGGGCTGCGCTGTCGGCTGTGGGGTGAGAACAGGGTGGGTGCCCGGCCCGTGAGGACACCACCAACACCTGGGAACTGCTAGCGCAAATGAGGAAGAGGTGCCCCTTTCTCGGGACACTTGACTTGTCATGCACTATACACTGGGGGTGTCTAAGCTGGGCCACGCCCTTGGATAGGGCCCCTTCGTGCAGAGCACAGAAGGCACAGCCGCATGTGGTGGCCCTGGGGCTTAGCGGTTCCTGGGGATCAGCCTCGGCAAGACCAAGGCTGTCCCCAACCCTGAAGAACCTTCAGAAGAGCCTCCAAGGGTAGACAGCACCTCCTTGTTGGCAGGGACGCATCCACAGGGGGCTCCACCAGATCTGTGATCGACTGTGAGTTGCCCACCCACACAGGGCTCAGGGCGGGGTCGTTTATTCCCCGGAGCCCAGGAGAGCTGAGCAACCACCCCTTTGCAATGCGGCTGCAGGTGCTGGCTCCGTCCCGGGCCTGGGCTAGGCGGCTGAGGGTGCAGCAGTGGGGCCAGCACCCAGGGGGCCCCGCGGGGAGTGCCGCCGGGGGCTTCACCCCTCGGATCGCTGGAGGCCTTAGGAGCCAGGCGCCCTCACTGTGCACGTGAAGTCCCCACTTCCCCACCGTGCCCAGGTGGGACAGCCGCGGTGCGGGGCTCCCTCGCAAACCAGTGCAGACCCCGAGAGACCGCCCCCGCCCCCAGACAGAGGAGGGGCTTCAGCGTTGGGGCCTCCCAGCCAAGGTGCCTTCCTGATCTCTAAACAGATCGGTGCATGCGTGTGTGTGAGTGAGTTTCAAGCTAACTGCTTTCTGAACTGCTTCGTTTTCTGCATCTGTAGATCTTTCAGAAACCCCTGATGGAGTCTGAGCTGCTGACAGAAAAAGAGGTTGCTATGATTTTTGTTAACTGGAAGGAGCTGATTATGTGTAATATCAAACTACTGAAGTAAGCCTCTCTTCTCTAACTCCCAGCCGCGCTCGCCTTCTCGGAGCTCACCCACTAGCGCTTCCGTGTGGTCCGTGTGTCCCCTCCACGCATGCTGCCCGTGTTTCTGCCTCTTTTGCTCATTTCCACTCACAAGCACCATCACCCTTTTATGCCCTGAAGCTCTCCAGAAACATGCCCCAAATGTCTCACTGCAGAGGGTTCCTGAAGAGGCTTCCTGCCTTACTGTGGCTCTAGAATTCCCAGGGCTGTGCCAGTCCTGGCTCCCGGGGGCTGGCAGGCTCCGGCAGGTGGGGTGCAACCTGCCACCCTCCCCCCTGCACCTGTGTTCACAGCATTGGTCCACTGCAGGAGCTCTTGTCTCCTCGATGCAGAAACGGTGGCGCTCCTGGCTGCCCGGTTAAGCCAGCTGCAGTGACCCCAGAATAAAGCTCAGAGAAGCTGGCCTGGAGGCATTTATCTTTTGTCCCCGTTTTAGTGCACAGAGGCAGTTGTAGGGGTGCAGGGAGAGCACTGGGTCAAGCTTCCAAACACCTGGGTTTGAACCTGAACTCACTGCCACTTCTCTTTGAGCCTCACTTTCCCCAACTGTATAATAATGAAGGGGTTGGATTAGAGCATCACAGCGGTCCCTTCCAATTCTAAAGGAAAAATAACATTCTATGTTCACCAGGCCCTCGTTATAACGTCACTTAGCAGATCATAGATTAAATTATGGGCTCCAGGGCAGGTGGTATGGTCCCCCAGTGTCCTCTGGAAGGAGGGGCCACCCTCTCCCTGGTCAGGGGGTGCAGCGGGGCCTCTCCAGGACTAGCCCTAGTCTTTACAGCCACGTAACAAGAAGTGGCCAGTGCCTTTTCCTAAAAGTGGCCCCATAGAATGCCAGTGTCAGGTAATCTCAAGTTCCCACTCTCTGGGGCGTGTGTTTGGAAATGGATGAGGAGGCGAGAGAGGAGAGATGCAGAGCGGTAGGCATGGAGGCAAAATAGCATTTCCGGTCTCTCTCTGCTCTAGAATACAAATTGTTAAAGAGAAAAGAGTCCAGGCTGGGTTTTGAGGAAGGTCAGGGCGAGGCTGTAGCAGTGCCCCGAGCTAGGCCCAGCCCAGACTCAGGCCCCCACCTTGCTAGGGCCCACCAGCTGTGGGACTTGGGGCAGGTCACTGACCTTCCCTGAACCTCAGTGTCCTCATCTGGAAAGTGGGGTTGAGAATAGCACCTGCCATGTCGGGTTGTTAGAGTACCTAGTGTAGGTAGGTAGTGCTGGGCTTGGGCCCGGAGGCCCCGGGAGGGGAAGTTTGCCTTAGAAAAAGGCTGCCCTGTCCCCTGGGGAGTGGAGTGAATTAGCCCCTGAGCCTCAAGTACTAAATTTAAAGTGTGGGAGACACTTTATTACTTTTTTTTCCCACTTTTTACTTTTTTAGCAGGTTAAGATGCCTTTATTCAAGTCTACCACCTTAGGGGAGAGAGGTCAGAAATTAAGTTTGAACTCAACTCCTGAGACACTTTATATGAAAAGAGGAACGAGAGTTTGCTGTTGAAAATAGACCTCCAAGTTAAAATCCCTTTTCTTGAGCGGCTATCGGTGGTGGTAGTGGGCGGGAGTGTCTGTTGCTCCATTCCATAGTGCCTGGCACCCACCCCTCTTAGATCCTCCCCCTTCAGTGCTCCCTCCTTCTCCATCATAGAAGAGGAAACCCCTTTCCTGAGCACTGACAGGGCCAGCCCTGCACTCACCTTCCTCCCGTTCACTTTGATTTACTCCATGGCCCCGGAGGTAGGAATCAAGAGCTGCAGGTTATGAAGCACAGAGAGGTCGAGTGACTTGTCCAAAGTCACAGTGGGTGAACAGGGGTCCCTGGCTGCTGTGTGGATGATGCCCAGGGCCCCCCTGGGGGTCCCACTCAGTCCTGCCCCAGATGGAAGGAACATGGCAGCAGGAGTTAGATGTCTCAAGTTTTTGTTCAGCCTCCAGCACCATCTAATGTGTCTTGTGACCTTGAGCCTGTAACTCTCTGACCCTTTGTTTTAGAACTGCAAAGGTGGGGAGTGGGTGTGGCTCAGTGGTTGAGTGCTGGCTTCCTACATACACGGTTCCAGGTTCAATCCCTGGCCCCAGTACCTCCAAAAAAATAAAATAAAATAGAATTGCAAGTGTGCAGTAACATTACCTGTTCTGTCTACCACCCAGGCCCAGGTTGTTTGAAGGAGATCAGGTATATAGTTTACATGCTGTCAATCAACTAGTTGGGCTATCTTCCAGATAAAATCCTCATAATTAACAGGAGCCTTCTAAGGACCTGATTTCTTTATCCTCTGCTTAACATTATATTATGAAAATTTCAAATATACAGAAAAATTAAAAATTGCACAGTGAACACCCATATGCCTGTTGAAGATTCTAGAATGAACATTTTGCTATATTTGCTTTGTTGCTTGGACTTAAGTTCTTAATGCAAAGGATTAACCCAATGAAGGGAGATTTTAGGTCTCCTGGTAGGCTGTAAGGAGGCATTTTTGGATAAAGAGAATTTCAGGCAACCCTCCTGGAATGCCACCAAGTGAACAACCACAGATGTGCTGCACCTGCTCCGAGGCCCAGCAACCCGTTGTATTTCGGGTGACCACAGGATTTATTGAGCAAAGCGGGGCATAGGGGCTTACTACTCCTGATTCTTCTCATTGGGGTTTAGAGCTGACTCTCTACTGGGGAGCCGAGAGCTGAGACCTGTGCCTTTAATAAGCAGACTACAGCAGAAAGACCTAGAGCCTTTTTCTATCAAGAGCCCAGATGTAGACCCCTAGGGCAGCTGGCAGAAGAGAGAGCAGAAGGGAGGAAGAGGTGTGACAGGGAGGCGCAAGCCCATGCGTGGGGACTATTTTATTATTATTATTTAAATTAAGGTCCTTTCTGACCCTCTTGATGGAAAAATAAAAAGACATGAACGATCCTTTAAAACAAAAGTATTTTACTTAAATATAAACCATTCAGGAAATGGATGTGGCTCAAGCAGTTGAGCACCTGCTTTCTACATGGGAGGTCCCAGGTTCGGTTCCCAGTGCCTCCTAAAAACAAAAAACAAATAAGCAAACAAACAAACAAAAAAACAACTCAGGGGAGCTGATGTGGCTCAGTGTTGAGTGTGGGCTTCTCATATACGAGGTCCAGGGTTCAATCCCCGGCCCGGGTACCAAAAAAAAA
>JAKSZT010054040.1:3696079-3900009 GCA_026826555.1 Tolypeutes matacus
AAACAAAAAAACTGTTCAACTTACCTTCTTTTTAACTTAAGAACAGACGCACTTTTATTTTGTTTAAACAGAAAGAAAAAGCTAAAAAATATATCTTAGGGGGGCGGATGTGGCTCAAATGGTTGGGCGTCCGTCTCCCATATGGAGGGACCTGGGTTCGATCCCCGGGACCTCCCGGTAAAATTAAAAAAAAAAAAAAAAAAAAAAATATATATATATATATATATATATATATATCTTAGGTGACAAAGGTAGGAAGGGCAGAAAGAAGTTTAAAAGGAATTTTTGGCTGGAGTGGGAAGAATGAGAAGGAAAAAGAGAGAGCCTCAGGGAAATGGAGAGAAAGGAAGGCAAGGAGAGAAGGTGTGGAGGGGATGTGATGAGGGGATGAGAGAGAAGCGAAGAGAGAAATTGGGGTGGGAGGTGGCAAGAGATAAAAGAGCTGCTTCTGGTTGGAGGCTGGGGCAGTGCCGAGAGCAGCTCGGGGTGTGGAGGTGGGTTTGGGAGCTCCGTGCCTTACTGTATCCCGCAGTCCTGCAAGCCACGGGCCCTGGAGTCTGACCACCTGAGTTCAAGGCCTGTCTCTGGGTGACTTTGGTCAAGACACTCAATTTCTGTGTGCCTCAATTTCCTCTACAGTACATAGGGATAAGTAACATATGTAAAAAGCATTGGGCAGGGAAGCGGCTGTGGCTCAATCAGTAGGGCTCCCGTTTACCATATGGGAGGCCCCGGGTTCAGTTCCCGGGGCCTCCTGGTGGGGGCGGGCCCACCCGCGCGGCGTGGTTGGCTGACCCGGTGAGCACGGGCAGCAGTGGGGGGGATGGATGAATAAATAAATAAAATCTTTAACAACAACAACAAAAAAGCATTGGGCACTTAGGAAGTATTTATTGCTGCTGGCTCTTATTGTGACTGTCCACTTGGACTGCAGACTTCAGAGCATATGAGCACTCATTCACTCAACAAACACTGAGCACTCTTTGAAATGTTTCTTAGCTGATTAATTACTGTTCAATGACTCTAATCTTCAAACCTCTCTATGAGATTGCAAATCAGCTCACCAGAGGGCCAACCCTGTTCAAACCTTTTCAAGCCCTGTCCTCATAAGTCTTGCCTGCACGATAGAACAACCTAGAAGGAGACCGACATGGGGCGGTGTGATGTAGTGGGAATCTGGTTCCATTATAGGACCTGATTTGGGGCCTACAGATTTCGGGTCCACGGACGTGGGCTCTCAGAGCCTGGAAACCAGTTTGACTTCCTCAAGCAAGATGATCTATGTGCAATCTTTTTTTGTTTCCTTTGTCCTTGTCTCCCCCGTCATTAAAAATGATAATAATAAAAAGGTGGAAGGACTTTTATCCCTTCACAGAAAGATTGTTTTGCCCCTCGTAGAGAAAATGATGGAATGGAGTTCCTTCCTGTTTCCATCCACAGCACGTTGGTAACATGGTTGTATTTGACTGTGATCCGAGGGTCATCTGCCTTGAGGACTCTTGTGCCCCCAAAGTCGGTGGTGACCTCAGCCTTGAGCAAATTCCTGCATGTTGGGGAATATTCCACAGCAACCCGCCGATGGGCAGGGGCCAGTACTCTGTAGGCCTTTTCGAACAGTTCACTGGAGCCTTTCCTGAGCACACCCAGCTCTGCCACTCTTCCTGCTACTCCAGGTAGCCAGGGCTGACTGGCCCTCTCGCCACAGGGGCAGCCCCTCCGGGGGGCATCACTGACCATTCAGCCCACCCAACTTATTGCCCCTGAAGTCTCTCTCCTTGGCTTGTCCAGTCCAAGAAATTTTTTTTAGCCAAAAATGTGGGAGAAAGAGAGTCAAGTGATCTGGAGTGTTTTGAGCCTGATACCAGTGTGGCAGACCCAAGGGCTTCCCCAGCACAGTCATGAATGCAACCAAAGGGATTCATAGGGACATCCTCCCAGCCTTACGTTGAAATCATATACCAAAAAAATATATTAAGGGAAAAAAAAATCATATACCATATCTTTCCATGCCTCTGTCTGTCCATCCATCCATGCATCCATCCATCCTTCCATCCATCCCATAGATAGTTCTTGTGTGCTTTCTGTGATCACTCGTGTAGGCAGGGCACGCGCATGGCCTTGTGTTGCAACCCTGCCCTCATAATGCCTTAGTGCGTTGTTATCCGTGCCGGGCAGAAGCTCAGGTGCCCCTTTCCAGGGGCTGCTGTTGGGAGTTCACATAGTAGAGCTTGGAAGGGTGGGATGCGGAGCCGTGGCTACCCTGGCCCTGAGCTCAGCCTGCAGCTGGGCCCCAGAGCAAGCACCTCCCAGTCTCACCAACACCTTTCCTCAGCCTCCAGGGTATACACTGTTTGGGTTCATTGGCCAGTGATATTATTAATATGATATGATATGATAGCGTATGTGATATGATATCACATGATATGATACCAGTGATATGGCAATTACTATTAACTTAGTAATAGGCTTCCCTTTTCAGAGCTCCCAAGCTTCCTCCCAGTCCAGTCAACCGCAAATTAGCCAGAGCAACGAGCAGCAGCACAGACAGTGCTAACGGTCATTTACACTTGGCTTTGGTGAACATAGTGGGATTGTTTTTCTGTGCCGATCCACTTACCCTCTTTAGTTTGAAAATGAGCCTCCAAGTCCCCTAGAAACAGTAACTGCCCGTCCAGCTACAGTAGCCCCAGAAAGAGGCTGGGACTTTCACCCCAGATAATCAGTAAAGTGAAGCGATGCAGAGTTTTATAGATCTATAAGAGAAAAATTAATTGGTTTAATGTTGACTTTTTTACCTTTTCATTCTGAAATAATTTCAAACACAGGATAGTTGCAAAAAATAACAAAAACCCAGATAGAGAATTCCAATACACACATAGTCCCAACCCAGATACTCAGATTCACCAACTTTTAATATTTTGTCACATTTGGCATGTCATTCTACCTCTCCTTCTACCTGCCTATCACCTCTCTATTTTCTAACCTGTTGAGAGTAGGTTGCAAAGTTCGTGCTCCTTGTATACTTTCACACCTCCCTGTACATTTTCTAAGAACAAGGATATTCACTTATGTAACCACCTTCAGTGCAGTTATCAAGTTCACGAAATTTAACCTTGAGCTAAAGCTTATAGTTGATATTCCACTTTTTTCATATGTCCTGATAAAATATTTTTTAAAGTAGATTTTATTCCTAAGAGCAGCAAACAATGCCAAAGAAAAAGGGCCCAGAGTAGCTCTCTGTAGCAGTAGACTCACTTCTTCTTCCCTCCCTCACCCCCCCAGGTAGACCCTTTAGTGTCCCCCACACACTGTGTTCTGTACAACCTAGCAGCACACCCTGGTGCCGCCCGCCGGCACGGAGGCGGAGGCTCACTTGTGTTTCTGGTGCAGAGCGCTGAGGGTCCGCAAGAAGATGTCCGGGGAGAAGATGCCCGTGAAGATGATCGGCGACATCCTGACGGCCCAGCTGCCCCACATGCAGCCCTACATCCGTTTCTGCAGCTGCCAGCTCAATGGGGCCGCCCTGATCCAGCAAAAGACAGACGAGGCCCCAGACTTCAAGGAGTTTGTCAAAGTAAGGAGGCCAGACTGAGCCGAGACCCTGCCCCAGTGGCCATCTTTAGGCAGCTGGGGATTCGAGGGGCTGATCTGGAAGCCTCTTTGTGGGTCTAGGTCTTGGCTAAACCCCCCTGGCCTGGCTGTGGTCAGCAGGGGTGGCTGTGACAGGTGGGATGGGCTTGACAAGGAGGGGCCGGCCCCGCCCCTGGTAGCTTTATCATTCTATATTATTCTACCTCACCTTCTACCTGCCTATCTATCACCTCTCTATTTTCTAACCTGTTGAGAGTAGGTTGCAAACTTCATGCTCCTTGAATACTTTCAGGCACCCTCAAGGACCCGTGTCCAGGTGCTTGGGGTTTATTGGGATGCATGTCTAAGTCTTCCATCCTCAGTGCCGGGCTCAGGAGGCCTGGCAGGTCTCAGGTTTCCTTTTCTGTTTGATCTTAGCACCCTCAGTTCTTAGCTGGTCTCTGCACGTCACCGGCAGGGGGAAAGGCCAGCAGCCCCAGTGGACCCCTGGTTCCTTTCCCAGTTGGTTCTGTTTGATGGGTTCAAGCTCTGGGCGGGCTTTGAGGGTGAGTGAGGGATAGCAGACTTCCACCTCGGGAGATGATGGGGTCTGGAGGGCCATGTGCTCACCAGGGGACATTTGGGGAGATGGCTCAGTGCTGTTGGAGACCTCAGCCAGTTCCCGGGCTCCGTGGCTCCTGGCTGGCATTCCCAGCTGCTCCAACAGCCCCACCTCTCCTGGAGAAAAAAAATTAGAAGAGAATAAAATAAACTTCCACCAAACAAGTACATTTTTATGAATAAACAGCAAAATAATAAGGAGCATAACATGCATTTTGGGGGCAGGCTATTCTCACTTCCCCAGTAATCATGTTGATTGAATTATCATTGGGAGGTAAAGGTCTGGCCCCTTCTTGGTCATGACATCATGTTCTTGTTCTTGCTTATTTTTGCCCTCGTGTTTCTCAGCAGTAAATGTTTAGATTTTCTATGCAATGAATGGACATACAAAGGTCATTCTAAGGTAGGACATATGCTAAGAAAGTGGCCTAGAGTGGGATGGAGACCACAGAGCAGATGTGGAGCTGCCTGGCTCCATGGCTGCTGGGGCTATACCCCAGGGCCAAGTCATCCCCTGGGATGGGCAGGTTGAGAGCCTTGGTGCACTTGAACTTCAGGACATGCTAACACCAGCCCGGGGCAGGGGGCTTGCTATCTCCTCTCCTCTCCAATTCACCTCTCCCATTTCACCCCAGTGGGACTTTGGCATCCCTTTGGCAGTTGTGAGATGTTCCTGGACTGATGACGTCCGAAGCTGGAGCAAGTCCAGGTGCTGACTGTTCTCAGGGCTCAGAGCCAAGGGCATGGCAGCAGCTCATTTCAAGACATTAAAACTGACCAGAGCTTCTGAGAGCTAAGACACCTTATAATCTCCATGGCTTGTAGACTGAACTCGCCTTTTAGGAGTAGATGGACTCTTGTCCTCCAGACCTGTTGACTGCATTGGCAAAAGTGGTAGGGGGAAAGAAGCAGGGGGCCCTTGACGCTGGAATCTTGACCCTCCTGCTTCAGCTCCCTTTTCCTTGCCCTGTCCTCAGGGCTCCCAGAGGAGTGGACAGGCTCCAGACAATGAGATTCAACCTTTCCAGATCTCTAAGACTTGAGGGAAATTTTCATTCTGACATGTAAGTCTGTGATTCTTCTGATTCCTGGGAATGTTCCAAATTTTGCAAATATCCAGAAGAAATATTCTCTGTAAAGCCAGGATCTTACCTCTGTAAGTAAGGAACCATGTCGCTTGGAAGTATGCTGAATCAGGAGAGCAGGGGTTAGCTCTAGTGGAGGAGTCACATCCTTGCATTCTCCATCTGGAATGGGATAGCCCCAGGATCCTGGGTTTTTGTCCAGATAAATGAGACAATGGGTGGGGAGTCTGAAATGATGTTAGTTTTGATGTCACTGACTTTGGATTTTGCAGATTTCTTAAGTACATTTTTTAAATCTCTTATTTCAGAGATTGGCAATGGACCCTCGATGTAAAGGGATGCCACTCTCTAGTTTTATACTGAAGCCGATGCAACGGGTAACCAGATACCCACTGATCATTAAAAATGTAAGTTCCTGCCTTTCCTTTTCAAGCAGTAGAATGCTCTCTTGGATTGCAGAGGTATGGTTCCTGGAGGAGTTCCCCAACCAATATACCTGATATCTGTTGTGAAGAAATCATATACCACCAGTGTATTAGTCAGCCAAAGGGGTGCTAATGTGAAATACCAAAAATGGATTGGTCTTTATAAAGGGTATTTATTTGGGGTAGAAGTCCACAGATACCAGGCCATAAAGCGTAAGTTTCTTATCTCACCACAGTCCATTACCACGTGTTGGAGCAAGAAAGCTGCCGGCGTTTGCCAGGGTTCAGGGTTCAGGCTTCTTGGGTTCCTCTCTTCCTGGGGCTGCGTTTCTCTCCAGGCTTAGCTCTTCTGGTTCCTCCACAAGGTCAGCTGTAGACTATCAGGTGAACGGCTCACTTCTCTTCTTCTTGGGCCTTTTCTCCAACATCAGAACTGCTTCTCAAAAACTGCTCTCTCTGTCCTTTGCCTTGCCTTTTATATTCAATTCCCCCACCCACCAAGGGGAGGGGCTCAATGCCCTACTGACATGGCCCAGTCAACGCCCTAATCATAACTTAATCATGCCCAGATTAACGGATCAGTTTACAAGCATGATCCAATTATATTTTTGGAATTCATGATTACCTTAAATTGGCCAGCGGCTACAACCAGGATGTTGAAGACGTCTGCTTGGTAACTCAGACAGAAGAGCTGGTTTATTGTGAAAAGAGCTAGTAATACAGAGCCTTCCACCTTCCTCTGTGTGACCCACTGACCTCTACCTTGTAAGTCAGAAAATGAGGCCTCAGGTCTGGATTCTTTTCCTAACACAGTCATGGTGCCTCTATGCTTTGATTTTCCTAGCTAGTTAAAAAGAAAGAAATTTGATTCCTGCCACCCATCTTCAGAAATATCCTGTATGTTGATATTAGTTGATTGTTTTTTTCCCCTCTAACTTCAAGAAAGCCAATACCAAAAGAAAAGAAGGAAATTAATGTTTTGTTGTCCTCATCTGTAAGGATGCTGGTGGAAGGGAATCCAGCCTTTAGACTTTGACATCTCTGAGCCTGTGAGTATCTAACCACAGGCAGTCTAGCTGCTGGAGCAGCGTTTTAGACAACAGCCTGGTTCCTCTTGGTGGGGAATGGGATTTACAAATCTAGATCTGGCCCTGGGTCTGCTCACTGCTACTGGGGTGTTGTTTTATTTTCGGCCTCTCGGTGGCAGAATTCATACATTCACACACACACACACACACACACACACACACGTTTATGTTTATTTCTTTGTCAGTCTATCTATGCATATTAAAACCCATGAGTTCACACCAATACCGCCTACTCTAATCCATATTTCTTCTTCTGTCTCTGACTATGAGAAATCTGGCTCTCATTAGCCTCATTTTTTTTAATTAATTTTTTTACTTATTTGCTCAATCCCCCTATATGTAGCAAATCCCCTGACTATAGGATCATCTCTTCAGTCTAGTCCCAACCCTGGCCCTACAAAATACACTGCAGGCACATTGAGGAGTTGAATAATTAGTTTGGAAATAAGCATCCGACCTACTGTTTCCTCTCTTCCATCCTGTAGTTACTAACGCAATACTGCCCTTTACTTCCCCAATGTTTAATTGCAAATTAAAGTTGGAAACAGGCTTTAAAAATAAGTATTCTAGGATATAGCCAAAGGGGAAAAACAAAGGCAAGGAAAGAGCTGAAATGCATAAATATTAAAAAGGAAAAACCAAATTATCGTTATTTGCTGAACTATGAGGCTATCCTCTTGAGTACTCAAGAGAATGAACTGAAAACTAATGGAACTAAGAAGAGAATTTTAAAAGGTAGCCAGTTATACAACACATATGAAAAACCATTAAAGTACTAAGACTAAATATTTGTATAATATTGAAGTGGAGCAATGGCACAGAAGATAGAAACTTAAAGGATCTAGAGTCATGGCTTTGGCAATCTCAAAAAAACTTTATTCTGGAAACAACCAGATGTTCATAAGGGAAATGGTTAGATAAATTGTGGTAGATTTGTACTATGAAAATATTAAAAGAGGGAGGAAAACTTCTGTGTATTAGCATGGAAAGATATCCAGAAAATGCCCTTAAGTGAAAAAAAATAATGCCATTACAAAACAATCCCACAGTATGGACCATTTTGCAAAAAAAGGCGGGTGGGGGCGGAACTCTATGTAACTTTTAAAGGTATGTAGAGCATCTAAAGTGTACTGAAGGGGTGCCCTTCAGTCTGTTGGCAGTAGTTACCTCTGGGTAGTTTAGTGAAGGGAACTTTTTACATTTGTTCTGTATACTGTATGGTTTGGATCTTTTATATCAAGAATATATTAGCATTTTATTTGAATAATAAACATTTTATTAAATAAAAATTGCTTATAAAATGTAATGAACAAAGTTAAAAGACACATGACTGATAGAATCTGGGTAAACATATTTTAACTATACGTAAATAAGTACTAGAATATACATGGATGGAAAGAGCTCTTACAGCTCAAAAGAGAGGCAAATACCTCAATAGAAAAATAGGTAAAATATGCAGCTAGTCACTTCTGAGAGGCAGTGTAGAGTAGTAATAAAGAGCACAGACTCTGGAGCCACGCTGCCTGGGTTTGAATTTTGGCACCACCACTATGTGTCCTTGGATAAGTTATTTAACCTTTCTGTGCCTCAGTTTCCTTGTCTGTGAAACAGAGACACTAATAGTACCTACTGCATAGGGCTGTTGTCATAATTTAATTAATTAATATATGTAAAGAGCCTGGCTCGTACTAGGAGCTATATAATTGTTAGGTTTATTATTTAGTACACTTACATACTAAATAAATGTAATAAAAAGTTCAAATTCACTAGTAAGAAAGGAAGTGCATAATAAAACAAGAACATATCGTATTTTTGGTTTGTCAGATGGGCATATACTTGAAAAGATCATAAGTCCACAGTGTTGGTAAGGATGTTGGTGGAAGGGAATCCAGCTTTTAGGAGATTGATGTGTAGATCAAACTACGTATCTCTTTAGCTCAGCAACTCCACCTGTATGAATTTATTCTAAGGAAATAATCAGAGAAATGTTCAAAGACTTATATAGGAGAATGCATAACAATATTTACAACACTGAAAAATTGGAAACAAAATGAAGTGTTATCAGAGGGGAACTATTTAAATGCATGTAATTCACCCTTACAATGACGTATTATAGAGCCTTTAAAATGGTAGTCTGGTCCATAGCCACTGACACGAAATGAACATGTTATAACTACTATTAAGTCATAAGATCACTGTATAAAATAGTATGTATAGTATGATCCAGTTTCTATCTTTTAAAAATTGTGTGGGTATTTATCTAGGCAGAGTACATTAACTAATATGTAGACAAAGGTTCTTTCCAGATGGGGAGGTTGTGGGTGATTTAAGGTTCATTTTTTAACTTTCTGAATTTTCTAAATTTTGTAAATTGGACACATATTACATTTGCAATTAGAAAAATCAATAAGCCTATTTCCAATTTTAAAGAAAACAAATGTATTCACACATACCAGCTGTGTGGGCTCCTGATTGAGCTGTAGCCCTCAGACTTGTCGCACATTAGGAACACCTGGAGAGCTGTAAAAATGTGGATGCCTGAGTCCCACCCCAAGAGATTCTCAACATGCCCTGAGTTGAGGCTGGCATTGGCATTTTTCAAAGCTCCCCATGAAGTCTAATGGGCAGCCATTAGGCTGGGGTTGTTGCTTGGAATTGATTGGTGCACACCCAGAATGTGTATTTTTCTCAGTTTGGGCACCTACTTTAAATCCAAGTGTTAACTTTGAGATGAGATGTTATTCAGGGTAAGGTCCGCTTGAATGATTTGTATGTGGATAAGGTATGGGCAAGTATGCCCTCAACACTCTCCCGGCACATTCTAAACGTGGCTTAGGATCTTTTTTCATTCCTAGAGCAGAAGGTGATGATTGTTTGTAGGGGCCTCAAAGTCCTCTGAGAATATGATAATTTCTATCCTTTATTGAGTACCTTCTAAGTGCCAGGTGTGTTTCCAAGTGCTTTACTTGTCCTCCAAACAACTTTATAAAGAAGATGCTATTAATATCCCCATTTTTCATATGAGGAAACTGAGACTCAGAGCGTTTATGTTGACCTACTCAAACCATAGCTAGTCAATGGTGGAACAGAGATTGAACCTAGGAGGTCTGACTCCAGACTGGTACTCTTAAACAGTCTATCCAGAGAAATACACATTTGTTCCAATGTACCCATTTGCATAAAGTTCCAGAGGTTCCCAGGAACCTGCAGCCATGCATGGACCCAGGAGAGAGCCATTCTCTGGAGGAAAACCTGTGTGGGGTGCCTACTACCCTTGCTGTAGCCCTGCTTCTTTAATACCAAGGCTCCAGGCTAAGCATAAATTATGCCATAAATTATGGGGTATCACCCACCCACCACCCACCACCCCCGAGGGTCCCCTGTCAAACTCTTAAACTCTAATTGGTGGGTTAATGGGATTCCATTCAGATCAGATATGGGAATTCCAACCTACATTCCCCAAGGTGAGCAAGCAGGTGAGGAAAGGGCACCGAACTTGGGCTGGGAGGCCTAGGCCCATGCCTGGTCTCTGAGCTCAGTTTCCTCATATGTAAAATGGGGCAAAGATTTTTCAAAGGGAAACCCTAAGGTTCCCTCCCACTTTACAGCTGTATGTATCATCCATGATCCTGTGAACTTGTGTGTGGCCATCAACAGAGTTCACCCTGGGATTTGGGCATTTTGCCAGGCAAGCCAAGCAGCTTGCCCCGGGGGTGTTCAAGGGCAGTGGGGCTGGGCTGAGGCTGAGGCCTCAAGGCCTGGACCATCTATTACCTCTCTGGTGGACACCTCACATTTTTCCTGGGCCCATGAAGAGGAGAGAGTCATCCACTGCAAGGCCAGATGCTGGAGGCAACAAGGAGCAGCCGTCATGCACAATGCTGGTTGCCATGGTAGGGGTCCAGAGCTGTGGCTGCTCAAGTGGGCTGTGCAGGGAACAGCTGTGCCCTACCTCTGCTGGGTCTGGGTCCAGGAGATCAAACCCCAGGCTCACCAACCCTGTCTAAAATGGTGGCCAGACAATAAAGTTGTTGTCTTCTATTCTCCTATGTAGATCCTGGAAAACACTCCTGAAAACCATCCTGACCACAGTCACCTAAAACATGCCTTGGAGAAAGCAGAAGAGTTGTGTTCTCAGGTGAACGAAGGGGTACGCGAGAAGGAGAACTCCGACCGGCTGGAGTGGATACAAGCCCACGTGCAGTGTGAAGGCTTATCTGAGGTAGCCACCGTAGGAGTGGGTTCCAGGCCTCTCTTGGCTGAGCTAAGGCAGCAGCCATCCTCAAAGAGGACAAGAAAAATCATAAACCATCCTTCTCTCTAGCCAACAGTTTACTAATTCTCTCTATAGCTGCATCTAATCTGCAATTTAAACCATCCACCAACTTTTAAATTTCATGTAGTTCTATTTATTTACTGAAATCTTCTTTTTTTTGCCTCTTGTTCCTTGCTCAAATGAGCATGAGCTTCTCATTTATTTCTTTTTTTTTCTTTTTTTTTTTTTTTAAAGATTTTATTTATTTATTCATTTATCCCCCCCTTGCTGCTTGTGCTCGCTGGGTCAGCTAACCATGCCGTGCGGGCGGGCTTGCCTTCACCAGGAGGCCCTGGGAACCGAACCCGGGGCCTCCCATATGGTAAACGGGAGCCCTACTGATTGAGCCACAGCCGCTTCCCTCATTTATTTCTTAATACATTTTCAATATATTTCTGTATATTCCAAATCTGATAATTACAATATCTAAAGCTTTTATGGATCTGCTTCTGCTGTCCATTGTTTCTGCTAGCTTTCACTAAAACTACCTTCTTGTTTTTCTATATGTATTATAATTTTTTCTGTGAGCTCAATATTCCTTGGAACTTTATTTGTGGGGATCTTTGAGGTCTGAAGTTGCATTCCTCCTGAGTGGATTACTACCAGGATCACCCTAAATTAACATTAGAGAGATTTTTTGGATCACACTGGTTGCATGAATTGGGGTTATAAACTTGCCTGAGAGCTGACTTGTGGTTACGGATTCTCAAGGTTAATTTTTTCTACACTTACACCAATGTCAGAAATGGACACTTTTTTTGTTTGTTTGTTTGTCCCCTGTTTGTTTGGGTTTACTTGTCATTCATCCTTTGGGACTCAGTGTTTTGTGGAGATCTCTAATTGGATCCCTCTCTTGGGTGAGCCCTGATTATACCTGCTCTCTCCTACACCTGCATAGCCCTTAAGATGGAAGCTCCAGCCACTGAATTCAGGAGAAACTCTCAGGGCTAAGATGGCTTTGCTGCTTATTTATCTCCCAGGGTTCTCATTTGCATTTTGTTTTGGACCTCTGCAAATTTTTTACTTTTTTTGCCAGCCCACTTGCATTTAAAAAATGGATTTTTTTATTTTACTCAGTTTGGTGTTTTGTTTGTTTGTCAGCTTTCATTGAGTAAATCATTTATAGTATCTTGTCCACCAGACTGCCACAAACAGAAGTTTCTCCTTTGGTCCTTAGTTCTCTTCTTGTCACTTACCTTTCCTTTAGTGTCATTCACTCTCTCTGCCTGTTTTCTCTCTTTCTTTACCTCCATCTGCATGCACACACACATACATATACACACACGGCACTCACAAGGATTTCCCAGAATGCCCAGATTGAATGAGCCACCTTCATCCACTCTTCCTATGGTTTCTTTTCTCCTTATAAGCCTCAAAGGCAGTGACTGCCTGAGGAAGTCACCCCCACTGCTTTCTCCCTGCCCCACCTCCTGTCATCCTTTAGCATAGGTGTGGGATAAGCAAAGCTATGGAAGCAGCCATGTGGAAACCAAGATGATGGATGTGGGCTCCCGTTTTGGAATTTCATGTTGATATGCAAACCAGGGGCATTCACTGGTTGGGTGGCTCTCACTCACCCATCATTTCATTCAATGAACTACTTATTGAGTACCTGCCCATGTGCCACTAGTCAGTACTAAACACTGATGATATGAAAACAAGATGTACCCCTGCTTTCAAGGAGTTTACAATCTGGGAGAAATCAGGTGGGCTAAACCAATATTTGTAACAAAGTGTGGATGTCAAGTGCTGTGGGAACACTTGATGTAGAGGAAGGAACAGTCGTATGAGGGATTCAGGGACGTGTCAGAGAAAGTGGCACCCGAGGAGATGTTGAAGGATGTAGATTCTGCTCTGGTAAAGAATCCAGGGGGAGGGCATTCTGGGTGGAGGGCAGAAGAGCTGAGCAGAGGCACCTGGGAGGAATGCAGGAGGAAGGAGAGGAGATATAGCTGTAAGTAAGGCAAGGCGTGGCCAGATCGAGAAGGCTGTGATGCCCTTCAGAGGCCCTTACCTTGATCCTGAAGACACCTGGACCTGGAGAGCTCCTGCTCCTGACTCTGCCAGGCTGAAATGCTGATGTGGCAACATGCACTTCAGCAAGGGGACCTTCCCTGGTCTGGCAGCTTCGATTGGAGGGGACACGGTGAGGATTGGGTCTTCATTTTAGATGTTAAGAGTAAAATAGAGCTCTTGACATTTGAATTTTGTGACTTATCTTCCCTTTTTGAAATTAGACTATTGCCCTGCTTTCTTTCTTTCTTTCTTTTTTATTTTTTTAACTTTATTTTGTACATTTAATAATTGAAGATATAAACAATTAAAAACAAAAAAGTAAACAATTGAGTAAAAACATCCATTTCTCAATTAAATGTACTGGATACATATAAATTTTTTTTTAATCATACAATATGTTACACAATATATTTGGCTCACAGTAACGCAATCATACTGTATTTGTCCTTTTGGGTCTGGCTTGTTTCACTCAACATAATGTCCTCCAGGTTCATCCATGTTGCCATATGCTTTATGACTTCATTTCTTCTTACAGCTGCATAATATTCCATCATGTGAATAGACCACAGTTTGTTTATCCATTCATCTGTTGATGGGCACCTGGGTTGTTTCCAACTTTTGGCAATGGTGAATAATGTGGCTATGAACATCGGTGTGCAGATGTCTGTTCGTGTCACTGCTCTCATTTCTTCTGGGTATATATACCCAGTAGTGGTATTGCAGGGTCACATGGCAAGTCTATATTCAACTTCTTTAGGAACTGCCAAACAGTCCTCCATAGTGGTTGTTTGCAGTGGTTCTGCATTCCTACCAACAGTGAAGAAGTGTTCCTATCTCTCCACATCCTCTCCAACACTTGTAGTTCTCTGTCTTTTTAATAGTGGCCATCCTGATAGGTGTGAAATGATATCTCATTGTAGTTTTGATTAGCATTTCCCTAATCATGAGTGATGTTGAGCATTTCTTCATGTGTTTTTTTGCCATTTGTATGTCTTCTGTGGACAAATGTCTATTTAAGTCTTTTGCCCATTTTTCAATTTGGTTGTTTATCTTTTTATTGTTGAGTTCTAACATCTCTTTATATATCCTGGATATTAAACCCTTATCGGATATGTGATTTCCAAATATTTTTTCCCATTGAGTTGGCTGCCTTTTCACCCTTTTGACAAAGTTCCATGAGGTACAAAAGTGTTTAATTTTGAGGAGGTCCCATTTATCTACTTTTTCTTTTGTTGCACGTGCTTTGAGTGTAAGGTTCAAGAAACCACCACCTACCACAAGGTCTTGAAGATGTTTCCCTACATTTTCTTCTAGTAGTTTTATGGTCCTGGCTTTTATATTTAGGTCTTTGATCCATTTTGAGTTGATTCTTATATAGGGAGTGAGATAGGGGTCCTCTTTCATTCTTTTGGTTATGGATATCCAGTTCTCCCAGCACCATTTGTTGAAGAGACTGTTTTGTCCCGTTAGCATTAACTTGGTAGGTTTGTCAAAAAACAGTTGACTGTATAGGTGAGGGTATATTTCTGGATTCTCAATTCTATTCCACTGATCGATGTGTCTATCTTTATGCCAGTACCATGCTGTTTTGACCACTGTCGCTTTGTAATATGTTTCAAGGTCAGGCAGTGAAATTCCTCCCATGTTGCTCTTCTTTTTTAGAATACTTTTGGCTATTTGGGCACACTTTCCCTTCCAAATGAATTTGGTAATTGCCTTTTCTAATTCTGTAAAATAAGCTGTTGGGATTTTAATTGGTATTGCCTTGAATCTACAGATCATTTTGTTGCCCTTCTTTATTGATTGTTTTTTTCTGAGCTATCGTCCACCAGTTTTGTTTTTCTCTTGACAGTGTCTATGATAATGGGAAGAGGATGTGATGGCTTCTGTCTCTGTATGATCATTTCTGTATCATGTGTGGCCCAGATCTGGATGCCCACCAGTGATTATGTTTCAAATATATGCAGTCTTTGGCATCCTTGTCTTAATATAGAGAAATGTAAAGACTATTTCTAATTCAAAGGTAGTCATTGTAAGCCTGGCAAACTGGGGCCCTGTATTAGTCAGCTAAAGGGGTGGTGATGTAAAGTACCAGAAATCTGTTGGCTTTTATAAAGGGTATTTATTAGGGTAAAAGCTTATAGTTACAAGACCCTAAAGAGTCCAACTCAAAGTTACTTCCTGTATTAGCCAAAGGGCTGCTGATACAAAATATCAGAAATCTATTGGCTTTTATGAAGGGTATTTATTTGGGGTAGAAGCTTACAGTTACCAGGCCATAAACTGTAAGTTACTTCCCTCACCAAAGTCTGTTGCCATGTGTTGGAGCAAGATGGCTGCCATCTTCTGCAAGGGTTCAGGCTTCCTCTTCCTCTGCAGGCTCTGTGGTCCCAGCTTCTTCCAATATCAGCTGTAGCCTGGGATAAGTCTCATCTCTCTCCTGGGGCTCTGGTCTCTGCAGCTGCAAACTATCAGGCGAATGGCTCGTCTCTCTTCACGGGGCCTCTGCCATGCCTAAGGAGCTGGCTGTATTCCTCTGTGTTCTTCTCCTGTGTATTTACATCCTGGAGCTCCAGCTCAAAATCCAACCTCCCTTCTCTGCAGTGTGGTTTCTCTGTCCCCCACCCACCAAGGGGGTGGAGATTCAATATCCTACTCATGTGGCCCAATTAAAGCCTTAATCACTATTTAATCAAGTAGAAGTGAAACCTCTGAATCCAATACAATCTAATATGCAAACAGACCAGTTTACAAACATAATCCAATATCTATTTTTGGAATTCATAAATAATACCAAACTGGTACACTTCCTCACCAAAGTCTGTTGCCACGTGTTGAAGCAAGATGGTGGGCAGCCTCTGCTGGTCTCTCCTTCTTTTTTCCTCTGAAGGCTCCATTGGCCCAGCTTCTTCTGATCTCAGCTGTAGGCTGGCATAGGGCTTGCCTCTCTTCCCGGGGCTTTAGCTGTTTGAGCCTTCTCATTTCTGTCACGTGGTAGGACTGAAATGACCAAGTTCTCTCCTCTCCTCTATCTTGTGTGTCTTTTTGAGTGAGGGTCTGCTTCTATCAGCCCACCAAGGGGACGGGGACTCAACCCTGAGTCACGCCCTACTAACATGGTCAAATCAAAGCCCTCATCTAAACATAATTTAATCAAAGACATTTCAGCTGAATCTAATACAACCAAAAGGGATCACACCCAGAGGAAGAGACCAGTTTGCAAACATAAGCTCTCTTTTTGGAATACATAAATAATCTCAAACTGCCACAGGCCCCTAAACTGAGGAGGAATAAATGGCATCCCATTTACTAGTGTTAGATCCAGTGACATTCGCCTTCTCAGGATGCCTTGTCTCCAAGGGGTTTGAACTCTCTTGGCAAGCAAAAAAGGGCAAAATTGGTCTCCAGGCTTTGGTTGTGAGTGCCAAGGGGTGCAGAAGGCTCCAGTTGTGTGTCAACTTCTGTCTTCCAGCCCTCCTCAGAGCCCACCTTCAGCCAGCAGCAGAAGGGAGCAGCTGCACTTCTTTGTGGCCTGTAGGTCTCCAGTCACAGAGGCACTGCTGAGTCTTTCTCTCTATCTGGAGGCAGGCAGTTGGCTCTCAGCACCTCCTGGGGGCACATGTTGTGAACCCTGTCACCCCTTCCCAAATACCCTCCTCAGGCAGGTCCTTGGGGCTCAGAAGCTCTGGAGAGAGCCTGGCCTTCAAGTTACTGTGTAGATCAGCCCCTAGGGTCTGAGTGTGGCCAGGTCCTTAGTGGGGCCTTCTCTGCCTTAGCCCCCCTCTGTCCCTCCAGAATCTGCTTGTGTGTGATGATGGAACCCAGGGCAGAGCAGCCTCTCAGGTTTGGATAAGAGGCAGGGAGAGAGCGGACCCCTTTGCATTTTCAAAATGAGTGAGTTGGGTGAGGTTCCACGCACAGGGCTCACCTGGGTCCCAGGAATCCCTAGAACTGTATCTGTTTTTTTTTGGCTCCGAATGGCACTGCCTGTCATCTTCAAAGTGGAGACATGGGCTTGCTGGGGCCCACCTCAGATTCTGACGGAGCCCCTGCTTTCAAATTGCAAAAGAAAAAAAAAAAATGACCTCATTTCCTTGTGTCTTCTTTGGGTTTCATTTTCCTTCCTCAGCAACTTGTGTTCAATTCCGTGACCAACTGCCTGGGGCCACGCAAGTTTCTGCACAGTGGGAAACTCTACAAAGCCAAGAGCAGCAAGGAGCTGTATGGCTTCCTCTTCAACGACTTCCTCCTGCTCACCCAGATCATAAAGCCCTTGGGGTCTTCTGGCACCGACAAAGTCTTCAGCCCTAAATCTAACCTGCAGTATAAAATGTACAAAACAGTAAGTTTGATTCCAGATTGCAATATCAGGGTTGATGTGTTTGGGGAAGAAAGAATTACCCAAGGGATTCAGAGCCTTAGCAGTGGTTGAGGCTGTAGCATAGAGGAAGAGGCGAAGGAGGTGACCCAGGCTGTGGGGTAGCACTGCCAGAAAGGAACGATGCTCAATTCAATTGACAAAACATTTATTAGCTGCCAAATGGCCACTGTGGGCCCTTCAGACAGGACTAAGGTATGACCCTGCCCTGTAGAAGCTCAAGGTCAAGTTCAAAGCTGAGGCAGACAGGACAGACACCCTAGTACGGGCACAAAGTATCAGTCAGCTCAAGCACCCACAGTCGCTTTTTTTTTTTTTTTATTATGGGTAAAAATCAAAATTCTCACAATACATACAAACATTTGTAAAATGATATATAAATATATATGCATATATGTGTATTTGCTTACAAAAATGTTATTTTATATATATATATATACATATATTTTAAGAGGTGCTTAGATTACCTAAAATATTATACGGAACCCACTCGGATTCCCACAGTCGCTTTTTGAACCCCCCCCCCGCCTGCTCCACCTAGCTTCTCAAGGTAGCGTGACACATCTGCGCCCTTCACCCTTTCTAGCAAAAGGCAACCCCAGCAGCCAATGTGTGGAGAGTCTCCCTGCACTGTGCACTCGGGCTGCTTATATGTGTACGGCTGGGTTTGTGTGTCTTTGTGTCATGGGTATTATTTTTCTGAATTTCTCTCTGTGGGGGTGTTTTTACAGAAGGATTTTCCCTGAAGCAGCAGTTAGCTTTATTTTGGGACAAAGACACTGTATTTATGTAGATTGCCATTAGAAGCTTTGTAGGAGAATCTTTGGGGGGAATTGCATGGGTGTAAAATTGATGGAGACTGTTTGCTCTTTAGGAGTTATTTTTAGCCAGAAATTACTATTGGAAAAACAGACAAGTCAGATCTTATTCTGAGGGCCTTAAAAATACATTCAAAATGGAGTGTGTGTGGAGGGATAATCCATATTTATCAATTGTATACAGATTGATGTTAATACAAAGTCATTATTCCTGTGTAGTTTACTGGGACACACACATACACATACCTTCGGTCTAGTTTATTGGAATATATGCACACACACACACACACACACAAAGTCTAACTTGCTGCAACACACACATAGTCTAGTTTACTGGAATATGCACACACATGCTCAGTTTAGTTTACTGGATCATATGGATGCTCAATCTAGTTTTAATAATGCCTCTATTATTTTTCAGCCCATTTTCCTAAATGAGGTTCTCGTAAAATTACCCACCGACCCTTCTGGAGATGAACCCATCTTCCACATTTCCCACATTGATAGAGTCTACACCCTCCGCGCAGAAAGCATAAATGAAAGGTAAGACTTGCCCACTCCCCAGCGGGCCATCGGGGTCCCCAATTCCTCACCTCCCTGCTCCCCCTTCATTCTGGTGTAGGAAACACGTGGGTCCTTCAGTTAATCAGCAGTTCCCAACAGTCTCCCACTTGCAACCTCTAGTGGCAGGTCCCACTACTTTTTTTCTACAGCCTCTCAAATGTTTGACATATAGTATGAATTTGTGAAAATAAAATGAATTGAAGGAATTTTGCTTGAATTTTTTTCGAGAGCTTTTCCACCCTCTTGGCGATAAAGGGGAGCATCTCAGGATACCAATTTGAGGGCTAATACAACCACCCAAAGCTGAACACGCCCTCATCTGGCTACATGAACAAGCTTTCTGGGCTCTAAGGCTGCGCGTATTTCACTGCAATCACGTCTTCTAGACACTGTCCTGGAGCCAAACGAAATCGATTCTTTTCTGGACGGGGAATTTGACACAAGACCAACAGAATCCCAAGAGCTTTGGTGCCAAGCAAGGAACTTGGCTAAAGTGATGGTGCATCTGGTTCTCAGGAAAACCAAGAAGGAGAAACCGTGCTAAAATGCTCGCCCCGGGGCGTTTTTGCTCTTTCTCGTGAAGTGGTTCCCTCTTTGGGAAATGGCTTTAGTTCTTCCCTTGGCTGATGTCACAACCTTCTGGCCTTCCTGAGTGAGGTCACCAGGCGGCTTTTCCATAAGGAAGGGAGGACTCTGTGCCAGTATCTCCTCCTGGCCCGTGTTTCACGTAGATTTTCTTCCACAGGGTCACACAAGCAGGTTTTGTGCGCGCATTTATAAGAATGTCACCCAGCCTTTCTTGTTAATAGAAGGAATAATTATGCACATCATGTGGCATAAGTTAGGCTTTCTTTCCCGAGCCTTTTTATTGAAAATCAAACGAACAAAGAAAACAGAGTCCTGGAGACTGAATTTGAACAGACTCAAAGCCTTTATCCTGAATTCTCTTTGGCAACTTTCTGCCTTTTCCTTTCCAAGGACTGCCTGGGTGCAGAAAATCAAAGCTGCTTCTGAACTCTACATAGAGACTGAGAAGAAGAAGCGAGAGAAGGCGTACCTTGGTAATATATATTGCCTGGGCAGCATGTGTTTCCTGCACAGCTGGGGCAGGGGAGTCACCTCGGGGGCCCAGGTCCTTAGAGCTGAAGGTGCACCTGGAGGGACTTAAGAGGCTGGAAGTGGGGGCAATGGGAAGCAGGATGCGGGAAGGGGGCAGATTCCAGGGGCGCTGGAGCAAGAGTTTAAAGAGGGAAGGGGTATTATTCGTGGTGGGGGCAGGTAAAGAAAATGGATGGGAAAAGCATCACGTGTCAAAACGAAGTGTGTTGTGTTGTCTCTTCTGCTGTCGTAGTCCGTTCCCAGAGGGCCACAGGTATTGGCAGGCTGATGGTGAACGTCGTTGAAGGCATTGAGTTGAAGCCCTGTCGGTCGCACGGTACGGGCCCAGGAAGCCTCCTCCAGCTCGTCTGAGCACTGGGGGGCTTTATCTACATTCCCCGCTCCTGAATTTAAGCCAAATCTGCTCTTCCCATAGTCCTAAAGTTCCTTCCAGAATTGGTTTTTGTAGCACCTGTTAAAAACCTACAAGTTTTAAATCTTTCCTGCCTTTTTGTTTTTCATAGGGATCTGAGTGGCTGCCATTTCCCAGTCGGTTTGACACAAGATAGGGCTAAAGTGAGGAGACAGGAATGGCCTTGTTTAAAAGGCCACTTATTCCTCAAATTAAAAAAAATTAAAAAAATAAAATAAAATAAAATAAATAAAATAAAAGGCCACTTATCTAATTATACACCTTAGTACGATGCTGGGTGATAGTTTTTATAATGCCTGATAGGATTTTGCTCGGATTCTCCATTTTCTGCCACATATTATGTGTGGTGATGGAGGGGGATAAAAATGCGGGGTGTGGAGGGAAACTGCTGCCACCGCAGCTGTGGGCCCTGACTGCCGTGCCCCCCAGAAGAGTCTGTGGGCAGGCGGGAGTCGAGCGGCTCTGTTCACTCCAGGAAAGAGCAACCCCTACTGTGAGGTGACCATGGGCTCCCAGTGCCACATCACCAAGACCATCCAGGACACACTGAACCCCAAGTGGAATTCCAACTGCCAGTTCTTTATCAAGGACCTGGAGCAGGAAGTCCTCTGTATCACCGTGTTTGAGAGGGACCAGTTCTCCCCTGATGGTGAGTAGAAAGCAGCCCCTGGCGGCCCCTTCCCTTCATCTCTGGTCAAAAGCTTTTCTTCCCTGAGCACTTGGCCCTCAGAATTCCTTGGGCTTCCTTCTGGAGACATGAGGCTGGTGTGAGATGAGGTTCACCGATCTGGAGGTGCATCAGAGTGCGTGAACAATGCTTAATCTAGAGTCGTGCCAGCTCCCTTAGGCAAAGACCTCGGTCTTATACTTTCCAAAAGTAGGTGACTGCCAAGCAGGGTGAGGGATACCACATAGCCTCAGCACACTTCTTTAGGCCTTAACAAAAAACCATGGTGATAGTCAATAAATGAGTTGTGCAGATACGTTTGAGGGAGGACATAAAAAATTCTCCAAACATTAAGTAGAAGGGAATAAAAGCATTGTAGAAATACATTCAATAAATTGGTGCATTTCATGGCATGCGAATTTAACCTAAAAAAATATATAGATAGGTATTTATATGTTCAATATATATACTGAACTCTGGTTAGTGATTGCATGCTGAAGTGTTTAAGGGTAAAGGGTACTGGTGTCTGCAACTAACTTTGAAATGCATTAAAAAATAAGATGGTTGGTGGATGGATAGCTATATAAATAGATATCTGATAAAGCGAATAAAGCAAAATGTTAAGAATTGAAGAATCTAGGTAGTAGGAAATGAGTGTTCACTGTCCAATTCTTTCAACTTTTCTGTATGCTTACAAATTTTAATAATATAAAAAAGCCATGATGGTAACGGATAAAACTGGCCAAAGGAATAAGCACAGGTTAGCTCATGGTGGGTATGGAGGAATCAATCGGTGCCCTCTCGGGGGCGCATTTCTGGTTAGTCAAAGGGAAGAAAATGTGCTGGGTGCACATTCCTTCAACCAGTTTTCCGTTTCTGCTTCAAGCCTGGAAAAAGGGGGTCGGATATGGCTCAGCTGGTTGGGCGTCCGTCTCCCATATGGAGGGACCCGGGTTCAATCCCTGGGACCTCCCGGTAAAAAAAAAAAAAAAAAAAAAAGCCTGGAAAAAAATGGTTTCTGGTCAATGAGTACGAGAAACCCTCTCTCCCTCCCTCAGCCTAATAAAAAATCAGACAGTAAGTTTAAAGATTATGATCTCAAGGATAACTAAGTTCTAGCAGTGAGGCTTGGATGATAGAATCATCTGAGCAAATGCTTAAATTGCTATAGGCAGCTTTTGTGTTTTAGAACTTTTAAGTGAACTAGCTCATGCAGTTAGGTACTATTTGCATTGCCCAAGGTCAATCACAGAGCTGGTTACAGGTTGTTAATGGTTGGCCTTGAACCCACAACAGTCTGACTCCCAAGTCTGGGCTCTTGACCCAGACTTGATTGGTAAAGGTTTGGGGTTGGATTATTTTTTTTAAAATAATGAAGTATCTCAACACATCGACAACTCCACTGGGGAGTAAGTTGGAAGTTCTAGTGTTGTTCTTACATCAGAGATTCTTTCCATTAAATGCACATCGGGACAAAATCAACCTGGTACCTACTCAGTAGAAAGAATCCCCAGGTTTTAAAGGGAGCCTTGAGGGAGCGGATATGGCTCAAGCCGTTGAGCACCTGCTTTCTGCATGGGAGGTCCTGGCTTCGGTCCCTGGTGCCTCCTAAAAACAAACAAAAAAAAACAACAACAAGCAAACAAACAATAAAACCAACTCAGGGGAGCCGATGTGGCTCAGTGGTTGAGTGCCGGTGTCCCCCATACAAGGTCCCAGGGTCCAGGTTCATTTCTCGGCTCTGGTACCTAAAAAAATAAATAAAGGGAGCCTCGAAAGAATGGTATTTCCCCTACAGTTATTCCTTGGCCATAGTAAATGTCTAACAAATAATTGTGGAATGAATAAATGAAGGAATTAATGGTCTAGAGGCCCATATAATGCCACTGTGTATTTGCATAAGCATTAAATATGTTTTTTTCAAACACATTCGTATACATTATCATCTTGACACTCACATTTGATAAAGGTGGTGTTGAGATTGTTCGGAGAACATTGCTGGAAACAGATAGCTCACACACAATTGCCAATTCTCCACCTCCTTGCGTCTGCTCTCTGGCATATACTTAGGGACATTATAAGAACCAGCCCTGGCCCACCAAACTTAACTCTTCTGAAAGAGGTGTAACAGCGCAGCATGCTCCAACGACAATCCTGGCCAAAATTGCTGTCCAATTTTAGCCCCAGAAATCGTTGTTCTCCTCCTGGGTAATATTTTTTAATTTTTAACTTTGAAATTTCAAATTTACAGGACAATTACAAAAATAATACCAAATCCCACCAAGATACTCAGACTCACCAACTTTTACCACATTTGCTCTATCATCTATCCATCTGTCTGTCCATCTATCTGTTTCCTAAACATTTGAGAATAGGTTGTCTACATCATCCTCTTTGATCACTTAATATTTCCATGTATATTTTTCCTAAGAACAAGGATATTCACTTATGTAACCACCTTAAGTGCAGTTGTCAAGTTCATGAACTTTAACATTGATAAAAAGCTTTCAGTCTCTATTCCAATTTTTCATATGTCCCAACAATGTCCTTTTGGATCTTTTCTCCTCCATTATTAGATCCAATCCAGGATCATGTATTGAATTTAATTGCCGTTACCTCCTTAGTCACTCTTTCTTTCTAGTTTTTGAAACATATATCCAACATAAACTTTCCTGTCTCCACCACTCCCAAACATGCCATTCAGTGGGATTAATCACGTTCATAATTACCCTCACCACCATCCATTACCAGAACTTTCCCATCTGGATGATTTTTTTAAAATGTCACATATATTGTAAATTGTACGACTGATAAGACATCTGGTTTTGCATTACCTCCCAGAAAGCTTACCAACCTTTTGAGGTCCACGTAGCAGATGTAGGAGAAATTGTGATCTGCATTTTTAGCCTCTTTCTGGACTCTTGTTTTGTCCCCATCCTTGTGTCCTTCTCCTTTCATTCCATTTAAAATGTATGCCCCATTGTCATTATTTGAACTAACTTAAATCCTTTCTGGGAGAAGGGAGATTATAACAACTCATTGGGAGAGCTCCAAATTGCTAAATACATGCCTTGAAGAGAAGGAATTATATCTCTGATTAGAGTCTGTTTGTTCTCATTTCAGATTTTTTGGGTCGGACAGAGATCCGCGTGGCTGACATCAAGAAAGATCAAGGTTCCAAGGGTCCAGTGACAAAGTGTCTCCTGCTCCACGAAGTTCCAACCGGGGAGATTGTGGTCCGCTTGGACTTGCAATTGTTTGATGAGCCTTGAAGGGGCACAGCCCGAGGCATGCTTGGCTGAGCTCTAACCACCAGGGCAGGAGAAGCTGTCTAGAAATTGTATTCCTTTTCTAAGAAACCAGTGGTTGGTATTCAGCCATGGGGCAATGGGACAGCAAAGAAAACAGCTTCTAGGAATAGTTCTTGACAATCCTTCCCCCACAGCAATTCCCCATTTTATGAAACAAAACTGTGTTTTCCTTTGTCAGGGTCTTGTAGGGTCTCTAAAATCTTGTAGCCCCCAACTAGGTTTGGTTGGAAGTCTGCCCCATCCCCAGGCTTGAGGCATCGTTATGGTTAAAATAGGATTTATAAATGCAATGTCTGTATTTTTTTGGAGAACTCATGTAACCCTATTCCTTACCTCCACAACCCCCCAGGAGATTCCTTGACCAACTATGACTAGTCCTCGGTGTGTTTAGAAACAAATTACGATGATGTTGCCATTGCTTTGGAATCCCATTCCCCACAGAAAAGCTCTGTGGGATCTTTTTTGAAATGCTGCCAGGGATTTGGTTGCTTGATGTGATGGTCTTCTGATCAGCACTGGGTTAGCTCTTTGAGGAACTGCTCCAGGGAGACATCCTGCAGGTGTGCTATTAGAGCCATTCCATCCAATCTAGACCTTGTTTTAGTAGATGTCAGTGAAAACATACCGGCATGTTATCAGGTGATTTAAATTCTGATTCCCAGCATGCTTGGGAGATGGTTGAGGAAGCTCATGATACAAAATGATAATCTGCTGGACTAGCCCACTGTAGGTCATGGGAAAGGCTACTTTTGGGCATCGTTGGGTCCTGGTTGCCAACCATGTTGGAAAATTCTTTTTTGGCTTGGAGACCCTGTGATGTTTCATGACCAGAGTAATTGCTGGTGACCAGCCATGAGCATATTCTGTGTTTGAATGTGCCGGATCTCAAATATTGTGGGAAAAGTGAGCAGCTCTTTAGTATGCTTCCAAAAAAGCACGCCTGGGATCTAGGCTTCTTCCCCAAGCTGTGAAGAGGGAAAAATGACTAGGAACACAATCTGGAGGTGGGGTGGAAAGATGTCTCTTATGTGGTGGGGAAAGACTTAGGAGCAGGCAAGCCCTACCAGGCTGGGGAGGCAGAGTGGACACTCTCTCCCCTGCTTCCCCATATGCACACCGAGCTCTCAGTAATGGAAACTTACTTGTTACTGTGCTTGTTGCCAGAGTCAGGATGTATGACCACATGCCAAGCTGTTTGGTTTGAGATCTTTGATTTTTTCCCCCTTAAATGCTAGAAGACAAGATAATCATTTGATTTGCTAATGGAAAATGTGGGTTGTATTTTGTTTGCATGTTAATATTCTCATAATCCCAGTTTGTTGTGGTCACAAACTGTTCTTTGCATGTTCTCTTGGTATTGGAGTCTGACTTCCCTGTGTTAGGTGGTGTTCTCTTTCATTGTGGGTCCTTAGAATTTAATTAGGGTTGTAGAAGCACTTTAAAAGCGATAGTGTCGGTGTGGTGGCCGAGTATCCACCTTGCTGGGAACTGAATGCGTAGTGTTATAATTTCCCATTAGTGCCCTGTCATAGTTCAAGCAATTTTTTAAAACGCTTATGTTGGAAAGGACAACAAAGTTTACATTTCATACTTTTAAGAAACTTTATTATTTATTTATTGAATATAGTCTAGAATTTTGTATCGAGAACAACAGACATACGTATTTTTTGAAACAAGCAGATATACCCTCTAGTTAATAACTTTCAACTAAACATGTTATTGACCAAGTTTAACTCCAGGCATGCATTTGTTTACCACTTCCCAGCAGAAAATATGGTTAAGTTTATATTTTTGATGTTGTTAAGAAATGGTTTTAAATTAAATCTATAAACAGATACAACTCATGCTTTCCTATTTCTATAACCAATACAGTTTGTTCAGGGTATTTATGAAGGACATGTTAATGTGGTAGAAAAAAAGTATTTAATGTGCAAATGGGGTAGTATTGGGTCACCATGCCAATTCCTTGTTTCTGTTTTCCTTTTTCTTCATTGCCTTTATTTGCGAGTCGATGTTGGACATCACTCTTCATGTAGATAGAGTGTGGTATGCACAATGACAAACATTTTGTGACCCTATAGGTCTACCTGTCACCCACTTGTAGAATCCCATTATCAGAATTCATGTAGCACAAAAAAGCAATACATTATTCTTCCTCACCCCCTACCCCCACCCCCCAGTGACTATATTGAGCAACCTGGAGACACTCATGCACTGTAAGGAGGGCTGGATTAGTGCCATAGTACCTATTGGTGTAATTTGCAATAGGACTGATAGTGCTCAGCCCTCAGATGCAGCTGTGACTCCTGAGTTGTATGGAGGGGTTAGAGACATGCGGGAGCCTCAAACCCTTTGACCGTGGTTCCTTCACTTTTCTTCTGCATTTCTGACCATCTGGGCCAAACTCTGTAAAGATGAAATGTCCCTTGCAAGCCGTCTGTCTCCTAGCTCTCTATTTTCTAAATATAAGGTTTCTCTAAGGCCAGCGCATCATAACGTTCTAGACACTCCTGCAAGCATCCCTCTTCTTTGAGCCACACTTGAAGCTCCTCCCACACACTCTGACCTCCTCTAGCTCAGGAAGGGGCTTGCCTGCCGACGACTAAGCTCTGACTCTGTCATCCCTGAGAATTATCCAGAGACCATGGAGGCAGGAACCCTTGGTCTGGGCCTTCTGTGTAGACCAGCTCTCCTGAAGGGATAAGCCCCATCCTGGTTGCCCTGGGGTATCCTCTTCTGGCTGATATGTAGCAGGTAGACCACATCATCTGCTGTAACCGACCCACTGTGCCCACGAAGGCCTGGCTGACCCTGGAAGAGGGACCTTTCTGGGCTAGGGTCACCAGGGATGCTTGAGAAACCAGGGCCAGGCCCCCTGGTTTGACTGCTTGGATAATTTGTCCCGGTCCTCTGATGGCAGAGGAGAAAGCTCTGCTTGCAAAGAATGTTAATGTTGGAAGGAACCTTTTTTATTTCTTTGCTTTTTGGACAACCCAGAGCATGACTTAAGTATATGAAAGTAACCAATTTCATCTTGTGAGGAGCATCAAATGTAATTGGAAAAAAAAAAACCATTAGAAAATGGGAACATTGACCACTTTGATTATGTTTTGTCTCAGTGATCTGGAACCAAAACCCCAGATGTCCTCCAGGTATGGAAGTGAGGCCAGCGGAATTAGGTGCCGGAGTCCCCAGGGAAAAATGTGTGCCAGGTGTGCCTTCCCAGGTGGGGCAGGGTGGGGTGCCTTGTCAGGAGCTGGCTGGGGCAAGCAAAAGCCACTGACCACATAGACATTTCATATGGAATGTGACGTGGCTGGAGAGCAAGGGGGAGCCGACCAGGGGCGTCCAGTTTTGTTTGAAAGGTGGAGATCCTGGAAGGTACTTTAGAGGTTGCCAGTGTCTTGTATGAAGAGGTGAAACTTTACTCCAAATATTTTTCCCTAATTGATTGGGCCTTCTTTGATTCATAAGAGTGAATTTTGTTTTATGTGTTTAATAACTTTAAGAATTTCCATTGGGAACAGCAAGTAGGCTTTTATTTTATTTTAGATTTCCCTGTTTTCAGGGTTTGGAGATGAACTTTAGAGCAGACACTTGCACTTTTAAGAGGATACCTGGCATATGTCAGCTGCAGCAGGGTCGTTTCAGGCTTGAGGTCAGTGTGAGCTTAGCAATGGGTCTACCCAATCCAGGTACACTTGGTTTATGAGCTTAGAGCATCCTGGGCCCAAAAATAAGGAGATGAAAACAAAGGAACCTGGATATTTTAATTATGCTTTTAGGGATACTCTTTGGTTCATACCAGGTAAAAGCATAATAGGTGGCACCAGAGACTGGTGACATGGTGGAGCCCTCAGAACCTGCAGTCTGAGCCACCCTCAGAGGTGCTTGGTAGAACTAACACCCTGGGATGCTGAAAGGCCCAGGCCAGCGGCCAAGACTCACCCGGCAGTGCCTGACTCACCTCTTTTTGGGGCCCACTTAGTAAGTATTATGTCAACATAGTTATAATGTTTTTTCTCCTCCTTTTCCTTGGAGAGGCCCAGTGGGGCCAAAGCCTTGTGTTTCTCTGTAATCCTGATTCATTCATTCCAATGGGGCACTGAAGATGGAACCATTTCTGGGAAGTCTGGGGTCAGACAGGCATGGATTGGCTGGCCTGTGATGTGAAATCTCAGGGGCCATTCCTAGACAGCCCTGGCCTTCCCTCAACCAGTCAGGGAGAGGTGGGAATTACAACATAGGAGCCAAGACGTCTGTCCATCATCCTCCCACCCCCACATGCAAGCACACAGTTCTTTTTAGGGAGCACCAGTGCTTGATAAAACGGGGGCTTTTTTTCCTTCAACTACATGGTAATCGCCCACCTGCCAAGGGCCCCCTTCTGGAGGAAGGCCTCACTCACAGGTGATCATGTAAGGCAGGATAAGAGCAGAGAGAAAGACTGAAGGTGAAAAGAAAACCCAGCAGCCTGGTGAGCTGCTGCTCCCTCCAGCCGTCAGCAGCCGTGGTCTCAGGCTTAGGAAGAGCCAGGGAAGAGTGGGCCTGGGAGGTCGAGCAGCCCAGCCCCTACGGTGTGGTCCTCTCAAGGGGCTCCACAGATCACTGTCCTCGGGGGAACAGCCCCTGACCCACCTGCTACCCCTGCCATCCCCAAGTATCAGCCAGCTTAGCCCTCTCTCTGTCACTGTGGTACAGAAGCATCTAGAAGTAGGATTGCCTTCTAGAGTGAATGTATTCCATGAGTCCTTGGGTACTTTGACTCTGTTTTGAATGGTTCTGATGAATGTTCCTCTGTGAGGGGTTATTCGGAGAAATCATGAAGACGTCTTATTGTTGCCTAGGTTGTGCCACCTGGAGGAATTAACTGGCCAGTCTTCCTCTTTCTGAGTAAGACTCCTGCTCCTTTGTACTTGGAAAGTGACTTAGAGGAAAGGTTAGTTCTAGAACTCCCCTTTCCTCAGCCTGCATTGTATCAGATCCAAGATACGTTTGTAGGTCATCAGGCTCATCTAAGGTACATAACCTTCTACCATCAGGAGCCAGAAAAGAATCTACCGATAAGTGTGGAAAACTTACTCCATGTGAAGGAGAGAAAACATTTACCGGCTCTGTATCTTGGGAGCATTAAAACCCAAATACCAACACGTTGGCATCACTAATAGTGCGTTGGTCATTCTGGGAATCCCCAGCCCCGGCCAGGTCACCCTCCCGGGGCTGGGAGGAAGCAAGAAGAGGGCTGCCTTTGCAGCCTCCACAGCATGATTTTCTATCTGATTTTAAGTCATTTAATTAACACCTGACACTTGTAAAAATTCATCTGCAACTCCAAATTCTTTCAGCTACATGCAGTCTCCATCAGTTCCTCCAGCAGAAGGAAACCCCCTTTTAGTCTGGTCTTGGGAAACCAGGTAATGTCCACATAATAGGGTAATTTTCCACACTATGTGTAGTTGTCATATTTCAGGGTATTTTTGCCCCTACTGTATGCCAGGGTGTGTTGTGAGTTTCATTTTAATAGGATTCTGTTCTATTTTCTATACCAACCTATATTGTTAATATCATAGGAATATTGTGAATATTTTAGCACGTCTCAAGGTCCACCAACTGTGTTCAGAAGTGGGCTTATTTTTTCAGCCTTGAAAAAAGTCAGCGTTTCTCTGATGTTTACTGAGAATTAACCAGTCACCAGGGTTTCTTTTTATGCAGTGGTAGGAATGCCTGTTTTTCTTCTTCTTCCAGAAACCCTGGTTTTGTACATCTGTGATTTGAAAGAATTGCATTCTTGTGTGCTGCGTTTCTAAAACTATGTTCCTTTGCTCCTCCTATCCCTTATTTCCTCCTGTTTCTCTATCTAGACAGAATAGGGAGTCCAGGGCAAAGAGGGTGATTCGGAGCCAAGGAAGAGGTGGTGGCTCCGTGTGGCTTCACGCCCCTGGAGCCGCCTTTCTTCCCGCCGTCACCGCTTGGGGGCACCCCCGCTCCCCGCTGGAAACTTGCGGGTCCAACTGGCGGGTCCCAAGGGGCTGGCGCCACCTACCGCAGCTCCGGGGCATTGCACTTGGGTAAATCACAGTCCGAACTTGCTGAGGGTCTGAGCGGGGTGGTGGGGAAGGCAGGGCCGCTAGGGCTCAGCTGGACCGACCGGGGACACTCGTCCAGGCGAGGAGGAGACTGATGGCCAGAGAGGACAGGAAGTCCGCGGCGGGCCTGGGACTCGAACCCAGCACTCCTGTGGTATCTAGTGAGACTTTGCCTTTCCGTGCTGCTTGGACTGGGGTTGTGCGAAGGTCCTTAGCCCACCGCGGCTTCAGCATCTGCTTTCGGGGGCACCTCTAGGATTCAGCCCTCCTCGCCCGTCTGGTAAGCCAGCGGTGCGCCTCGCTGCTGGGTGCCTCCCTCCCCATCAAGTGTCCTAGAAGTCAGGTCCCCTCTACCTGAACAGAGTCCCTGCTAGGAGACTTGACTTCAGGAACTTCAGATGTGTTTAAAGAGCTGTTGGCGGGACGCAGAAGCTCGGGGGTATGTTTTGTGTGTGTGCGTGTGCCGAGGGCAGAGAATGAATGAATACATGTGTTCAGTGGAAACAAGGCCATCCATCGCTCCAGAGCCCCACTCAGGACCAGCTCCAGACCAGTGTATCTTCAGTTGCCCTTTTGATTCTTGAAGCAGGAGGGGCTTCATCCTTTGTCTTCTTGCTTTGAAAGGTCTCCCTGGCAGGTTGTAGAGAGCTGGGCTGAGAGACTTCTCAGGGCATCTGCTTTGATTTCATAAACACACAAATGGCTGGACTCGAAAGAGGGAATGGAACCCAACCCCCCAGGTGACAGATGTGGTTCTTTGTAATCCGGCGGGAGCTTTTCTCTCCCTTCCTGGTAGGACAGAGAGGCTTTTCCAGCCTTCTGCTTTCAAGGTGACCATGCGGGAAACGGTGGAGAAGCGGGGAGCCCGGGAGAGGAAACCACACGCTGTGTGAGTAGCGTCCGTTCTAGAAGTCCGCGGCGTTCAGAGGCAGAAGGCTGTGGAGTTTATCTTCCTGCCATGCATTTTTCTTGCTTTCTGTCCTAAGGTTGTGCATTCACCGGTCTGGCTGCTCCAAAACCTTTGCAATTCTGCTTGCCTTTTGCAAATCAGTCCTATTTCTACACACACAGAGCAATAATCCTTACTATGTTTCCTGATTCTGTTGGGCTTATTGTGTTTACTAAATAAAAGTGTTGACAGAAGGTAGAACAGAAATTGCAAATTCATCTCACTTGGACTTGGCTGAGTCTCCTTGAATGAAATAGCAGATTTTAGAGTTGTTTCTACATGTAATGCAATTTTCCAAATACTGGAAGTTCCAAAAATGTTTTTTAGGGGGCATTTAATTAATATTGTGTCAGCATTAGCTTTAGTGAATGAACATTTTAATGTACATTTTACAGATCAACATCCTTAAAATATTATCTGCTAAATATTCACTGTGTCAGAGAGTAGATATTCTAGCAAGATGTTGTTGGTGATATTTATGTTCAGACATGCATTTAAAACACACATTGCCAATAGCTCAAGTTCTCTGAACTGTGAAGCCAACTTCAGATCTTGTGGGCTATGACCCGGCAAGCTGAAGTCTGCACCCTCCTGTGCCCTCTCCTCTTCCCCCTTTGCAGCCCTGCAGAGTTAGGGAAATTTGTAGTCCCCTGTCACTCATGCTGTATTGCCTTAGCTCAGTTAGCTTTGCACCCTCACATGTACAGATAGATGGTCAACATGTGTACATACATGTAAACAGGTGAGAAATCTGCAACTAAAAGATCCTGTGTATGATAATCAGCTCCCAGCGTCTGACTTTCTGCATTTCATGCTGTTTCCAGAAAGAAAAAGGCAGCATTCCGGTACAGGAAGTGAAGACGTTGTGCTCTTTAAATGGTTTGCCATGAAACCTCTGCTGTATATTTATGGGAATGTCCATGACTCAGTGTACAGATGGTGTGTAAGGGGGAGTGCTGTTCAACATTGCGTAAACGAATACAGATTCTGTGGTCAAAATATTTAACTTGTTATTGTAAAATGTGACTTGTCATTGAGAGATTATTTTTCTGTATGCATATGAGAGTATTTTAGGAATATAATTAAGTGCATAAAAGTATAGAAAGAAGATTTACAAACCTATCCCAGGAGTAGAAAATGCCTAATCAGATTACTTGGAAAGGGTTGCGACCCAACTAAAGTTCTCATATTAAAAAAAAAGAAAGAAAGAAAAAAAAAAAAAGAATTCCAAGTTCCATATGTTAGAAATGCAAAGAAGTCATTTCTCTGCAGGGAATATGATACATTTAAATGAAATGACTGGTGCTGTGATAAAATCGAGCCCCTGACCTCAGATGAGACCTGCATTCAAAACTTATTTAAACAGATCACGAATTCTGGAGGGGAGTTGTATCAGGAAGGGTGAGAGAATCAGAGAGCACGTTTTCCATCAGCTCCACGTGCCACCACAGTCCCTTGGGTTCTAGCATCCAGTGGATTGGTCTGGAATGGGGGCTGTCCCAGCTCTCACACCGGAGCTCAGAATGAGGGAGGGAGGCCACCACTGCTTCTGGCTCCCCCTTTGCAGTTCTCTTTCTGGATAGGTTCGGTGTATCCCTCGTAGAGTTTGCATTTTCCATCTTCCTGGGACACCTTCCCCATCCTCACCTTTTGCACAGCCTGGTGGGTGGAAGGATGAGATTTGGGGCTGCTGGGTTAAGCTGGTTCGGAGGAGGCAAAACAGGCAGCAGAGCAGTCTCCGGGGATGCCTGTCTCCTGATGGAGACCCCAGGGACAAGAGGCAGGCCTCGCTTTCCCCTTTCCGGAAGAGCCTCCCTAGCCCAGGCTGCATCTGCGGCACAGAGCTTCTAGAACAGCTACCAGAAACATCCCCACAGACCACCCAGGCGGGATGGAGCCCAAAGCCAGCGAAACTTGATCCAGCCAGAACTGATTTCAGGAGTGGCAATCCCAGGAGTCCAGCCTCCCCTAGCGGGCTGGAACTGATACATAAAAGCACCTGCCCGGTGTTTACTTGTTTCTGGAGGGCCGATGGTGTGAAAGGACAGGCCGTGTGCGCCGCCGACCGATCGTCAGAACTTTCTGCCAGGCCTGGGAGCGGGGCACACTCGAGTCCAAGTGACTTCCGGATTTCAGGGGTTGTGGGAAACTGTGATTTCCAGCAGCATCCTGGAGCCTGTTGAGGCATCTGAATAATTTGCAAATTACCCTGGGGAACTGCCTGTGTGGGTCTGGACAGAGAGCAGAACCAGACGAGCTTTGTCTGCCCACCTGCCACCGGCCCTGACTCTCTTCCTTGGAATGATGCCCCCTCAGCTGGGACGGCAGTAGAGCCGTGAGTGGGAACGAGGAGGCCAGTCGCTCGCCCCCTAGGCCCTGGGTGTTCCCACAGGTCCGGGGACAAGACGGGCCAGGACGTGGGGCTCCTACCCACCAGCACTTGCGAGCCACCCCGTTTAGCTTTACCTGTTTGAAAAAGAATGTAACCAGCCCTTCTATTTCCAGTGACAAACTGGTCACGGTGTTGGTGGCACACTGCTGTCCTCACAGCCCTGTCCAGGGGTGGAACAAGATAGCCCCTTGGTGGCTGTCCTGTTGATTGTAATATACTTCTGTTGCCAAATAATGGTACTGTTTAATTTTCCGTAAAAGGGAGACTATACCGTCTGGTACATGATGTTAATGGAGAAGTAACTAGACACTGTTATAAATTGTAGAACTATGTATTTGTCTAAGGTTTGATGAAGCAGGGCCAAAACATTAAGTTTCTTTTTTAAAAAGACACAAAGGTTAGTTTTGCTGTTTGAATGTTCCTTTGGCGCCTTATTATGTGTGAAATGTTCAATTTTACCCATTCAGATTATGGTAACTGAGATTAAAAAAAAAAAATCATTAACAAAATCAGTTCGAATTGCTATTCCCGTGTTACCTTCAGCAGAAAAAGAACAAACTTCTCAAAACAATTCTTTGGTCATTTTGACCTGTGTGGTTGAAATGCACATATTCACGAATAAAATGAGAAAAGGCAAGCCTGTTCAAGTGGATTATTTTGAGTTCTCTCGCCCCATCTCCCTGCTCAGAAGAGACGAAATGAATAGCCCTGCCAATGACATCTCTTCTTGCATGTTTCCTTTTCACACATGGAAGATTGTGACTGTGCAGGTAAAATTATGCAAAAAGAAACAAAAACCAAAACACCTAAAAAACGCTTTTAACTTTTCCATGCCTTCGTCAGACAACTGTTAGCCCCAAACAGAAATAGCTTTCCCTCCACCGGGATTTCTGAGAATATGGGAAGTTGCTTATTGTATAACAAGAAAGGCCGGGAAGTGGGGGCAGGAGAAACAAAAAGCTGACAGGCATTCGGAAGGCTTATCCTGCTTTCCACGGAGGGTTTTCTAACAGAAGCAACTCCATGTTTTCAGGACCTTAACTTTTAACTGTGGGTGCCCTGAACAAACCCAACACTGAATTTTATTGTATCAATTAAAGTGTTTTCTTCTGCTCTAGTTTTCAGGCAATTCCTTCCTCTTTCATCACTGATTAATCTGAACGTAAACAGCCCTTTAAATTCTCTGATTGGCCAGGACTCTGGTTGAATTGCTGTAGGACAATTTAAAAAATTGACCCTGAAGCCTTTTTTAAACCAGTAGACCCCGGTTTTGATAAACACAAATATTGTATGCCCCTTTTCATTGTTGTTATTTGAGGTTTTAAAAATAAACTCAAAATCATTAAAGACTAAGTTACTTTCCCAAATGACACCGACTTCTCTCCGAGTTTGACAAGGGGCACCTCCTTGAGAATCACTGTTGAATGGAAAGATACCTGTTCCACCAAACAGTAGCCAGCATAATCAAGGCAATATTTTATTCTAGAACATTTGTTATTTTTCTTCTAATTACAGAAGTAATACTGTTAATTCAGAAAATGTGACAAGCACAGAAAAATACAAAGGAAATAAAATCACTTAGAGGTATTCTTCTATACAAAGATAAATGTTAACATTTTGATGCATTTCATTTTTGTATTTTTGTGTTTTAAATCTATTTTACAGTAATAATAGCTAATATGTATTGAGCACTTCTCATATGTCAGACACTGCTAAATTACATAACTTATACAAATTATCTTGCATTTTGTTTGCCTTCTTTTAAAATCAGCTTTAAAAATTCTTGATTTTTAAGGATTTCATAGTATCCCATTGTCTGAATGTATCCTCTATTTACCCTAATTAACTTAAACAATCCCAAATGGCTACACATTTAGGTTATTTTAAAACATTCATCTTGACAGATTTTTAAAAATTTTGAAATAACTTCAAACTTATAGGATAGGTGCAAAAATAATACAAAACCAATAGAGAACTCCAATATACTCCCTATCCAGATATGCAGATAGGCAAATTTTCCAGCTTCTGACATATTCCATCTATATATCTATGTAATCTTTTTTTTTTAAGATTTATTTTATTTCTCCCCACCCCCTTGTTATATGCACTTGCTGTATCTGTTTGTCTTGTTTCCTTAGAAGGGACAAGGAGCCGAACCCGGAACCTCTAATGCGGGAGGTGCCTAATTGTTTGAGCCACCTCTGCTCCCTGTGTTGTTATGTCTCTCATTATGTTTTTCCTCCCTGTCTCTTGTTGCATCATCTTGTTGTATCAGCTCACCATGCCTGCCCATCGTGCCAGCTGTCTTCTTTAGGAGGCACCAGGGTCCGAACCAGGGACCTCCCATGTGGTAGGCGGGAGCCCAGTCACCTGAGCCACATCTGCTTCTCTGTAATCTATTTTCTAAGCATTTGGGAGTAGGCTGTATACTTTGTGCTCCTTGAACACTTAATACTTCCATGTGCATTTCCCAAGAACAAGGATATTCACTTATGTAGCCTCATTGGGTGGTTACTTAATAGGTCTTCACAGATCTCTGGATTACTATCTGGTAACCTCACAAAAGCTCTTTTGGAAGCATTTCATCACGCCTTTCCCCCTTTCTAGAGCACCACTGCTGTGCTTAGCCAACAGGAAGGTTGTAGTTTGATTCTGAAGGATTTAAGCCATTATTACCTATAAGAGCAGTTCTCCAAAGATACCGCGTCCAAGCAACTGTCACGTCTGTAGAAACGTGTCTGCCGTGACCTACGGTGTGCACCTGGCCCATGCCATCTGGTGTGGCATGGGCTTGCTCCACCTAGGAGGAAGGCAGAACTCGTCAGTCTTGGGGAGACCTGAAGTACAGGTTGGGTTCCGGACTGAGCTGCTCCAACAGGGACCCTGACCGCCCGTGGCTTCAACAAGAGCTTTATTGCTCCCTGGTGTTAACAGCCCAGAGGTCAGTGGTCCAGCTCAGCAGGTGGCTCTGCCTCGGCATCCCTTGGCTTGTACCTTGGAGTGTGGCTACTCCAGCTGCTATCATCTCGTCTGCCCCTAGCCAGAAGGCAAGGGGAGACTAAGAGGGCTGCATTTCCGTTCCTTGTAAGGGTGGGGGCACACATCACTGCCTCTCCTCTCCCATTTGCTGGAACTTAGTGACATGGCCAGGTGCTACAAGGGGGCCTGGGAAGTGTAGTCTCCAGCTGGTGGTCATGTGCCCAGCTAATTAGGTCTGAACCAGCCCTTGAGGACGAGATTTGGGCAGGCAGTAGCAGACAGGCTCTGCTGAGTGACTACCATGTATCAGCTGCTGTGTCTCATCAATCAGTTCTGGGGGTCAGATGGCCCAGAGAAATTAGTGGAACCAGTAACCACCGCGCCACTTACGGACAACTCTTTATGTCAGGCCCCGTGCCAAGCTCTTCATACATCATCTCGCTTCACTCCTGTAACTACTTTGCAAAGTGGGCATTACTTCCATTTACAGGTGAAGGTAGGGCACGTCCTAGCTTGGAAGCAACACAGCAGGCTTGCACATATACCCTCCATCTGGGCGACTCCAAGGCATTCTTAACCACGATGCCTCTTGCTTCTCAGAGGGCAGAACAGCCAAAGTCAACGTCGAGACAGTGGATGGCATGTTTTGTCGCCTTGTATTTATGGACCGTTCTGATCATGCGGAGATAGTTCCATGTGCAGTGCCTGGCCCGTAACAGCTATTTAAAATGTGGTGATGTCTGCAGAGGTCCCCGCCCTCCACTGGGTCCCTCTGGGATCAGCTGGAAGGGGGAGGGTTACCAAGTACAACATTTACTGTGGCTGTGAAGGTACAAGCTGAGCACCTTGCAGGGAGAGACTTTACAATCTGAAGTCACCGAGGCCACACTCATACCAGTAAGTCTCTCTGGAGAACCCCTCCAGGCAATTTTATTTCCTTCATGTTTGGCTCCCAGTCTGTGGAAACAGAGCCTCTGATCACATCCCTTGTCTGCCCCAGCCCTGGCCTGCTGGGTGGCTGGAATGCCTCAAGAACTGGCAGGACCAGTGGGCACAAGTTCAGGCAAAAAGCAGTGACTTCACGCAGTCAGTGCACCTTCCCCTGGAATAGCTGCTTCCAGTGAGGGAGAAAACTCCAGGACTTTGCACAATTGCCCATTCCGAGGCGAAACTATCGGCTGTTCCTTGGTTCCGAGCACACCCCCAGGGGCGGGGCTGGGCTAGCTAGTTCAGGAGCCTGCTATTCTGCTGCCTTCTGTTACCAAGAGCACAGCTCTGACTTGAACACCTGCTCCCGATGGGCTTGGGCTTGAAGGTAATGAAGGTGGCACAGTAACTTCTTTCTTTTAGACTCTAGATTCTTCTAGAGTCTCAAGCCTAGAATGAGGACCTTTTTTTTTTGTGGGGTGGGGTGCCAGAATCTCCCTGAAAGCCTTTAAAAGCATTACTCCCTTTATATTTAATAGGATGCCGTAGAGAGCAGTACTGTAAGACAAGTCACCTTGGGCCCACAACAGGTCAAAGGCACTGGATGGAAGTATTTAGTGCTTGTTACAACACTCAGCTGAACAAAAGGCAGCCTATTTTCAATACTTCTGGCAGGCCCAATACAGCTGGCTGATGCCGACCCTTAAGGACACAGCAATGGGGACTTGCCCGTGCACCACAGAGGCGCTAAGATCTGGCACAAAGCAGCACAGCCTGACACGTCATCAGTGTCTGATGAGCTTGGGTGCTAGGGGCTTGGAAAACCACTTTCACACCTTGAGTACAGGTGGGAACCACCAGTGGCAGCTCCAAGATGAGGACCTGCGGGTTCTGGGTTCCCTGGTACCTTAACTCCACCTGAAGGCTCAGCCCCTCCCCAGGCTCTGGGCTCCGAGGCCAAGGACATAAGGTAAGAAAGCACTGAGTGGCATCCAGCACTGGTGAGGGCTCAATAAACATAACAACTCTTCCTAACGGCCACACGCTTCCACAAATTCCTAAGAATAAGCTACACAAATCAATTCTCCAACCAAAAGGGCTTTTTAACTTTCAAGCTGGGGAAACACTGAAAGACAGATAAAAAATAAGGCTCCCTGCATGTCTACTTTAAAAGACAGTGAACATAATAGGGTCTGTTCAGGAAGCCTTTTATTGTTGCTCCAAGTTTAGGAATTGTCACTGATGACAGAAAATCAACCCTTTCAGACCATCTCCCGCATAGCCCTGCTCAGCTTCTGGATCTTGGTCTTTGCAGACATATCAACATATTTCTCTCCAATACGGACAATCATTCCACCCATGATTGACGGATCAGTCTAGGAAAGAAAACAAGTTGGAAATGTGAGAACACACGGACATTATTTCACTAATTGAGTGAATAGATGAAAAAGTGCTTTGAAAAGTCTCAACGTGCTACATAAATGTAAGTTATAATTACATCTAGAAAAGGGCTGATGTGAAAACTGTGAATGGAATCAGATCATTTAAACTGAAAACAAATATAAAGTATCCAAGACAGGCAAATTAGTATACAATCACCTCTAATTTTTCATGAATACTTTCTATAGACAGTTTAAGTTTTATATAAACCAAGGGAACATACCATAAATGATTAAAAACCTACCTTAATCTCCAATTTCAATACCTGGCCTTTACTTAAGAAGCTCTTCAGGACCATTTTTAATTCAGAAAGAGTGGCTTCATCTAAAGGCTAAAATAGACAAAACCATCCTTTAAATTTAGATAAAGCAAAATAGAAACATCCCATAGTGGAGGGAAAGGAAAACAAGACCCGCAGCACACACCACCCAGACAGGCCTCGTGAATCCCTGTGTTAAGAACCTGGGGACTCGGCAGGGAGCTGCCCCACAGCAACCACTCGCCTTCGGCCTGGGTAGCTTGCAAGCAGTGGTTCCTTTACTGCTGCAGACGTCAGCCACCCCCTGCCCGGCTCTGCTCTGTGGTACTGGGAATGGCTAAGAGACAAACACCCTGAGGTGTACACTGCCTCCAGGTACAGGCCTCCCAAGGCAGGAGCAGCAGGCCTCTCCCCTCAGCCTGGTATTTCCTTTGATGAAAAGCTGCAGTAGAACCTGGTTCCACAACCTTAAGTTTTCTTGGAGCTCTAGCACGCCACTGTCTGAGAGCCGGGCACAGCCTGCTCCTGAAGTCAGCACAGCTCCGTAACCTGCTTGTGCGCAGCGAGCCCCCTGGATGTCCAGGCTGCTCACTCTCCTCTGCCCCAACACTTACGCCTGTCAGGTGGCCAGGTGAGATAACCAAGAAGGCTGCTGAAGCAACAGGCCTTTCACCTATCACAAATTCTGCCTCTACCCCTCATCTAAGAGTCCCAAAGTTAGACAAAACCTTTACACCTGTGTAAAGATCTAATAAGGTATTTCTGGGAGTAGTGGTGGTGAAAGCCTATCAAAGTCAATCAAAACATTATTTGCTGGGAGGCGGATATGGCTCAGATGGTTGGGCATCCGCCTCCCATATGGAGGGACGTGGGTTTGATCCCCAACACCTCCCGGTAAAATAAAGAAAAACATAGACGGCGTGAGCAGGGCCTGCCAAGCCATGCAGCAAGATGATGACATAACAGGAGAGCGACACAAGGGAGAGCCAAGACAAGACGTGCTGAAAAACCAGGAACTGAGGTGGTGCAGGCGGCAGAATGCCTCTCTCCCACATCAGAGGTTCCCAGGATCAAATCCCCGTGAGGACAGGAGGAGAAGGATGAGAAGAGAGGGCAGGAAACAGACACAGAGAATTGCCCAGTGAATGGAAACAAAACAGCAAAACAGGACGGGGGTTTAAAATGGATAAAAGTAAATAAATAAATCTTTAAAAAAAAAAACATTATTTGCTGAGATGCTGAGACTTAGAGGTTCAAGAACTCTGAGGTCTATACAGACCTTACATTTACATGTGTATGAGTGTCAGGCACTAGTCTGTGCCAGGCATTTTACACACACCATCTCCTTTAAGCTGGACTACCCCATGAGGCAGGTGGTTATTATTTCCACTTTACATGTGAGGAAACAGAGGCTTAGAAACTCGCCTAAGGTCATGCCAGCAAGAGAGGATTAGTGCTGATATCTGAAATCAGGCCATGTATCTCTAAAGCCTGTGTCCCTAATCACTAACCAAGGTATAATTTTTCTTTTTCAACATTAGAAAATTCTTTATCCAGGAGTCACAACGGCAAAATTATTAGTAATCAATGGTCTTAAAACAACTACAATAAACATCCTTAAAAACTGTCATGTGTTTGTAGTAACTGAAGAGTGCCCTGCCCAGGGCTTGGCCATGGTGACAGTGTGACCGCCTGCCACCTCCCCCATGCCATGCTGTCCAGCACAAGCTGTGTGGGGCTCTCTGAAGATCTCTGAGCAGGGTGATTCTCAGTTGGGTGTGGGCATGTTTTAGGGGCGCCAACTATGTGGCACCAAATGTTGAACCACAAACGTGTAAATATGTATTACGTGCTAAAATGTCCTTTTAAAACTGCTCTTTTGGAGAGTTAAAATATCTTTTAACACGAGAGATATTTTTCTAGATGAGGTTGGGTGCTGTGCATTCCAAGTAAATCCAGATACTCTAGGTAGACATTTAAGCCCCACAGGCTGTTTTCCTATTTTGACTGAACTATATACGGAAGAAAATACGTATAAAAACCAAACATCAAAACTATTTCTGGGTACGAATATTCTCACTGTCCTGATTTTGTGATAATCAGGGTAGGCTAAACATTCACTATATTAGAAACCATGCATGTGTCCCCAGACCTAGTTTTTCTCTCTAGGTCTGGTTTTTAGAATGTTGGTGATAAACTAAGCCTGATTTATTATATGACCATCCTATATGGGAAATGACTGTAACTCTAGGTATTTTTGGTCAATCTTAAAAGATATATCAGGAGGACGGATGTGGCTCAAATGGTTGGGCGTCCGTCTCCCATATGGAGGGACCTGGGTTTGATCCCTGGGATCTTCTGGTAAAAATTAAAAAAAAGAAAAATATAGAAGGTGTGTGGGCTGCCAGGCCCCATGTGCGGTGAGCCCCCCAGGCCCTGCGCACGGGTGCACCATCAGGCGCCACTGAGCCATGCAGCAAGATGATGACGCGACAGGAGAGTGACACAAGGGAGAGCCAAGATGAGATGTGCCGAAAAACCAGAAACCAAGGTGGCACAGGCAGTAGGACGCCTCTCTCCCACATCGGAGGTCCCAAGGATTGAATCCCGGTGAAGATAGGAGAAGGATGAGAAGAGAGGGCAGGAAACAGACACAGAGAATTGCCCAGCAAATGGACACAAAAACAGCAAAAACAGGAGGGGGGGGTAAAAACGGATGAAAGTAAATAAATAAATAAATCTTAAACAAACAAACAAAAAAAACCCCAACTATTTCTGGGGAGGCAGTGTAGTGTAGTTTAAGGAACACGGGCTTTTAAGAGCGAGGCCTGTGTTCAAATCCTGATCCCACTCTGTGACCTTGGGCAAGTTACTTCCTTCCTGGGCTTCAGTATCCTCATATGCAATATAGGGCTATTTCCACTTCTCCCTCACATGGATCATTTGCTATGAAAAAAAATAATGAATTATAATGTACCCTGTGTATGGAAGGGTTCAATAAATGGCAGCTGGCAGCTGTCATTACAGCCCATCTCAGCCAGTCAAAAAGATCAAAGAGCCCCACCAGCCCTCCCCTTCACCTCCACAGAAAACGGAAGGTTAGAAACTCTAGTTTCAGTAAACTACTTAATGTAGTATTTACACACCAACCCCACCCTCTAATGGAACATACACTGCTGTTTTCTTACACATTTTAATGCTCTTTAAACAAGCCTACAGTTCTTATGGATAATCAATGTGTATAGAAGTCCAATCAGATACACACTGGCCTTTCCCAAGTGGAGGCTCATAGAAGACAGTGTAAGAATGAAAACACAGCTTCCAAGTGACCACAAATCCCCTTTCCCAATTTCTTGATTTTGACCTTTTTTTTCCCCATCCCTTTACTTTCTGCAAAATGTGATGCAGGGAATGCCAAGGCCAACGCAGCAGCCACACCCGTTACTTACAGATGCAGTGGTGACTGTGCAAGGTACTTCTCCACGGTGGACACTCATCATGGTAGAAAAGGCAGAAATGACTCCTGAGGCATTGCTCAAGCGACCATTTTCAGCAAGCAAATCTGGGAAAGTGAAGGTCTCTCAGAAACATGAGGCTTACTTAAACAGGTGATTCATGAGATATATTCATCCCAAAAGCAAACTTAGGAGTGTGGCCTTTAAAGACCACTTTCAACATCCTTTAAGAATATGAATAAAGTAGATACAACTTATTTCAAATACATATTCAATGTTTTAAAGAAAGCTGTACTGATGAGCATTTAAACTAGTAAAGGGGAAGGGGGCATACCCACACAGATCTGCAACAGACTTGGACTAGGCTTGTAATCTGATTTTCATATTGATGTCACAGATTCCCAAATTAACACCGTCTATAACCAGAGATGATGACACGAATACACTTTCTTTGGAACTCCTATTTTGATTTGGCCATGGGGATTGGAAAAGCAATCCAAAGGTGCTTGTTGGCTTATATAACCAAAAGATGCAAAGGTCTTTAATGAAAGAAGTATAGCCACTAGCCACCAACCATTTTTTTTTGTATGAATCCCACTAGTCTTCTACATGGGCTGAAACTACTGACTCTGCAATGAGACCCTCTTACATCATAATATCCTTTCAACAGTGCTCCTTCCACTTCCTCATGCAAACGTTCACTCGGGGATCTAGTTAGGATGTAGATTCCGAGTAGGCAAGCTGGGTGAGTCCTGAGAGTCACTTCCATAAGTTACCAGGTGATGCTGATGCTCCTGGTCCACGGAGCACATTTTGAGGAGCAAAGCCAGAAGAGCTCAAAGGAAGAAGTTCTAATACTTACTGATCAGGTTGGATGTGAGGGGAGAAAACCTCTCTTTTGCTGTGATGTCATTTAGGCTTTTCACTTTAATGGATCGCTTCACATAGGGATTCAGAATAGAAACAGCCACTTTAGGATCCTTCAGAAGTTGCTAAAAGTACCAAAAAAATAATTTCTTAACTCTAGGACACCAGTCACCAGGGCTGCTATACACATACTTTCTTATGAATTGCGCATTTCATGAATTAAATTAGCACTCACAAAGCATATATGAAAAAAGTTTTATAATCAAATAATTTCTGACTGCTTTTAAGAATACACTGCACACCATGATTTTGTACAAGATAAAATTAATTTTTTGAAAACAAAACAAAAACAACTTATGCACATTAAAAGGAACACATTGCAAAGTTTCTTAAACTTATTTTTGCAGTTCAAAAAAGCTCATAGAAAAAGCAGCTGAGTGATGTGAATCACATTTTAATATACTTAATCCGTGACACTCTAGTTTCCTGCAACACTAAGGGGATGTATCAGGAAATTCTATCCCTCTAGTGTGGACCTAAAGAAGGTGCTCTGTCTGCAAAGTCAGCCTCCTTTGCCATTTCCTTGGAGAGGGGCTTCTTTGCCCCAGGCTGAGCCAGATTCGGTTCTGTCCATACGTGCTCTGGGAGAATCACCCCAGCACTGAAAGCCCCCTCTGGTGTTTCCAGTGTAGCCTCAAGGCATTTGAGAAAGAAAGTGGACAAAAAATGGGAGTGCACATACCATGGGAGAGATCACTTTGTTTGCATTTTGTTAAATCACCAATGTCTGAATTCAGTGACCCACATACAGCTTCCAGCACCTTGCTCCCCTTAGCATCAGCCTGGAATTATAGTTCTATCAACCAACTATTTGCAGCTGGGCACCTTTCAGTTGCACACCTCTAGCATCCTTTCAGTTACTCGGCTAGCACCTTCAACCAGGCTCCTGGCCAGAATTCTAATGGTCTCTGGTCCATCACAATGAGGAAAGGACTATTTGCCATATACTGCCATCTCATGCTAAAATTTCCACTCAAATGGCCAAAAGAAACGTCATTTTTCAATAAAAATTGCAGGCTTATTCAGATGAAAAGCATTCTGGTATTTGGGTTATGTAGTTTTTCAGGTTTCATAATTATTTATGCTGCATCATACAGTGTCAGAGTAAATGCAACAGCTTGTAGCAGCCACTCTTTCCATTCAGGGCCCCCAAATGCTAATTTCCACTATATAAGATGTCTTAAGCAAATTGTCTCCTTTCTCTTTCTCCAAGTCTTATCTGATTTCCAGGTTTCAGTCAAATTCTATTCTAATGTAGACAACCAAAGTCATTTTCTCTTTTGGGAACAGCACTATTCAAATTTAATGGGCATTAACTGACAAGTAGCGGGCAGTACCCATCACCTCCAAGACTGCCTGTGTGAGATCCCTGGTTGCTCTTGCTAGCCCCTCCCCCAACTGACAACAAGAGGGCCAGGCCTACTGGCTCTTTGATGATCATAAAAAGGGTTTATCGAATCAACTCATACCTTGAGCATTATCTACAGAGATGATTGAATAAAGGAAGGAATACACAACTAAAATTATCCTGTCTGTTGGAACAAAAGTTTCAATAAAAGCTCAAAACAAAACAAAAAAATGAACAAAACATAAGCATTATTCAACACAACCAGCTTGTGAATTGTTTTTTTCAAAAAGATAAAAAATATCTTTAGAAATATATAGATTAAAAATATAAGGAATTCTTTTTTTTTTTTTTTTTTAAAGATTTTATTTATTTATTCATTCATCCCCCCCTTGCTGCCTGCGCCCACCGGGCCAGCCAACCACGCCGAGCGGGCGGGCCCGCCCCCACCAGGAGGCCCCGGGAACTGAACCCGGGGCCTCCCACATGGCAAACGGGAGCCCCACTGACTGAGCCACAGCCGCTTCCCATAAGGAATTCTTAAAACACAAAATCAAAAAAGAACAAAACCCTCTCTGGAGAGAATATATACTAGACTGTGTCTCCCTCACTTTCTTTAATGTAGAACTTATTGCTAGATGTGGCAGTTAGAAAACAAAAGGAGGGGCAAGGAGTGGATGTGGCTCAAGTGGTTAAGTGCCCGCCTCCCACACGGGAGGTCCCGGGTTCAGTTCCTGAAAAAACAAAAACAAACAACAAGCAAAACAAACCAAAAAAAAACAACTCAGGGATACTTATTAACCAGCAAAGTCAATGGAAATTAAAGTGGAGATTTTCCTATTTAAGTCACATAGTAGGCTTTTGTTAATTCAGTTTATTTACTTTTCTCTTCATGTTTTAAAAAAAAAAAAGGTAAAAATAAGCTTTCCCGTAGCCTCACAGTATTTCTTCATCAGCTCTGTATTAGCACGATGAAGCTCAAAAACCTTCACTAATTTTGTTGCTCAGTATGCTGCGTAGTCATTTCCCCCCTCACATCTTGGGTATAAAACAAAACTAAAGAAAAGGTATGGTAAGAAAATGAATTCCCAGTAAAACAAAATCATTATATTCTAAAGACTATTTTGGAAATACCTGAAATATAAGCAAAGGTTTTTAAAGGCAATTTAAAAATTCTCTTCTGAAAGAGCAATTTTTCTTAAATTTTCATTTTATATTTTTGATTTTACATCTGTATTTACTTGCTTACCCAAAAATCCTGGTTCGTAATACTAATATCTTTAGATGTATCTGTTTGTTCCTATAATATATACACAATAGTTTAAAAATAAAAATACCTACCCAATACTAAATATTAACTTGTTTATAGTAAGTGAACTTTTTTCTTGGTAGTTCTCTTACGGTACTCGTCATCACAGATGCATAGTCAAATAACCAAAGGAAAAAAATACACAAATGGGACCTTAATATGTAATGAACAAGAAAACCACTTACTGCTACTCTTGACAACTCCTTTTCTACTTGTTCCAGTTTATTCTGTTTAGATGCAGCAGAATAAAGAGCAGTGGCATAGCGACCTTCAATACCATATATCTGAATAGGTGGCTTTAAAAAAAAGGGTGGGGTGGGGGAGGAAAGAAAAAGGAAAACCAGTTAAGATGATATTATACTGCCAAGTAGCAGAATTAGAGGTTTATAACTTTTAAAATACATCTTTTAGCACGAAACAGTTTAAATATGTTAGTAAAGAGCTGTCCTACGTGGCAATTCTCAGACAAATTAGGGACGATTCCTTGGCCAGGTCACTCAATCTTTGAGCCTCCAATTCCTCATTTAAAATGAGGAGTTTAAACAACAGTGTCTCCAGTCCCTTCTAGCTATAGTTTCCCAGAGCTCAATTACTTTAACTCTGAGGCAAGCCTATGGTTCTTTGAACTCAACAGCTTATCTGTTCTCAGTATGGGAGGATTTTAAGATTGACAGAAGGCAGTTTTGAACATGTTAGATCCAGGAAAACAGATGATGAAATTATACTTTTATTCATCTCACAGTAATACTATAAATTTCCACTTTAGGATCCTCCCCATCAATATTCAGTTTAATGAAGCTTTTTAGCAATTTACTCAGTGTCTGATGCTTGAATTACTTTCCACAGTCAACTACAGGCTTTTTCTACACACTACCATCAACTTATGACTGCATATGCTCAGTGGTGCTGTATGGTTGTAGTGGAAAAAGCTTAGGCTTTTAATGAAAAAGAGTTCCAATGCCAGCTCTAAGACCGAGCTGATAACCTCAGGTAGGTTTTCCCAAAACCTCTACTTATCCTTTTGTAAAATGGGAACAACTACTACCACTCATCACTGTAATGAGGACTATGTAAGTTCTCTTATTTAAAGGTTCTGCGGGTCAGTTGCACTCAGCTTTCCTCCTTTCCTCACTTGGTGCATCAAAATACCACATTTTGAGAACCAAAACCAGGTAGAAAAGGTTTAAACAGTTACTCTACAAAAAGCCCACCTAGAAGCTATGTTGCTGTTTGACTCATTTTCATCTCCTTTACAATTACAAAAATATGTAAATGAACATACCCTCACAAGCTTGGCAAATGGCCTGACCACAGATGTACTGAAGCATCGCACCTTTGAAATAAAGGAAAACAGACCAAACAAGATTACTTGAAGGGTTTCTGCCTTTAACCAGTCAATAAACAAATTCTAAATGTGACTTTTAAATGATTCTTTCATGTTTCTTCCTACCATCACCTATGTTATGAGCCGAGTTGTTCTTTATGAACTGGGAATAAGTTTTCCCACCGAGAATCATCCCAAGTTGCTTGGGAAGTCACATTCCGACAAACGTCCTAATTTGCTAAGAAGGGGCTGAGGTTAGCATACCAGGTACCAGAGAGAAAACACAAATTTTGATGAATCACATGTTTAAAAAAAAAGAGAGAGAAAAAGAAAACCATCACCCCCAAAAAACTTTAAGAAGGATTTTGGCATTTATTGTACCACCCCCTTAAACAGGATTTTAATACAACTGGGAGAATTCCAATTATGAGTTGCAGGAGTTGTATTTCTTAGAAATCCAAATGATATCTGAAAGTAAGATTAATCCTGAGTATTCCAATGAACTAAATTTGATATGAAAACAGGCCCTAGTTCTGAGAGATGGTATCTTGTTCATTAAAGAGCAGAGTTAAGAGTCTACAGTTTAAAAACCACCTGCAAAGGCACAGGCCACCTTCAAATCCTTACAGCTCTGGAGTGTACTTGATCAAAACTGGGTTGTGAGAATTAAAAGACTTTTTTTTCTTAACGTTTAAGGAAAAACATGACACGTGAAACATCACGGTGAGATGCAGTATGAAGAGCACGTATTTCCCCCCATCCCCCATTCGTCTTCTGTGTAGCTCTGAATTCGAATCTCTGCTCCACCACTTGCTGGCTGAACAGGTAAGGACAACTCGGTTAAACTTGTGTCTTGTTTTCTAGAAAAATGTGAAACGTGCTTTGCAAATATCGCTTAGCATGGCTAGTGACCCTTGACAGTTGGTTTTATCACAATGGCAAAGAAAGATTTTGGGGGAGAGCTGTGTCCTTTTCTCGAAGTCCAAGGAAGCCCAGCTCCCTCTCCTGCGCCCCACAAACCAGCTCGGAGGACGCCAAGGTCTCGGCACGCGCAGCCTCGCGCCCATTACCCCGCGGGCGTCTCCGGGGAAAACTGGGGCTCCTAAAGCTGCCTTGCGTCGCCCCCATGCGCATAGCCCCGCGATCACGCTCCCTCAGCCCGGCTTCGCACTCGGCAGTGGGGATCTGGTACTGGTCTCCCTGAGAGGGATTCTCCGGCTTGCTTTCAGGACCACGGTTCTCTCACCTGCCGGGATAGCCCTGCCACTGCCGGGGCGGCCATCTTCTCCCGGGCAGCTGTAGGTCAAACCCGAGTCGGAAGCGGGTAGGACGCTTCCGCCGGCGCAAGCGCTAGGCCTGCTGGGGAATGTAGGCGCAGATCGTCAGGCCGCATGCGCAGTGACCTCTCTGAGGTTGGGAGTTGTAGTCCTTGAAAGAGGGTGGTACGTGCTGGGCTCTGGAGGTGGAGCTAGTGGGCTCAGAGAGTACCGGAAATTAAGATCCGTTAATGTAGAATGGTTATATTGTTTCTAAGACTTAAATTTACATGTAAACAAATACGGTAGCATTTGTCCCATTTCACATTCCTCACTAGCATCAACAAAACAAAATAAATAAAAAACCGTCCTTGCAGCTCCAGGAGCGCACACGTCGTCCCCCACACCTGGGCCTCGTATGCCCTTCATTTCCCCCTTCTCCATCTTACCTGAGAATAGTTCATAGCGTTGCTTTGCGAGGTCGAGTGAGTTTCTGGTGCCTAAATTCGTGAATCTGGGTGATTATCCGAGAATCGAGCCTAAAATACGAGTACGGAGGCTTGAGCAAATGTGACACTGACCCTCAGGCTCGCCTTAGCCAGTGTCTCTTCATTCATAAAAACAACATATCTTTAACCCATTTCCCTTTAAATGGAGTGTACTCTAATTTTCCCTTCCTTAGAGAAGAGAATTGGGTGAGCATGGGTCGTAATAATGGGGTTCTAGGGTCAGTGTTTTTTTTTAAAAAAAAAATGTTCTGCTCAGATCTATAGACTTACTCATTAATTTACCCTTTTTAGAGAACAATTTCACATGATTACAGAAAACTTGTAAAAATGCAGAGCAGTAGAAGGAATGTAATTGTCCTCTCTTTCCCCTTTGTCAAAGGCATCCATTGTCAATATTTTGGTATATTGCCTCCCAATATTTTTCTATGCAGTATTGTGCAGTGCCCATTATGTAAAAGCTCAGATGCTGGAGCTGCCTAGGCTTGAATCACATTCCTTGGCCAAATTATATAAATCCTGTATAACTCAGTTTTCTCTCATCTGTAAAGTGGTTGCATATATTATAATGGTCGTATCTGCCTTATGGAGAGTTAGGAAAAATAAAGAAGTTAATATTGGTAAAGTACTTTGTATGGCACTCAATAATGTTAATTTTTTTGTTTGTTTGTTTGTATTGCAAGTAGACATATTCACAATCCACATACAATTTAGTGTCTTGCCTTTTTCCTTAACAGAAGAGGAAGAAAAAAAGATACTAAATTGTATGTGGATTGTGAATACATGCTTATAATATAAACACACATCCAAGTTATAAAATTTTAATGGCTGCAGAATAATCAAATGAATATTCGTTAACTTAATCATTCCATGATTTTTTAATATAATTTAGAGGGCTTCCAATTTTATTTTATTTTATTTTTTTAGTATTTTAAACAATACCACATTGAGCATTTTAAGACACAAACTGGTTTTTCCATATTTAGGATAATTTCCAAATAGATTTCCAGAACTGGCACTCCTTGGTGAGAAGGTATGGGCACTTTAAAAGCCTTTGATACAGGAGGCCAAGTTGCTTTTCCAAAGTTTTAACCAATCTCACTTTCACTAGCAGTACATGAAAATGCTTGTTTCACTCCAATCTGCAAACTATTTTCAGAGGCTATTTTCACATAATCCTAATGGAAAGTATATTCATTATTCAACACATTTTATTGAGCACCTGCTATGTGCAGGCAGCTATTCTATGCCTTGGGGGTACAGCAGGATACAAGAGACAACAGCTTGCCTTCCAGAACCTTGCATCCTGTGTGAAATTAAACCACAAAACCTATGTTCATGAAGTGTGGCTGTTAATAGATTCAATACAAATCAAAAGTCCCAAGGTCCAATATGCTTGGGACACTAGACTTTCTATTGCATTGGCAATTAATTATAACTAAGTTGTAAATTGAAGATTGTGTAGCAGCTGGGAAATGCCCCTGTTTCCTTTGTGTTTACCTCACCCTCCTTGGGCAGCTTGCACATTGCCAAAGTAGTAGTTTATGGCTTGAGTTTTATGGTTGGTTTATCAAGTGGTTGCACACATATGGTTTCCATTTTTATTTTGAGCCTCAGGGTAACTCTAAGATGTAGGTAGGCCTGGTATTCCCCCATTTTAGAGATGACAAAATTCTGATCTTCTTCAGGCAGCTCATCTAGGAAATGGCAGAGTTGGGTCAAACCCAGGCCCCCACCAAACTTGGTCTCTTTGGCTGCCCTGACTGAATGAATGTGTGAATCAGGCAGAAGGTATTTTTGGGCATGGAATTTCAATGCCAGTGGATGCGGTGTACATCTTGGTGATGTGGACTCACTGAAAAACACTGAAGAAGTCCTGAAACCTGATGCTCTCATCAAACCTCCCATCTGCTTGCTCTTGGAATCTGATGGCACCTACTGAAATCTCACTTTAAGCTACAACGACAGGCCAGAGCCCTATCTGCAAACTCTCAAGAGAAATAAGCCAGCTGTGATTTCCCAGCTGAGTAGTGGCCACACCTACTACGCAAGAATAGATAATTTGGAAAGGAAAAAAGCAATGTTGTCCCACATAAGAAGGGAAAAGACTTAACACTCGGCTGTTTTAGCACTTTTCCTCTGCCCCTGGACAAACTCAAATTGTTTAATAATTAGTTATTTGAACAGCTGAAGCCGAGGGAGGCAAAGGGCCACAGAACAGAGAAACAGTGGGAGCAAAACCCAGACATCTAATCACTACTTTTATGCTTTATGCTGACCTACAATTCAAAATAAATATGGCTCGCTGTTTTATTTTCTCTATGGGGGCACCATATACTGGAACAAAAATCAGCAGTGTGCCGTCCTAAGACTCTCAGCTGCATGTGCTTTCAAAAATAAAGTGACTTTCCCTTTGACCCAGTAAGAACCCCTCTAAAATTCCTCTAGTCAAAAATCTGGATGAGACTAAAAGCATAGGAAAAGATGCTCAACACCACTAGCTATTAGGGAAATGCAAATGAAAACCACAATGAGGAATCATTTCACACCTACTAGAATTGCCACTATTAAAAAAAAACAACCCAAAACAGAAACTGACAAGTGTTAGAGAGGATGTGGTAAAATAGGAACACTCATTCATTGCTGGTGGGAATGTAAAATGGTGCAGCCACTGTAGAAGACAGTTGGGCAGATCCTCAGGAAACTAACTATAGAATTACCATATGATCCAGCAATCCCTCTACTACTTATATTCCCAAAAGAATTAAAAGCAGGGACTCATACAGGTATTTGCACTCCAATGTTCATAGTGGCATTATTCACAATTGCCAAAAGATGGAAGCAACCCAAGTGTCCATCAGCCAATGAATAGGTAAAGAAAATGTGATATATAACATAAATGGAATTTTATTCAACAGTAAAAAGGAATGAAGTCCTGATGCATGAGTCAACATGGATGGACTTGGAAGACACTATGTTGAGTGAAATAAGCCAGACACAAAAGGACAAATATTGTATGATCTCATTGTTATGAACTAATTATAATAAGCACGTTCATAAAATTAGAATCTAGAATATAGGTTACCAGGGGCTTAGAGAATGGGCAGTTGATGCTTAACTTGTACAGAATTTCTATTTGGCCTGATGGTAAAGGTTTGGAAATGGATGTTGGTAATAGTAGCATGTTATTGTGAGTGTAATCAACAGCATTAAACTATATAGGTGATGTGGTTAAAAGAGGAAACTTTAGGATATATATATTATTAGAATTAAAATTAAAAGATAAAGCATAGGACTGTACAACACAATGAAGCCTATTGTAGATGATGAAGTATAGCTCATAATATAAGGATAAGAATGTTCTTTCATGAAATATAACAAATGTATGATACTAATACAAGGTGGTAATAATAGGGTGGTATATGGGGAAAAATACACCTAATGAAAATAATGGATGCTAAATAGAACTATTTTGATAATTATTCACCAATTGTAACAATGGAAGCTACTGTTAAAAAAAAATAGTACAATTCTAAAAAGTGCTATCATCAATTGTAACAAATATTCCATACCAATGCAAGCTGTTGGCGGTGGAGTGGTGTACGGGAATCCTGTATATTATGCGTGATTGTTTTGTAAAGTCACAAATACTCTAATAAAATAAATAAACAATAAAAGAATAAATTTAAAAATTAATAAAATTTCAAAAACAAAACAAAACAAAACTGGATGAAGATTGATGTACCAAGTGTTTGTTGCCCACACTTTAACATAGCAGAAAATTGGGAACAAATACCCGAGTCTAAGAGAATGGGTTTTAACATGGCATATTAAGCAGCCATTAAAAATGAAAATTTCAAAATGTAGCAACATGGAAAAAATATTTAATGACCTGATGAGAAACTGGAAACTATCATCTGTGTTTTTCTACAATGAACATGTGTCACTTCTGTAATCAGAAAAAAAAATAAGGATGTCATGATCTGGTCCCTTGTTAAGTCCAGTACCCCTTAAAGGAGAGCCACTCCGGCTTGTCATGTGGAATGTTATTGTTTCAGGTTGATGGGCTCCATGAAGAAGTGAGGAGTTGGGGGACTTCCAAGGTCCCTCCCAAAGATTACCTTCAAGGCAAACACCACCAGCTCTGCAGAATGCCTAGTGCAGGGCAAAGGGCAGTTAGTAATAAGACCCCCCCCCACTATATTTTACCACCATGAAAGGACTTAGCACATGTTTGCAGGATTCATGTGTTTGTCTACCTCAGGGTGAATTCTGCTTCTTTCTCTCCTTTCTTTTTCCTCTTTTCTCCTCTGAGTTCATGTTAGCAATGGTACATGCATCCTATATGGTTGGACAGGATGACGTGTCTTGAGGCCACAGGCTTGCAGGCCTCGGTCTCCAGCAATCCTTCTTTCACACATAGCTTATCTTTCAGTTTAAACCCCCAGAAAGGAAAAATGACTTCGGCAGCTTTCCACATGGGTCTTCTGCCAATCAGCGGAAAAAATGTTGGTTGATAACAATGGGACGTGGGACTCCAGATCCTGTGCGACCGTATTCCTTTAAACTGTTTGTTCGTGGGATTTGTTGCATCTGCTATGAGGGGAAATAACTAATAAAACACATGTGTGCCAGTAAATAATTCAAGAGCTTGGTGATAATTTTTGAGTCTTTGGATAAAGCTGTGTTAGGAGGGTCTGCAGCATAGATCTCCGGAATCTGGAAGGTGGCCGAGTTTGGAACCCTTATTGGGGAAACTGGTCGCCCACCTCGGGGCACAGGCCTCTTCCCTCTGCTTCTTCCAGGCCTGGAGCTCACCTTGAGGCTGCCACTTCCTCAGTGGTCAAGGTCACTGCTCTCAGCCGGGCGGAAGGGTGTCAGGAGAATCTTCTGACACCAGGGGGCGCCATTTCCTCATGTTGGAGAGTGGGAATCGATTTCTTTCTAGAGCTTTCCCCTTCCAAAGCGCAACAGCTATGCAAGTAAGAGCCAGAGTACCATAACCTTTAAACTCGGTCGGAGCCCTGGGATACGCTGTAACTGGGCCCCTCATGTTGAGCTTCTCGCCAAGGCCACACAACCTCCACGCAGAAGCCAGTCTTAGCGCCCCTTGAACCTCGCCGCCTTCTAATGTTCTTTCCGTTATCCACTGCCCGTCTCTCTGCCTCAAATGTCCCCCAGTTCTTGGTCGTTTTGCCTCCACAGTCCCCACAACAAAACGCTTCTGGGTTGAAGCAGACCTATGACTTGGTTATCAAAGGCCTTTTACTTCGGGTTTGGGACAGATCAGGAAAATTTTATGTCTTACTGGCCTGGAGACAGTAAGAATGAGGAAATGATACATACAGAACATTATTATGTTTGTTGATTTAAATCCAAATGTTGACAGTAAATTGAGAAGAGTCACTAACATGGGAAACTTGTACACGTTTGATACCCTTTCTGAGGTAAAGTGTGCTGGTTCTGGTTGTGCCGCTTCTATTTGGGGCGTTGGGGGTCCAGGGTGGCCTCTGCCCTGGGGTCTGGTCATTATCGTGTTGTTCCCGCAGAGGTATCTCTTGGTTCTGTAGTCAGTTGGAATCCCAGCTCTGCCACTACTGGCTGCATGCCCTGGGTAAGTCGCTCAACGTCTGTGCCTCAGTTTTCTCACCTGGAGAATGGAGATGGTAATAGTACACATCACGTGAGTCAAGACACAGTCCCTCTACATATGTCTTTCTATGGAGGCAAACACAGATCCTTCTTCATTATGGAATTCTAGTTCTTTATTCATCTCCTTCCTGAGCTGTAGTTCAGGAGGTAAAACAGGGCCCCATCTTATCTTTCTGAAAGCTGGGAAATGGCTATTGTTAACACTAGTCTCATTTCGGAGGAGCTTGACTGCAGGGGGAGTGAGGGGGGGGGGCACAGCCAGGTGAGTCGGGAGTGGGTCTTTTCATCTGGGAGTTTACAGGGAAAAAAGTCCTAGTGGTTTTAGAACCTCACCTCTCAAGGACATGTTGGTAAATAAGTTAGCATCGGACATGTATATGTATATTTGGTACAAATAAAAATGTGAGAACAGTTGAGACTTTGTTCAGTGTGGAAAAGGAAATTATAAATATAAATGTATATGTTTCTTTGCACAATTATTTAACTTAGTAAAAGTGAAAGTACAGGTCAGGGCAAAGGAGACATTTGGGCATGCAGGGAACCCCTCAGGACATGGGATAACATGTAGAGCCATCGATTTTGAAATGCCCAGTGCAGTAATGTGATTTTCCTTGATGCCACAAAGACATGCACTGGCCAAGAGATTGTTGATAAAACTTGGTGGCAGAGTGAGGGTTCATTGCTTTTATCAGTAATGAAATACACAGAAAGGAATTTTCACTTTGCAGTTGCTGGTGAATCAGGTTGGAGCTCTGTTTGGGGCGATGTAATTTAGGAGGAGGTGAGGAAGTTGGAGAAAGGGAACAGCAAGCCAGTGGTCACAGCTGATGCGTGTTGCCAAGAGGCTGGGGACGTCGCAGACCAGGTGACTTGAGAATAATGGGACTTTTTTTCTGCCCCAATTTTAAAGGCAGCCACAGCTTCTATAGTGAATAAATCAGTGTGACCTTGCAGATGGCTCTTGTGACCTGTGATAGGAATCTCTTGGGGGAAGATTAGGTTGGTAACATATTTCTGTGGGCTTTTCACTCTGTCGATATAGTTGCAAATCTAAATAAAAACACTGTATCTATTTTGAATTTTTAAGCAATGAGGGAGTTATGCGGTGGGGGGAGGGGTGGGTTGTGGCAAGCAAGAGGAAGGCCAAATCTACAGAAAAAGAGTCTTTCAGACCTTTGGGAACATATGGTTTACAATGGGACAGATGCCTCCCCCTAATTCATTCATTTATTCATTCATGCATTCTGCAATGAATTCATTCAACAAACATTCGCTGTGCGTTAGAGATCCTGATCCTGCCTTCAAGGAGCTGTCACCCATCCCCTTCAAACCAGTTTTGAACTTTTAAAAATCACCTTTCCTTTGTTCTACATTTTTTTTTTTTTTAAAGATTTTATTTATTTATTCATTTATCCCCCCCTTGCTGCCTGTGCTCGCTGGGTCAGCCAACCACGCCGCGCGGGCGGGCCTGCCTTCACCAGGAGGCCCCGAGAACCGAACCCGGGGCCTCCCATATGGTAAACGGGAGCCCTACTGATTGAGCCACAGCCGCTTCCCCTTTGTTCTACATTTGAGAAGAAATTGATATGGATGATCTTCTGAAAACCAAACTGACTAAATTGTACATGATTTTATAAATTCTGAGCTCTCTCAGATATATCTTTATAAATTTGTAGGGATTCCTTCTACGTCTGAGCCCAAATGTGGCACCAAGCTCCTTGTCATATCTTGGCAACCATTTGAAGAAAGGAGAGAGAAAGAAATGATAAAAATAAATCATTCCCGTTGGCAGAGCGTCCACTGTATAGTTCTCAAAGTGGTTCATCAAAAATGAAGCTGGTCTTCCTTGGCAGCACTAAGTCAAATTCGTCCACTTGTAGCAGTGACAGGAGGCCCAGCGTCCTCTCATCTTGGGATTCGTGACAGCACACTTACCCTGGAATCAACGGAGTATATGTTGTGCAGGTTTGCTGATGTTCCTGAGGTAGGGAAATTTTCCTCAGCTGTGTTCTGAGAATATTCTAGAAATAGTCCTTCATGGGCGGTAAACGATCAATTTGATTGCCAGTTGAAATCCACCATGGAGCTTAAAAACTACAGGTGTCCAAGCCTCACTTCAAATATATGAATTAGGGTCTCCAGGGAATTGGGGGCTTGACATGTACATTTTATTTTAAATTAATTACTGTGCTTGGTAAATCACAGTATACACGTGATGGAATACTATGCTGCCACTTAAAACTATGGTGAGGATGGATTTGTTGACATGAGAAAATATTTGTAATGCATTGCTAAATTTTGAAAAAAAAAACAGACTCAAAGAGTATTCAGTGTATAATGTGATGATATCTTTGTTAATCACATATTTACATGTGCCGTACAAAAGACGGTTGGGATGCACAAAACTATGTTACAGCGGTAATCTCTGAGAGGTGGTTTTTGCTTGTCTTTTTCTTGGTGCTTTTCTGTGTTTTCTAAGTTGTTTTTCTTTTTTCTTTTCTTTCATTTTCTAAGTTCTTAGCATAAATCACTGTGGCGGTTTGAGATTATGAATTCCAAAAAGAGATATAGATTATGTATGTAAACTGGTCTGCCCCAAAGGGTGTGATACCCTTTGTGTTAAATTCAAAGGTTTTACATTTACTTGATTATGTTAAGATTAGGGCTTTGATTCGACCATGTCATTAGGGTGTGCAGGGTTGAGCCCCCACCCCCTTGGTGGGCTTATAAATGGACACTCAATCAAGGAGGCAGAAGCAGATATGCAAGAAAAGAGGAAGGGAGCTCCATAGATGGCGGAAGAGGATCTGGGGCCCTGGAGAGAGATGAGCCATTCACCTGATAGTTTGCAGCTGAAGAGAACAGGGCAGCTGAGCCCTATGCTAACCTACAGCTGACATCGGAAAAGGTGGGCCCACGGAGCCTTAAGAGGAAAGAGGAAGGCTGAACCCTGGCAGATATCACTTGCTATCTTGCCTCAACACACGGCCATTGACTTTGGGTGAGAAAGAACCTCTTATGGTACCTTGAGTTGGGCTCTTTAGGGCCTTGTGACTGTAAGCTTCTACCCCCAAAAAACACCCTTTATAAAAGCCAACAGATTTCTGGTACTTTGCATCAGCACCCCTTTGGCTGATTAATATAATCATGATTGCTTTTGTACTGAGAAACAATTTCCTCAATAAATTGTTTCTCTCCTTCAGGGACAACATGATGAGAAGAAGCAAAGGAACCAGATATTGGTGGCTGCTTCATTCATTCATTCATTCATTCATTCATGATTTTATTTTATTTTTTGCTATTTATTCATTAAGTTTTTTTTTTTTTTCTTTTTTTTGAGGTACCAGAGCCAGGAATTGAACCCAGAACCTCCCATATGGGAAGCAGGTGCTCAACCGCTTGAGCCACATCTGCTCCCAGCCAGGACAGTTTTAGGCACTTGGGTTGTAGAGGCTCAGTGGGCTCATGATCTAAGGACTGGGCTCTTACCCTCCAGGGTACAGGCACTGGGGAGTTTGTCCAAATGCAGCTTCCCTGGTCCCACCTCACAGGCTCCAGTGAAGTTGTTTCGGGTGGGGCCTGGGAATTTGTAATTTTAAATAAGAGCCCACCATGATTCCAACACCCCTTGAGAACAAGTGTACACTGGGCTTACATCACTTCAGGTCTAAAGATGATGAAAGAGTGGAGGAACTGCACTGTCATTTTAGAACGTGACACTTCTAAGTGGGATGACAACCAAAGGGTACCCGACCAGGGGGTTGTTAGCATTCTTGAAGGTCGTTTGATCTGACAACCACCTCCCTGCCTTCCTGCCTTCCTGCCTTCTGCATGGTCAGATAGCCACAGCAGAGAAAGTATAACTAATTCTAAGAGCAGTCACCTCTGCTTAAGTGTTCAGCATGCACCAGGCACTTTTATAAGCACTTTCTATTAATTTGCTCATTCAGTCCTCTCAAAAACCTGAGAGGTTACCTGCAGGTGAAATCACCCCCATTTTATAGATGAGGAAACAGGTCGAGAGAGCTTGAATAACATGCCCAAGATGACACGGCCGTGTTCCGCTGGCTTGTCCCCAAAGGCCCAGAGCCCACTTACTGTCTTCTACAGCCCCAAATCCTATCGGTAGCCACTGAGCAACCTCTAGACGCAAGGCCGCCCCCAAGGCCAGGCAGCCGCTGCCGGGCTGCCCCCGCTGAACCCTTTCTGCTGTGAAATTACTGTTTAACTTCAACCTTCTGCAGCTGTGCCCTTCATGGTCCCAGCTAGCATGAAGTTAAAAACACTTGATAAAATGCGTAGAACACAGCCAGCAGTGAATTTCCAAATCATTTTGTAGGCCAGACAGCCTTCTCCCAAAACACACATCCTCGGGGGCCTGAACAGTGAAAAGAGCTTCCAGCCAAGCGTGTGGGGTGGGGGTGGAGGGCACCTAAGCCGGGAAAGCTGGGGACTTTGGGAGGGTCCGGGCCCTGCAGCTGGGAGGGCAAGGGAAAATCTAGGTGGTGATGGAGGGTGGGGGGAGTTAGCTGCAGTCTTTGCTCAGTAGCCAAACTCTTTTGCAAGAAATCCTCCCCCATCCTCCACTGCACTCCACCCCCCATGTTTTTCATTCTTTCTTTGTAATTACTGTAATATGTCCTTATTTTCAATTTTAATTTTTATTAAGATATACTCCGCATGCCATAAACTCTCCATTTTCAGTGTACAATTCAGTGTTGTTGTTTTAGTATGTTCACAAGGTTGTGCAGCCGTCACCACTATTTAATTTGCATCGCCACCAGAAGAAACTTTGTACCCATTAGCAGTCATCCCCATTCTTACCCACCTCCCAAGTTTCTGGCAAATTATTATTTTGAATGGTTACATCTTTTTTCTTCTATTAGATTTCAAAGGACCATGGAATTCATCAGTCTATCTGGCACATAGTAGCTGCTGAGTAAATGTTTTTTTTCTCGATGATAAAGCTTTCAACCATAAGACTCTCCACTCTTTCCCAGGCTGTATGATAACTTAAAAATTAATTGAGTGACTGGGAAAGAAAAACCAACAGTGGAGTTTTTTCCTCCTCTCCCATTTAGGGACAGTCTGAACTCAGAGGTCTCATGTCAACAGGATAAATGTTTTAGTGACCTTATTTTTAATTCAGTTTGACCCAGGGAAAGATAAGGACATCTAGAGTCTTGCTGTAATAATTCAATGATAGTCATGTTTTTCTAGCTCGTCAAAAGATGATGAAGGAATTTGGACCGTGGGCAAAGGGAACTCTGATATGCATAGGTCTGAATTGGTTGTGTCCAGAATGAAAAAGAAGGTCAGATGTAGCCTGAGACACGACTTCTGTGGTGCCTGGGGATCTACAGACTCAATTGCCTCTCATTAGCAGAACAGGAAAGCTAAAGATTATCCCCTAATCCCACGGCCTTTTAAAATCCATGGAATGGGCTCTGGTGCTCAAGAATTTTCACTTAAAGTCACACACTCTTTTGGAGATACAAATATTTGGGTTTCCAGCAGTGTGGATGGACAGACTTGCCAGGATGAATGTCTGCAGAGGTTACTGTGAGGAAGATGGATTTGTCTCTGTGTAGGAGTCAGTGCACCCCCCCCCCCAATTCCACTTCTTTTAAAATTTAATTTTTATTTTTTTTAATTTTTAATTTTTCTTTTTAAAGAAGCTTTAGAGTACATAAATGTTACATAAAAAAATATAGAAGATTCCCATATGCCCTGTTCCCTCCCACACCAACCACATCCCTCATTAGTGTGGTACACTTGTCGCAATTGATGAACACATATGGAAGCATTTCTTCTAACGGTTAATTTAGTTTACATTGTAGTTTACACTCTGTCCCACACAATTTTGTAGTTTATGACAAAATATGTAATGGCCTGTATCTGTCATTGCAGTGTCATGCAGGACAATTCCAATGTCCTGAAAATACCCCAGTGTTATACCTATTCTTCCCTCTCCTCTCCAAACCTCTGGTGGCCACTGCCTTTATATCAGGATAAAAGTTTTTCCATTGCTAGAATAATAATAAGTCTATAATAGAATAATAACAAGTCTGCTTTAGTCCATTGTTCATTCCTCCACTTCTTTTTAAATTCAAATAGTGAAAGCTCCTGTGACAACTTTCCTCTGATGAACAAGAGGATATGATTTAATGCAGGGCTGAGAAGTGGAAACAACCCAAATGTCCATTAACTAATGATTGGACAAACAAAATATGGTATCTCCAAGCAATGGAATATTATTCAGCCATTAAAAGGAATGAAGTTCTGAGACACACTGCAATGCAGATGAACCTTGAAAACATGCTAAGTGATAGAAGCCAGACACAAAAGACCCTGGATTCTTTGATTCCATTTATATAAAATGTCCAGGCCAATCCTTAGAGATAGAAGGTAGATTAGTGGTTGCTGGGGGCTGGAGGGCAGGAAGGAATGGGGAGTGAGCGCAGGGGTGCAGGTTTTCTTTTAGGGATGAAGAAAATGTTCTGAGATAGTGGTGATGGTTGCACAACGTTGTGAATATGCTAAAAACTACTGAATTATATACTCTAAAATGGTGCATTTTATGGTATGCAAATTATAGCTTGGTTAAAAAAAAAATAGGGAAATTAAAAAAATAGATTCTATGTAAAGCTTCCCAAATGTTGAAAATTAGAGTAAGAGGCTAACCTCTTATTTTGTGGGTGCGTGTGCTGCAGATGATTTAACAGCTCCCTCCACGGTGAAATAAATCCATTCCTTTCCCGGCCACTGCCAACAGCCTGCTTCGAGTCTTTGTCACTCTTGTGTGGATCATGGAATCAAAGGAGTTGACAGCTAAAAGCGACCTTAGAGATTCTAGCTCAACTCTCTTGCTTGTTGGACGAGAAAACTGAGTCCTAGACCGTCAAAGTGGCATGTTAAACTTTCCCTGCTTAGTGGCCGAGCTGGGCCTGAAATTCAGTGCTCTTCTTCCTTGACTTTTATTGCAATTGTTTTCTCCTTCTGTCCCTGCACCGATACAAATGTCCATTTCGCTGACCTTAATTTTCATGAAACACAGATCTTATGATGTCACCTCCTTACTAAAACGCCTTCAGTGGCTCCCCACTGTCTTCCAGTCCAAACTCCAGAATCACCTTGCATCTCTTGTCTGCCACCTCGATTCCCATGCCTCCCTAAACACAGTGTCCTCGCTGGCCCGGCTGACCTGGTCACTGCCTCTCAGCACACCAGGTGCTTTCCAATATCATGTCTTTGTTCATATTTTGTTACTAAACTCTGTATGTGTTTACGCCTTCATTCCTCAGTTAAATCCCAAGCTTCTTGAAGATCAGAACTATATTTTAGATGTCTTTGACCTCCTGGCCCACACTGTAGCTCTTGCACTTGGTGGGGCTCGGGAAATAAATGATTCCATTCATTCGTCTTTGCCACGATAAACCCAAGGAACGTCTTAGGGGAGTTTTGGCAACAGGTGACTAATTTGTGCCCCATCCTTATTCTGTCAGAAGACAAAAACTGAGCTTGCCTCTGGGTAACGTCTAGACAAAGGATCATAGAAACCGCTCACAAGATTGGATTTACTTTCAAAACGGCAAAACACGATGACTTAAAAACAACAACAACCAAATATTGTTGTGAAAGATAGAATTATGTCCCCTCAGAAGACACCTTCAATGTGTGCTATGGGCCGTGGTTGATGGTAATAATTGGATGATATTTATCTCATAATCCATAAAAAATGTTCCACCATGGTGCGGTATATTGATGAAGGGGTGTTGTGTGGTTATTCTCCACATGTGCATGATTGTTTTGTAAGTACACAACTTCTGTAATAAAAACATATTAAAAAAATAATAGGGTGTGTTGGGGGAAAAATACACCAAAAGTAAGATATGAACTATAGTTAGTAGTAAGATTTTTTTTTTTTTTACTGGGAGGTCCCAGGGATTGAACCTGGGTCCCTCCATATGGGACATGGACACCCAACCATTTGAGCCACATCCGTTCCCCAGTAATAAGATTTTGATGATATTCTTTCATAATTTGTAACAAATGTCTTACAGCAATGCAAAGTGTTGGTGGTGGGTTGATGCACGAGACCCCTGTATGGTGTTATGCATGCTTGCTTTGTAAGTTCACAACTTTTACTATACGCTTATTGTTTATGTATGTCATGTATGAATGATTTTTAAAAATCGGGTGGGTTGGGGGAAAAATACACCAAATATAAGATACTTTGGTTGGTAGTAATATTTTGAGGATGCTCTTTCATCATTTGTTAAAAATGTTTCACAACAATGCAAGGTGTTGGTGGTGGGGTGAGGTACGAGAGCCCTGTATGATGTTATGCATGCTTGTTTAGTAAGTTCACAACTTTCACAACACACTTATTGTGTTTGTATGTTTATATATGAGAGATTGGCTTCAGCAAATTTTTTAATGGGGAAAAAAAAAAAAAAAAAAAAAAAAAGACACCCTTGAGCCCTGACCCCGGTCTTGTGAACGGGGCCTTATTTGGAAATAGGGTCTTTGAAGATGTGATGAGTTAAGATGAGGCCAAGCTAGAGTAGGGTGGCTCTTCATCTACTTAATTGGTGTCCACAGAAGAAAGGGAGAATTGGACACAGACAGAAAGATGGAGGGAGAACGCCACGTGACAACTGGGCAAAGAGTGCCATGGATTTCTGGCCAACCCAAGAAGCTGCCAGAGGCACGGGGCAGGCTCTTCCCTACAGACTTCAAAGGGAGCACGGCCTCGCTGGGATCTTGATTTTGAACTTTGGCCGCCAGAACGTGAGAAAATACATTTCAGTTGTGGTAAATCATCCAGTGTGTTACTTTTTTATGGCAGCCTGAAGAACCTCAGACAATTGTTTGCTATCTAGCCATTCTATTTACTACAGCAGTAATTTGTGTTCATTGTGGAACATTTAGAAAATTCCAGGACTATAGAGGAGACAATTTAAAACTCCCATAATCCTAGCCCCTAGCAAATATCCATTGATTATCTCCCATTTCTGTAGGCATTTTCCTATGCGCACATATATCCCATGTACATATTGTTTACAAAAATGAGATCCCATGTGTATGCTGCTTTATAACCTGCCTTTAGGTTAAGTTTAAAATGAGAACTTAAAAACAAAAAACAGGGGGGCGGATATGGCTCAACTGGTTGGGCGTCCGTCTTCCATATGGAGGGACCTGGGTTCGATCCCTGGGACCTCCCGGTAAAATAAAAAAAAATAAAAAAAAATAAAAATAAAAAAAATAAAAACAAAAAACACAAATAATAAAATGAAAATTTAATAGCACTACATTACATGGAAAGAACTGTGTTGGCGTCGACTCAAGTGATTCATTTCGATGACATGGAGAAAGAGCCACTCAATATTTGTTTTGCTTCCTTGCTGTTCTTGGTGTGGCAAGGGGTAAAACAGACAGAGTTCTGGGCCCTCCTAGCTACGGCCTGTGGACACGGAGCTGCTTTATGTCTCTGGCTGTCCATCTCCTCACCGGCTCTAGGAAGGAATCAGAGAAATTAAAATCCTTGTCTAGCTCTAGAATTTTGTAAACTTTGTTTTAAGCTTCTCCCTGTCCCTTCTCTGTCCTTGGATATTTCAGAACCCTCTGAGTGCACAGGAGGGCACGGAAGGTGATCACTTTGTTCCCTGGTTTATGCCAGCACAGTGCCTGGCAAAGAACGGACACTCAATAAATATTTGTTAGCGAGCAAATGGATGAGGCGCTCGTGAATGGTGTCCTTTCTCATGGAAATCCTTAGCCCACACGGCCCTCTTTTGGAAGCACCGAATAGGAATTCTATATTTAGGTTCTCCGAATTGGGATAATAATACAAGTAACTAACATTGTGTGTTACTTGATGAATAGAAAGCTTTTTCCCATCCTTGGGATCCCACTCAGTCCTTGCTATGGCCCCAGGAGGAAGGTTTTATACCAGTGGGCTCAGGCTTCTGTGCCGACCTCCTGCTTTCAGGTCCTGCACCCTTTCTGCTGCACCTCTCTCTCTCTCAGGTACCCCATTTTCTCTCTGATTGGGAAAGTCACTCTCTGCAACCATCCACGCAAGCTTTCTGCAGAGGTTCTCAAATTTTAGGATCGTAAGACTCGCCTGGGATTTAGCAACCTGCACTTTTAATCATCCGTCATTTGGGCTGGTTTTGATGCAGGTGGTCTGAAAACCACACTTGGAGGAACACTAGCGTGAAATATTTCAGATTCAGTCGTTTGGCAAGCAGAGGAGGAGGCTGTGGCAAGGCCATTGGGACCTTCAGCAAGCATTAGCTTGCCCACAGCTTTGGTTTCCAAGGAGACCAGGGAATAACTATACAACAGTTGATGTTCATTAAGGGTGTACTGTGCTAACAGCTCTTCTAAGTGCTGACCATACATTACCTTCCTTAATTCTCCTAAGAACCTTAAGGGTGGGGAGGTGTCCTATGATTACCCCCCTTTCACACAGAAACCAAGGCTGAGACAAGTATGCCTGCTGAATCACACCCCTCCAAACACACAGTCACGTCCTCACCCCCGCCCCATGGGCATGAACCTATTTGTAAATAGGATCTTGGAAGCTGTTATAGTTTTGGTGAGGCCAGGCTGAGTGGGACTGGGCTTTCATCCAGTGTGGCTGGAGCCCGTGTAAGCTGAGGGCATCTGGACAGAGGAGGAAACGAGACAGACGGCCATGTGACGGAGGCAGAGAGTGAGTGATGGATGGCCGGTGAGCCGCCAGCACAACGCTGCAGACTTCACAGGGAGTCTGTCTGGTCCTGCCGATACCCTGGTTTTAGATTTGTAGCCTTCGAAATTGTAAGACAATAAAACCCTGTTGTTGAAGCCAACAAATTTACATAATTTGTTATAGCAGCCTTGGAAAGCCTTGGATAAGCCTTGGTTTATCTGTGATCAGGTGGAGTTGACAGCTGAGGGGCTGGGGATTAAGAAATTAAGCTCTATTTTGCACGGTTAAGGGAACCCAGCCCTTTATTATTTTTATAGCAACTTAGGGAAAGCTGGGCAATGTCATTGGCTGATAGAGAAATTTATATTTTGACTTCTACATCCTTGTTCTTCCACAGACATTGATTGTTTTTGGCAAAACTGTGAAAGAGGAAAACAAAACTGTGAGACAGGTGAAATTCACGTGGTGGCCCCTTCTTCTCCAGCTTCTACCCCTAGGACCCACCTCTCCTATGTTCTGAAACTAATGTTAACTTCAAAACTGAACTGTTTTCTCAGGAAAATTTCACCATTGACTAAGGACAAGATTTTTTTTTGACATTAAGGAATTATTGCTATTTTTAAATGTGTGATACTGGTTCTGTGATCGTGTTAAAGAAGACTCCTTAAATTTTAGAGCTATACACTGAAGTATATATGGATGAAATACTATGAGGTTTGAGATTTGCTTCAAAATAATCCAGTCTGGGAGTGGGGGTGGATGAAACAAGATTGGTTCCAGGATGAACTTGAAGCTGGCTGAAAAGCACGTAGAGACTTATTATACTATTGTCTTTAGATTTGTGCATGTTTGAAATTTTCCATAATTAAAAGTAAAAAAAAAAAGTATCTGTGTCCAGCCCCTCAGTTCCTTACACTCTTCAAGCAGATTGAATAAGTTGAACTGAAGCATTTGAGGTCAATAATGAATTAGTAAGTTGTTGTTCCAAGAGAATATTTACTTTTTTAGCAAGCATACTGAATGTCCTCCTGAATGTCTTAATTCAAAGGAAGCAGACTTTGTAGACCTTCCAGGAATTACCCCAATCTCAGGGGAAATATTTTGTATCAGCTCAAAATTTCCCCTTCCTCAATTTACCTCCCTGTAGCATGAGTCCTGATCTCTGACTTTGGGGACAATTTTGCTCATTGCTCCCTTTTTCTTTTCTGGTAATGTTTTGTAGGCTTTCAGTGGTCTCGCCCCCTAGACCCTCATTAATTTCTGTGAGTAGACAGGGCATGTTGAACCCATCCCGTAAAGCATGGGAGTTAATAGGGGTTCCAAGAGGTTAAGTGGATTTAGTTGGTTAATTAATTCCTCATTTATCCATCTCTCCATACAAAGAGGCAGCATGCATTGAGCGCCTACTGTATGTGACGATCCGCTGTGTTGACAGCATACAGAGGTGCCTCACATGGTGCCTTTGAGGCACTCACACTAGGGTGGGAGACAGTGGGCTGTGCACAGAGACATAAGTGAATAAACCGGAGAAGCCCAGGGCTTCTGGAGAGAATGAGACTCGTGCTGGAGCTTGTAAAATAAGCAGAAGTATGGGAAGCGGCTGTGGCTCAATCAGTAGGGCTCCCGTTTACCATATGGGAGGCCCCGGGTTCGGTTCCCGGGGCCTCCTGGTGAAGGCAAGCCCACCCGCACGGCGTGGTTAGCTGACCCAGTGAGCACAAGCAGCAAGGGGGGGATAAATGAATAAATAAATAAAATCTTTAAAAAAAAAAAAAATAAGCAGAAGTTCATCACCCATCCAAGTTAATCAGAACCAGCACTCAGGGATGCTGCCAGTCGTCTGGTCCAGCATGTAGTTCCACTTCTCTAGTGGCTTTTTTTCATCTCAAATCCCAGTTTTCTTTGTTCCTTATAACTCCGGCAAGATTTTTTGAAAGCCTTCTGACAACGATGCTGCTCCTACGCTGCACAGAATGGACGTCGGTGCAGGAAGGAGGGCCCCTGGGCTGCTGGGGAGGGACGGCTGGGACGCAGAACGCCCGCCAGCACCTCTCCGCAGCGCGGCCCCGAGCCTGGCCGTTCTCCTTTTCCAGCCACAGCACAAAGTGACCCAAACGACAGCTCCCGCGCGCTCCCTAGCCTTGGAGACTCAGGACGGACGCAGAGGAGAGCCTCACCCAGGTTTACCTGCTCGAGCAGCCATCACTCACCTCTCCCCTCACCCCCCCCCACCTGCACACAAAGCCACGGAGCGGCTTAAAAAAAAATAAACCACCCCCCCCCCAACCCCATTCTAAAATGTCAAGTGTTTCAGTTGTGAGAAGAAAAGAAAGCTGAAGCAAGCGTGACTCGTGCCAGGGGTAGCACACGTCGAGCTGGAGGCTGGAGGCTGGCGGCGACGCGCCCCGGCGGTCCCTGCCTCTGCGCTGTGGTGAGGGCTGGGATCCTGGGAGCAGCCTGGGATCAGCCGGTAAAATTCCACTACTCGCTAAGGCCCATTTGGGAGGTAATTGAAAAAACCCTGGGCCTTTCCCAGCCCCAAGCTGGTGTAGGGTATTGGGTACCCCCAGGTAAGCTGGTCTATACGGGAAACCGAGAAGAATGATTATTAATAACTGGAAAAAACCATGAGTATCTTTCCCTGCCCGGTGTCACGTCGAACCAGCTCCGCCTGCTCCTGCCAGCCAGCGAGACTGCTGGATTTCCTTGAAGGGTGTTGGGTTGCTAAGCAACGGCTCTGGCAGCATCCATCAGGCCCCGCGATGTCAGCCTTGAGTGTGGCCTGCAGAGCACGCCTGAGCTCCCCTTCTCCTCTCCCTCCCCCCAGACCCTTGCAATCCCCCTCCTCCCCCACCCGCCTCCAGCTGAACATGTTAATTCGCATCTCGGGGACAGGAGCTGTTCCAGGTGATTCTGTGTATAAAACACTGTTCTGCAGCACATGAAGGACAAATATTGTTTTTGGTTGCAAAGCAGGGCATGCAACTGAAAATACTGCTCATTATTACCTACAAGGGTCAGCTTTTATCCTGACCCTTGTTTATTATGTTATTATTACCTTGTTTATTATTGTTATTATGTTGAGGCATAATTTAAAAGCCCACATGTCAAATATACCTTTCTAAGACATCCCGGTGTGTTGTGCCTTTAAATCATTTTTTTTTTCCCCTCTCTCTCTGCCTGTACAGCATCTTATTTATACTCTGTTCTGTCCACGGCTCTCTCTTTCCCTTTGTTCTGTGGTCTCCCTGGTGATGGAGTTATTGTTTGTGTGTAGGGATGTGTGGACAAAAGGGAGGCTGATTCTAGGAGTGAGATGGCCCTGCAGTAACAGTTGGGGCTGCTGTGTACAGGATTGTCACCGTGGTGGGTTTTCTCTGGAAGTGCCCATTTTTAGGGTGGGCTTTTCGCCAGGGCATCGCCTGCTCCTTCTACTTCCTGTTGGAGGCAGCAGGCTGAGTAAGCTGGTGAAGCAGCAAAGGCAGCGAGAGGGAGAGGCAAGAGTAGCAGCTTTGGAGCCAGACAGAATTAGCTCCAAATCCTCTCTCTTCCCCCAGCCCGCTCTGGTGTCTTGGCACGTTACGGCTCCATCTCTGAAAAGGATGTTGCGAATCACAATCTCGCGGGTTGTTGGGAGGGCTGAGTGTGATAATGCATCAGTATGTGCCTGGCCCCCCGTGTCTATTAAATAGCAGATATTACTAAGCATGGAGTGAAACACAGATGATGCCCAGTGGGAATGGCATTTGAGATGTCATCTGCCTTGGCCAACAAGGAATTCTAGTCCCCCCACTTCTCCGTGCAGAAGCAGGGCAGGCTCCACAGGGATTGCCTCCAAGTTGGACAGGGTTGACCCTTAGTGATACGGCTGGGTTATAAGCACTGTTTCCAGCCCAGTGCTTTTTCTCCTGGGCCCCTTTGTCATATCTGTTGCCCCTCTTTCATAAAATTATCCCTTTGGGGCCTTATAATGGACTGCTGTCCCTCTTTATATAATCTGACAAGGCCAGCTGGCAGGAAACTTTGGCCGACTGCAGGAGCTTCGTGGTTTTAAGATCTGGAATTCCCTTTGAGGTCTGGGGAAGCTGAAGGATGTGCCCAAGGAGGCTGGGAGAACAACTGATAGATTTGCAGCTGATGTCTGTGTCTTGCTTGATGCCAGCACAGCTCCAAAGCTCTTAAGCAAGGTCTGTATCTAAGCCCAAGTGAGGCCCAGCTCTTAACCACGAAATATGTGGGGTGTGTTTTTGGAAGGTGACTTTCTTGTTCTGGGTTTTAAACCGCAGCAACTGAAGACGGTTAGTGCTAACAAGGTTTCCTCAGTCATTGCCAGAAACTCTATTTTATACATTTAAAGGAACATCTTCAAGAACCCAGAGAAACCATCCCCACTGAAGGAAAGCTGGGGTGTTCCTGCTCTGGTGTTCCCAGCCAAGGGGGGCTCAACTAGATCCCCTTGAGCCCCAGCCTGAGGCAGCCATGTGCTGCTGGTCCACTTGGGCATGCCAGTCCTTTGTAGGGACCTGGGAAGAACCACCAGGGGACTGCACTAGGCGTTCCCTGGATCAGAGCTGGGTGAGAAGACTAATGGGCAAAAGCGTATTTGAAGGAGACAAGGAGGTTGGTCCATGTCTTAGTTTGCCAGGCTGCTATGACAAATACCACACACTGGCTGGCTTAACGTCAGGCACTAGTCTCACAGTTTCAGAGGCTAGATGTCCAACATCTTTGGGCTATCTTTGGGGTTCTTTGGCTTTTCTGTCACACGACAATGCACATGGTGGCATTTTCTCCTTTCTTTTCTGGGTTCCATTGACTTTCAGCTTCTGTCTGCTCCCCATGGTTTCTCTCTCTGTGGCCTTCTCTAAAAGGCCTCCAGTAATAGGATTAAAACCTGTCCTGATTCATTTGGAAGTAATCTCACTGAAAGGTCCTACTTGCAATGGGTTTATACCCACAGGAATGGATTAAGATTAAGAATATGTTTTTCTGGGGTACATAATACCAAACCACCATACCTTGTAAAGCACTCTGTTCAGTGCCTGGTGTGCAGAATACTCCATAGATATCAAATCTCTTGCAGTTATGGCCTGAGCATCTCTCTGGAAGAGAAGTTTTTCACTAATCCATATTCTTTAGTACAGGTTAGAGATGACAGGGGATCCTAAGAAGCCCCAGTGTTACTCCAAAATGTGAAAACCTTTCACTCAGCCATAAACTTGACATCATGGCCTCTGAGGTTCAGTTCAACTTTCTGGGAGTAATATGTTTTCCCAGGATGCCAACAAATTTTCCTTCTTTTGTGTGGCCCATGGCATAGCACTGGCGCCTTGTGGGCTACTTGAAAATCAGGATCTGAGAAGTATGAAGCGTACCCAGTGATTGAACTGGTTCTTTAGTCTGAGAGGTGCAACTTCGAAGGGGAGTCCACATAGGAGCTGGGGTCAGGGGAGAAGGTGGAGGGACGGTGATTGTCCCAGATGTGCCATCTAACCTGGATCCGAGTCCAGCTTGACACAACCTTGGGATGTGATGGAAAGTGAAGAGCCGACTGTCTGGGTGAGAGGAAGCTCCAGAAACACCTACCTACCTCATGGGAGCAGAGATGGGTCCTTAGAGAAATGAGGGAGCTGATCTGCAGCCAGGCCAAGCATTGCCACTGCAGCAGGGATGTGGAGCGTAGGACACCCCTGCTTCCCAGCAGAGGGAGTGCAGGGGGAGGCTCTCCCTCCATGGCACTTCCCGCTCCTTTGGGGTTAAGCAAAAGTACTTTCTCTTTTCTCCTCTGCTCTCTCCTCTTCCTTCACAAGCAAAACTCATCGTGAAGATACAAAAAGAGTGCCAGGAAGACAAATTTCACATCTAGGCGAGGATATGGAAAGGCGATAGGGGCATATTATGAACTGGTAATACTACTGCTGCAAACTTTCCTGCCCTTCTGGATGAACTGTCACATGCAGTCTTTCAAGCGCAGAGTTGAGAAAGTAAAGGGAAAGTAAAGGACACCACCAGGGGCCAAATGAAAAGGGAACTGAAAGCCGGAGCAGCAAACACACGTCCAGCGCTGTGGCATCTCTTGGGGTCAGGGTGGGGGGTGTATGGGCTGGTTTGTGTAATCTGGGCACGTGGTTCATCGAGGCCATTCGTGTGGTTTCTGGTTTTTGGATCTTATGAATAGTGCTACTTTGAACTTCGTGTTCAAAAATTTGAACATGAAGTTTGGTTAGATACCAGACCTTTCTGTTGGACAAATATCTAGGAAAAATTGTTGAATCTTAGGTATGGAGGATACTGCTAAACCGTTTTCAAAGTGATCATCTTGTTTAAACTTCCAGTATATTAGCCTTTTTGTTGTTCCACATCCTCCCAACAATTGGCTTTGTCTTTCCCCTTCCTCATTTTAGCCACTCTGGTTGGATTTGCATTCCCATGTTGACTAATGACAGTGAGCAGTTTTTCATAATTATTTTGGCAGTTTGGTATATGTTTTTGGTGAAGTGCCTGTTCAAGTATTTTGCCCATTTTTCTGTTGGGGTGTCTGTCTTCTGCTTTTTGATTTATAGTTATTTATATATTTGTAATACAAATCCTTTGTCAGATATATGGAGTGAAAATATCTTCCCATTGTGTAGCTTGACTTTTCACTCTCTTAGTGGGTATTTTTTTTTGATGAACAAATGTTCTTGACTTTATTAAAGTCCAATTTATCAGTCTTTCCTCATGGCTATTACTGTATATGTGCTATTTAAGAAATGTTTGTTTACGCCAAAGTAATAATGATGTTTTCCATTGAGTTCTTCTAGAACTTTATTGTTTTTTTTTTTGTATTTGTTTTTCCCTATTTTTGTTTTATTATTTTAGAAACATTGTTTCAATCTTTCAAATTTAGATCTACACTCCATCTGGAATTCATTTTTTTGTATATATAAATGATTTTTGTGCATATATATATTTGATTCTTGTATATATAGAGGTTGATAATCATTTTTTCCAAAATGGAAATTACCCTACAAATTTACTGAAAAGAATATTCTTTTCCCTCTATACTTCATTGTTGTCTTTACCATAAATCAAGTCCTGATTAGCTTCTGGAGTCCCTATTCTGTTCCATTGGTCTATTTGTTTACTCTTGTGACAATATCACATTGAATACCATTACTGTAGCTTTATAATAAGTTTTGATATTGGTAGAGAAAGTCCACCAATTTTGTTCTTCTTCAAGATTGTCTTGGTTCTTGGCCTTTTGCATTTCCATATGAAGTTTAGAATCAGCTTGTCAATTTCCATGCAGACACACACATATATATTCTCTCTCTCTCTCTCTCACACACACACACACATACACACACACACACACACACTACACCTGCTTGGAATCACAAGTGGAGAAATTAATGCAAAAGTGATCCCAAGTGGTGATATCTCTGGAATGCCTGGCAGCACAAATACAAAACCTCTCTGGAGGGACATGCAGCTCAAGATTTCTAAAACAGAGGCCTACTAAATATAAGTTCACAGCCCGAAATTACAAAACATACAAGGAAACAATCTACCATAAGCAAGTATCAGCAGACAAAGCAACAGCTAGATTAGATCCCAAGAACTTCAGATAATAGAACTATCAAACAAACATATTTAACATGATTAAACATTTAAAAGAAAGAGTTGAAAATATATAAAGAGAATAAGACATTATTTTAAAAATGAGCCATATTTAAAAAATAACTAAATAATACTAAAGAACTGAAAAATATATGGTCCCTAAAGTTAAAATTCAATGGGCAGAATAGACATGAATGTAGAAAAACTAGGAAATTGGAAGGTAGAAAAGAGGAAATTTCACAGAAAGCCACTCAGAGAGATTAAAAAAAAAAGAGAGATGGAAAACATGGAAGAGAAGTTAAGAGACAAATATGAAAGGATGAAAATTTCCAATAGACATCTAATGGATTTACAGAAGATAAGAAGAGAGATAATGGAGAAGAAGCTGTACTAAGAGAGACAATGGCTAAATTTTCTTCACAATTGATTAAAGCCTTGAATCCTAAAAATCAAGAAGCACAGTTAGTCTTGAAAAGAATTTGAAAAATACATCCAGGGAAAAGGGGAAATCAATAAAAAAGGATAAAAGGAGGGGGAAAAAAAAAACAGAGAAAAGACAGAGTAAGTAGAAAATACAAAATAAGGCAATAGTAATAAACCTAAACATATGATATGGTGATCATAATAAGAATAAATAGAATAAATCATTTAGATAAAAGACAGAGAGGTTAGAATAGGTTAAGTACACAAACAGACACATAATCCCACATGTCTCCTATTTAAAGAGTGAAACAGAAATGTTGAAAAAAAAACGAAAAAAAAAAAATACACTAAGAAAATACTAATCCAAGGAAAACTAGTGTAGCTATAACATTGTACAAAGTAGACTTTAAGGATAAAAGCAATATTAAGGAGAGAGATGGTCAATACATCTGTCTTTCTGATTAGAAGATGGAGAAAAGTGGATTGTGGTAGCTGGAAAGTGTAGGGAAAATTCTGGAGAGGAAAGGGTGAGAGAAGGGGGATTCCCTAATTTTGTGTATGAAATAACACAAGTCCTGGCTTGGCCCTGAGTCACAGGTACCTAGGACAGACCTAAAGTAGTATCACAAAGGCTTTGAGAACTGAACTGACATCAGAACCCTGCAATCAAAAGGTGAGACAGACCTTGCAATCTGAACCCATCTGGGTTGAATGCCTGATAAAACTAAAGTAAAGAAAGAAAAACCAACATTTTCTAGAGGTTTTTAACAGTATGCAGAGTCTCACGGCTTAATATTCAAAATGTGCAGGTTATAATCCAAACTTTAAAGCAACTGCTATAATCATACCCATGAGGTAAAGGAAATCACTTTGTAAAAAAAATATTTATTTATTTATTTCTCTCCCCCATCCCCCCTTGTTTTGCATTCACTGTCTACTCTCTGTGTATTCTTCTGTGTCTGCTTGTCTTCTCTTTAGGTGGCCCTGGAAACTGATCCTGGGACCTTCTGGAGTGGAGAGAGGCACCAGATTTCTTGCACCACCTCAACTCCCTGCTCTGCTACATCTCCTATTGTCTCTCTTTTGTGTCTCTTTTTGTTGCATCATCTTGCTGCACCAGCTCTCCATGCAGGCCAGCACTCTCATGGGGGCCAGCACTCCGTGTGGGCCAGCTTGCTTTTTAAAAGGAGGCCCCAGGAATCAAACCCTGGACCTCTTATATGGTAGACAGGAGCCCAATCACTTGAGCCACATCCGCTTCCCAGGAAATCACTTATGAATGGAAAAACAGAAGTGTTCTGAAGAGAAATAGAAATGATTAAAAATAACACAGTAGGGATTTTAGAAGTGAAAATTATAATATCTGAAATAAAAAATTCATTGAATGGGTTCAATAGTGGAAAGGAGTTGGCAGAGGAAAAAGTCAGTGAACTTGAAGACAGAGCAGTTAGAAATTTCCCAATCTGAAGAAGATAGAGAAAATAGATTGGGAAAAAAAAAAAAAAAAAAAAAAAAAGAACAACATCATAGGAACCTGTGGAACAATATCATTTTTGTCATTGAAGCACCAGAAGGAGAGAAGAGATTGAAGCAGAAAAAAAATGTGAAGAAATAATAGCTGAAAACTTCACAAATTTGACAAAAAACAAACCTGTAGATTCAAGAAGCTTAGAAAATTCCATACAAGATAACCGAAAGAAAATCATACCCAGGCACATAATATTAAAACTGTCGAAAGCCAAATATAATGAAAAAAAAAATTGAAAGCAAGTAGAGACTTATAAGTAACCCATTACATATAAGAGAACAACAATTTAAATGACTGAGAATTTCTCATCAGGTACCACAGAGCCAGAAGACAGAAGAATAACATCTTTAAAATGCCTAAAGAAAAGAAATGTTCAACCCAGAATTCTATATGCAGAGGAAACACTTCCAGGAATAATGGTAAAATAAAGACCTTCTTCGCCATCTGATCTGCTCTAAAATAAATACAGAAAGGAGTCTTACAGACCAAATTCAAAGGATACCAGAGGGAAACTTGGAACTTCAGGAATGAAGGAAAAGCAACAGAAATGGTAAATATCTGAGTGACTAAAATGGATTGTTTTCTTCTCTTGAGTTCTTTAAATATATATGATTGCTGAAAGCAAAAATTGTAACATTGGTGAGGTCCTCAATGTATATAGATGTAATATATATGAGAGCTATAACCTAAGGAGGGGAGGGTAAAGAGATGGTTGTAAGCCTTCTACACTTTACTATGAAGTGATAAAATAGTAACTCATAGGAGATTATGAAAGTTAGGAATGTAAGCTGTAATTCTTAGAACAACTACTAAAAAAAAAAAAAAAAAAGAAGAATATAAAGAGATATAGCCAAAAAAGTCAAAAGACAAATTAAAAGGAAATACTAAAAAAATTTCAAATAACTAAAAAGAAGAAAGCAAAGAGGGAACAGAGACTGAAAAACAAAGGGGACAAGTGGAAAACCAATAACACAGTGATAGACCAGCCATATCAAAAATTAGGTTAAATGTAAATTGTTGAAACACAACAATTAAAAGACAGAAATTGTCAGAGTGGAGAAAAACAAGACCCAAAATGTAAGCAGTCTATAAAAAACCCACTTCAAATATAATGACATAGGTTAAAAAAAGAAAATACATAAAGCAAATATAAAAATGATATTATCAGGCGGTAGATACCTGTGAGTTAATGATATTATGTATATAATTATGTATATGTTTGAATTATTCATAATAATAACAAAAGGAGGCTGGAGTTTTTAAAACATAATTTTGCTCTAAAACTTCTGAGATTCCCATTTGTCTCTGAGATAATATCAGTGCTTTAGTTTAGCACATAAGAGCTTAAAGCCCGGGGGGCGGCTGTGGCTCAAATGGTTGGGCATCCGTCTCCCATGTGGAGGGACCTGGGTTCGATCCCCAGGACCTCCTGGTAAAATAATAAAGAAAAATATAGAAGGTGCGCAGACCGCCAGGTCCCGTGAGCAGTGCGCCAGGCCCCCCTGAGCCATGCAGCAAGATGATGAAGTAACAGGAGAGTGACACAAAGGAAAGCCAAGATGACACGCGCTGAAAAAACCAGGAACTAAGGTGGTGCCGGTGGCAGAACAACTCTCTCCCACATCAGAGGTTCCCAGGATCGAATCCTGGTGAAGAGAGGAGGAGAAGGATGAGAAGAGAGGGCAGGAAATGGATTCAGAGAGTTGCCCAGCAAATGGACACAAGAACAGCAGAAATGAGGGGGCAGAGGGAGGGGGGATAAAAAATAAATAAATCTTAAAAAAAAAAAAGAAAAAAAAAGAGCTTAAGGCCCCAACCTGTCTACCTCATCTAATTTCCCTCTAGTCCCCTGTATAACTAAATCAGTGCAGTGGCCAGTAGCCCAGAATCTGGAATCAGGCTGCCTGACCTCAAATTCCACTTATGCTCAGTGATCATGGCCAAGGGATTTAATTTCTTAAAGCCTCAGAAGACTTCAATTGTAAAATAGGCCTAACTTTACCTTCCTAAAGGACTATTTTGAGGAATAAATGTAATAGCATGCCTAAATACTTAGCATAATGCTTGGCACAGAGTAAGTGTTCAACAAATATTAGTCATTATTAGCCAGACTGATTCACCCACTGTTCCAGAAATGGTCTGTATATAGTCTTACCTCCTTACCTGCCTTTTCTTACTAGTAAACCTCAGGTTGCAACCTACTAATGAGTCATGAAATCAATTGACTTGGTCATGATCAATACCAAAAAAATTGGCATGAAATAATATAGAAGAGAATACCATGAAATGGAAGGGAAAGGGAGAGAATGTAATGAAATGAATGGAGTGCAATAGAATGGAATGGAATGGGATGGGATGGGATGGGATGGAATGGAATGGACTAGAACAGAATAAAGGAAGTGACTTGTGTGTATGATAAGTATTATTTCAGTGTATGGGTTAAAAATATATTTCTTACTATGGGTTTTGGCTGAAAGAAGTTTGAGAAACATTGGCTTCCATGATTCCTTCTGCCTGAAATAATAAGCTCTCTGCCCCTCTCCAATGGATTTTCAAGGCTCTACTTGAGACCATCTCTTTGAGAAGCTTTCACATGATCCCCTGGGGTATGAGCTGCCTGTTCTGGTGGGTTCTCAGCTCCAGCACCTTTCCTCCCATCTCCTACACAGTGGAGGCTATTGGATATTTGCCTGCTGGCAGAGCCTCAGTTCTGCAAGGATCAGGCCTGTCTTTGCAAAGTGTCAGTTTTGGAAGCATACTGAGTAAGTCTCGTTGCAAGTCCTGCTCTGGCTTGTGTTATGGATTTCCTAATTAGGTTTCTACCTCACTCCTGTAACCCAGCTCCATCTTGCACTTTGACTCTAATAACTGGGGCACAGGATTTGGAGTATGGGGCCTCTCAGGGCACTACTGTGGCTTAGCAAATCCTTAGACAGCCCCTTTCTGCTCCCTCTCCTGGTGGCCATATTGGGGGTGGACCCTGCTTGGCTCCCCTAGAATGAGCTCGGGGACATTCATCCGTTTGTTTATTTAATCGTTCAGTGCATACCTGCCTGGTCCAAGCACCAAAGGAACTGGAAGCTAAGAATACAATAGTAAAGACAGAATGGCCTTTGCCTCATGGAGCTTTACGCATCTGTGTGGGAGTCAGAAAACAAGTCAGCAAGCAAATCTATTACTACAAATTGGGAAATGGGAGGGTTTGGTAATGACAGCAGTAGGAAGAGAGTGGTGGGGGAAGCGCTCTCTGAAATCAGGAGGGTGAGAAAGATCCGGCCATGTGGAGAATGTTCCAGATTGAGGAGGCTGGGTGTGTGAAGCCCTAAGATGGAGAAAGGCTTGGAGTTTCAAGCTTCAGGTATTCAATCTGTCAGCGCATCCTTTGGGCTCTACCTTCCCAATACATCCAGAATTGAATCACTTCTCACTATGTACCATCTTCTGCAAGGAACCAAAGGAGGCCATCGTGGCCGCAGCACAGGGAGGAAGGGGGAGATGATGTGAGAGGTTGCAAGTGGCCAGATCACGCAGGACTTTGGAGGCCCTGGAAAAGGGTTTGGCTTCCACTGAAATCTATGAGAAGGCATAGGTGGGTTTTGAACAATGGAGTGGCAAATATCAGTCAGATTCTAAGACCAGTGCCTCCTGTGGGGAGGAAGCCTCAGAGTGGGTAGGAGCTGAAGTGAGTTTACCTACGGCTGTCCAGGCAACCGAATATGGGTGCTGGTAATGGAGATGGAAAGAAAGAAACCATTTAGAAGGTATTTAGGAGGTAGAATGGACAGGACCTGCTGAGAAGTGAGAGGTGGCTGGTGAGTGTTTGGCAAGGGCATCGCCTCTTGAACTCAGTTTTTCCCACCACTTGTCCTTGGCCAACCTGTCTTATTTCCTCATCCTCCTTCCTTCTGACCTGGCCCACGACACTCCCTCCATTCTGAGCCTGCTTTCTTTCTTTCTTTATTTTTTCTGGTCATAAAATATTTATTTAAAGTATGCTTTAGGGAATATAGTGAATATAAAATTTAGGACCCCAATATGAAGCAATTTCAGTCTTCTCAAAAGCCAGCACTGCCCGGATGTAAAACCTCCCTAAAAGCAGCTTGACCAGTACATAAATGACTTTTCTTGAACATTTACAGCTAGAGCATCTGAATACCTCTTCTAAGTGCAAAACCTCACCACATTACACTAATGCAGCAATAATGCATCCATACTGGTTTCATTAATCCTTAGTAGCCAATTTGCATAAAAACACCAGGAAAACACCCGAGTTAGAACTCCTGTGGTATTTGCTTTCTGCCTCTCTGCTGCTCATGTCACACATTGCCTGGTACGATGGAGCATCTGTGTGTGTGTGTGACTCTCCAGGTGGACTGAAGCTCCTGCACGGCCCTTTCTGGTGTCTTACTTCATCTCTGAGGACACTCAGTGTCTTCCACTTGGGCCAGCCCTTTTTCCTTGAGCCCCGAGACTCATCTCTCCAACCCTCTAGTCAATGCCTATGCCTTCATTTGAATGACTAACAGGCATCTGTCTGAAACCAAGCTCCTAAGATGCCTCGAGCTGTTCCTCCCACAGTCTTCTCTCAGTTGATGGCAACTTTATTCTTACCCAGTTTTTACCCAGGCCCAAAACTCTGGAGCCATCGTTGATCCCTCTCTATCCCTCACACCCCATATTCAATCTGCCAGGAAATCTTCTGGGCTCTACGTTTCACAGTAGCTATGCTCTATGAAGTTGCCATGAACACTGAGTTAGCAAATAACTGAACCCATTGCCCATCGGGAAAATACAGCTAGGTTCCTTCAAGCCTCTGGTCAGTTTCATGATCCAATGATCCATAAGCTTGTTTTGTGTGTGTGTCTGTTTAAAGACACCTTTTGAGGAGTGGATGTAGCTCAAGCGGTTGAGTGCCTGCTTCCCATGTACAAGGTCCTGGGTTCAATCTCTAGTATCGGCTTAAAAAAAAAAAAAAGATACCTTATATCTTTTGCTTCCTCCTTAAATTTGAAGGCCATGACTCCTCAGAAATTCTTTGTTTCACCAGCCTTTCAGAGGCTGCATCTCTTTAACCTCATCTAGAAACAGTATCATTGCCTTCAGAACATTTTAGAGCAACGTTTAAAACAAAGCCTCTGAACATAAATTTAAGCAAGTTTAATCATAAACTGGATTGGGGGCCAGGTAATTGGAGCTCATTAAATAGGCACTGACTCATTAACTCACGGCCAATAGCTGTAATGCCTGAACGACACTTCTACTTTCTCTGGAAGGCACATCACAGGCTTCCTCTTAGGAACACTAGACAGCACTTCAGCACCACATTTTTTTTTTTTATTTTTTTTAATTTTTTTTTTATTATGGGTAAAAATCAAAATTCTCAGCACCACATTTTAAACAAGAAAATCACCAACAAAAAAACACAAAAATGTGGAAAATGTGCCGCTGAATACACTGCAATAAGGACACCTGCTTACAGGGTGGCTGCGGAAGGAAGTAGGCCTTATTCCTCCGCAGCTAGGAACATGTGCAACCGGCAACTTCAAATTTTCACTATGCATGTCTGGGAAGAACCACGAAAGCACCATGAATACAGAATCTGCGGTAATGAGGACAGACTATATATCCAGAATCAGACCACATCTCAGCAGTGCCCTGCCCACCCTGCTTCAAGCCAGCACCACCTCTCACTTGGAGGGTGGCAGCAGCCTTAGGAGGGTCCTTCTGCTCTCACCCTGCCTCTCTGCCCTCCCCAACCCCACTCCATCCATGCCTAGCCCCTTGTTCTTCCTGGGACACGTGGTCCACTCCTGCTCAGACCTTTGCTCCTCCTTCTGCCCGGCAGCCTCCCCCCACCCTCCCCAGGTGTCTGCTTGGCTCCTGCCTTGCCTCCTTTTAGCCCTCACTCTAATTCTCCTTCTTGGCAAGATTCCCACCCCCTCAACCACTTACTCCACCCTTCAGATCCATTTTTCTCCATAGCACTAATCGCCCTCTAACATTCTATATAATTCTTCTTCTTCTTCTTCTTCTTCTTTTTTTTTTTTTAGGTACCAGGAGTGGGAGATTGAACTCGGGACTTCATGTGTGGGAAGATGGTGCTCAACCACTGAGCCACATTGGCTTCCCTGAGTTGGTTTTTTTTTTTTGTTTTTGATTTTTCAGGAGGGACCTGAATGAAACCAGGACCTCCCACGTGGGACAGGGGCACTCAACTGCTTGAGCCACAGCCACTCCCTATATATTTATTCTTATTTAATCTGTCTATTTTCTGTCTGCTCTTGCTGGAACATAAGATTCATGAGGGCAGGGATTTTTGTGTTTTTTCTGGTTGTGGTTGTTCACTGTTGTCCCCCTACTCCTAAAACGCTGCCAGCAGGGCCAGCCACGCTCACAAGGGCCCCGTGCTTGGTTTGTTTATTAATTTTTAAAGTTTATTCCCCCTCCCCCAGATGGTTCTCTTTGTCTGCTCATTGTTGGTTTGCCTTCTCCAGAAGGCGCTGGGAACTGAACCCGGAACCTCCCACATGGGAGGGGGATGCCCAACGGCCTGAGCCACACCCGCTCCCCTCACTTGGTTTAATGCTCTCCTCTCACGGTCTTGAACTCCTCAACATGCTTTGAACAAGAGGCCCCTCCGTTTTCCTTTTGCTCGGGGCCCTGCGAGCCGGTTCCCACCGCCAAGCATTCAGTAAACACCTTGCTGAATGGGCACGGAAGGCAGCGGCTTGCCAGGCAGAGGCACGGTGGATGCTGACTGGTGGCCTGACACGTGGCGCCCGTCATTTTTCATTCACGGTGTCATCCGACCAGCATTTATCTTAAGAGGAGAGACTGAAATTAAGGTTTCTACACACTGACAGCGAGCCTCCTGCATCACCTTGGCACCTGGCTGACCTGAGGTATTTAAATCACAGTGGCTGGTGACGGAGGTATGATTGCCCCAGTTACCGAGGAGACGTTCAGAACTGCCGAGGGCACGTGGCTCCTGAGAGCCACAAGCCATGACCCTGCCCCGCGGTCTGCCAGGCCAGGCCAGGCAGGGACAGTTCCTGTGTCCAGAGCCTTCTCTGGCCTGCGATCCCCAACCGTGGGCTGTTACTCCCAGGCTCCCGCAGCCTCCGTCTACCCTTTCTCACTTTATCCTTTCCCTCTGTGCCATTTTTTTCTTATTGTGGCTTTATCCCTGTGCCACCTCTCCTGGTTGGATTTAGGTCATTTCTAAGTGACTTCAAGGAGCAGGTGTGGAGGCCCTGGCTGAGGCAGGGGCTGCTGAGCCCTAAACTCACCGCTTGTAAATGTCTCCCCATCTGCCTTCACCGGCCAGGCCCTGGGTGTAGACAGAAACACACTTTTGACCACTGATTATTGAGGGCTGGGAAATGACAGGGCAATCCATTTTGAGTAATAACTTTTATAAGAAAGAGGAGAAAATGAAAGTAGTTCATCATGAGTTTTGTTAGACGAAAATGGCAATTGAGGTGGAAACACGAATTTAAAAACTCTGAAGTAGGCACAGCTGACATCTCACAGGGGTGAGGGCTGGTTTGTCTCAACTGGAACTTACAAGGTAAATGTGGGACCAGAGAGTACTTGGGAAATATACAAAAACCCATGCAATGGGAGCCACACGAGAAGAGGATGATTCCAAACATTTGTCCTTGGCATTTGACTTTGTGATTTCATTAGAAAATAGAGGAGAGGGGGCCTAAAGATCTTTAACCTTTCAACACTCTCAGGAAATTATTGGGATTATACTGTGACCTTGCTTATTGAGCTCAGAACTTCCCTGCCATATTAGGATACGTTGGTTGGCAAGTGAAAGAAAGAGAATCCAGCTCAGCTTAGGACAGGGGGGATTCCTTTTTTCTCTTGTGGTTAGACTAGACAGCAGAGGGGTTTGGAAATCGGGAATCTCTCCACCACTCCTCTCTCACTGCAGCTTGTCTCTTCCAGGAATCCTTTCCTGCTTGGCGGCATTCAGTTTCCCGTTGAGGATCTTTCTGTGGTCTTTATCCAGCATTGGCCGAGTGTCAGTCACCTTGGAGGGCTAATGGTTGTGCCTCCAGCTGCTGCCCCCTCAGTGGAGACTCTTCTTCCTGTGAACCTCGGCGACCTTGCAAATTTGCTGCCCTTTGTGGTATTCTCACTTGTCACCACCTTTTCCGTTGGGCACGGACCAAACGGCTTGTTCCTGTCTCAGCTCCTTGGTAAGAGAGGAAGACATAATCTCCCTGCAAACGTGGGGAGGTGCACTGAAATGACTTTGGCAGTTCTGGCTCAGAGCAGAAGGAAAACTCGTGGGCATTGTTCTTTCCGGCTTTACTATGTCTTCCAGGCTGGATGAACCTGCTGCCTCGCCTCCAGGCCTCTGTGTCTTGATGTCCAGAGGGACACAGCGATCCTCTTTTCTCCCAGCATGGAAGAGCTCTGACTGGCCCTGCCGGGGTTGGCAGAAGGGATGGGACCCTCTGACTGGCCAGCCTGGACCATCGTCACTGCCACCGCAGGGCGCGAGGCGTGGGCTCAGCCGCCCAGGACCGCACGGCCGGCTTGGTCGGCAGTGGGGAGAAGCAGCTGGCCACAGGAACAGGGAAGGGAAATGAGAACCGTCCATGAGACGGGCTTCTCTCCCCAGGCTGACTTAACGTTTGCCCTCTGCTTCTGCGGCCAAGCACCATTGTAAAAAGAACTAGCCCTTTCTCTCAGCCGTTTCCCTATTCTTTGGGGTTTTGTGTTCCGGTTAGAAACTTGTGGGAAGAAAAATGTCCCAATCTGAGGATCAACTTATTTCTTATTTGGGGGGCCGTGGACAAAATGTGGGCTCTGGAGTCTGACCAACCTACACTTAAATCCTGCCTCTCCTGCAGAGTCTGAAAACTTGGAAAATTACTTAGGTCCTGTTGACCTTACTTTCCTCACCTATAAAATGGGGACAAAATTAGACCCTTCTTAGCTTTATTGCAAGGACTAGACAACATGTATAACAAAATAGTGTAGGTCTCGGTAAATGTTCCTTTATTTACTTCTCCTTCAAGTGCCACCTGGGTTATTCTCCCCACCCTATCCCCAGTTATTTATTTATTTATTTTAAACTTTATTTCTAAAGAAGTTTTAGATTATAGAAAAGTTACATAGAAAATATAGGAGATTCCCATATGCCGCAGCTCCTCCCCCTCTCACATATTCCCCTGTTAACAACATCTTTCATTAGTGTGGTACATTTGTTACAATTGATGAACAAATACTGAAGCATGGCTACTATGGGTTATTCTTTATACTGCAGAAGCTTTGGAAAAGCACAGTGTGACAACCTGCGTGACAACTTAGCACGCCCTTATCATATCAGGCACCACATTCATTCCACTGAAAGAGTCCGCCTGCATCTTTTTCTTTTCCATCAGACAATAGGTTCTATGAGACCCAAGTCTCCACGTGCTATCCATTTTTATGTCCCAGGATCAAGCTCAATGACTGGAACACAGTAGGAATCCAATCAACGAGCAATCACTGAATTACTGAACCACAGACAGAGCTTTGGAGGGTGACTGATCCATGTTGCTTGAGGAAAGCAAGATATTAGGCCCACACTGAGCAAACATTCGCTCTCTTTCTGGACTTGTTTAACCCGAGGTATGTGTTTACCTGGGCCCAAAGGGGATGTTTAGGTGAACATGTCGTCTTCTTGGTCGGAGGCAGCCAGGGAAGAGGTGCAACCACATGCCTGGGTTTGCACCCTCCTTTCACCTCTTGCTTGTGTGACCTTGGGCAAGTTTCCTAATATCTTTGTCCCTCAGTTTTCTCATCTTTTTTGTTTTTATTTTTTATACAAAGCCAACTCCTTCCCCTCCCAGAGGGAGTGAGGCATATGGTGGGAGGAGCAGGCTACTGCCTTGTCCCACTGCCATCCCTCCTTTTTCCAGGGTCGGTGATGGAGGCAATGAGCTTGAGATGGGCAAAGTCAAGGAGGCTGTGAGACAGCGCATTCGAAATGGGGCTGTCATTGCCTGAGAGGGCACGGATGTCAGTCAGGTCTGGCTGCCCAGGGGCAGGACCCTGACTGGAGCCTGGCCAGCTGGAGAGGAGCTAGTGGGGAGGGAACCTGGTTTTCAGACGCTGGTCTCATTCAGTCATTCAACAAACATTTTTTGAGTGCCCACTTGTGCCAGGCACCATACTAGGTATTGGACTTATAGCATAGGACAGGCATGGTCGCTGATCCACAGAGCTGACATCCCAGCCGTGGGAAACAGACTAAATGTGCCAGCTCATTCTAAAGAGTGGTAAGAGCTTTGAGGGTAATAGAACAGAGAGCCGAGAGAGAGTGACAGGGGGCCATGTTAGCCCTGTGGTCAGGGAGGCTTCTCTGAAGAGGGAACACCTATGCTTTCAATGGTGCCTCCTGCGTGGTGGGCAGGAAAAGACAATCTGGTAAACATGTGGAGGAAGCAAGAGCCTCACCGTCTCTCCTTCCATGTAGCTCTGCCCAGGGTTGTTCTGCCTGCCCCTACCCAACCTTTCCAATCATCTTTAAAATGGGACAGTAGCAATGCCTACCATGGAAGATTGTTCGAATTACATGAGCTTATGCCAAACACTCAGGACATAGTATCTGTGCCACATGATATCTGCTCAGATGCAGCCAAATATGAGTTAGGCTATGGAAGGCATTGGCTTGCCAGTCACTGAATTTGTAAGGGTACAGGCTTAGCTGCTGTAACAAAGAGGCCCCCAAACCCAGTGGCTTACCAACATAGAAGCTGATCTCTTTCCCATGTCACAGTCCAGAGTTCAGCAGTTCAGGGCTGTCAGGTCGGCTCTGCCATCCTTGATATATGGTTTCCATCACTGTGTCAAGGTGACTGCTCCAGTTCTTGTTATTTCCTCCCAGGGGTGGGAAGAGGGAGAAGGGCTGGGGCCTATACCCCAATTTATTGGGGAGCAAGGTCAAGATGAGACGCCCATCACTTCGGCTAACATTACACTAGCCAGAACCTGGTCACTTGACCACACCACAGCGAGGGAGGCCGGGAAAATTAGTCTTTGGCCAGATACCCAGTTGCCAGCTGTAGTGTCATCCTACAGAAGGACAGAAGAACAGAAATTGGGGGCCAAGCACCAGCCTGCCCTAGCCACTTGGAGCCTCTTGAAAAGGCAAGAGCAACAGGTACCTTTCCAAAGGGCTGTCTGCTGGATTCCCAGCGGAAGCAAGTGCATGGTACAAAGCAAGACTCCCCAAGTACTAGAAGGGAATTTAGGAAATGATTCAGGCTCCTTGGCTGACTCATGTGCTGAGCATCCTGGAGAAAAAAAGCAGCCATACACCCATTTGGGCCTTGGGGTTTAGTTTATAATACTAATAATGACTTTGGCTCAGAAAACTTCCTGAGGGTTAATGAATGACTGGCTTGGATTAATAGTCCAAATCGCTGCTGAAGCCTATCAACTCCTTCCAGCTTCAGATTAATCTACAGGAAATTCTTTATACACCCAGCTATTACTGTTTCAGTCTCACAAAATAAAAATGAATGGATGCTTCATTGGAACTTAGAAAAAAATTTGGTCACCATTGTGTGTGGCCACCACATTCTTATGCTTTTTTTTTTTTTTTTTCCCAGGCACATTTCCTGCATTTTCTTTGGTTCCCTTCCTGGCTTCGGTTTCTGCAGTGGCAGCAATAGCAGCAGCAGCTGGCTGTTTAGATTAGCTTTAATCCCCTTGCTACTTAATATTGCTCTTGGTAATGCTTATCGTGCTTGTGAATACCCATATAGGTTTGTCTTCCCAGCTAGACTGGTCGCTCCGTGAAGTCAGAGAGAACCAGCGGAGCCTCAGCTTGGCAGGGCACGGCCACAGCGGTCACTCACTGACTTAGTTTGCTGGAGTTGTTGTAACAAAGTGCTACAAATGGGGTGGCTTAAAACAACAGAAATTTATTGTTTCATGGTTTTGGAGGCTGGGAGTTTGAAATCAAGGTGTTGGCAGGGTTGTGCTCCCTCCATGTCTCTCTCCGGGCTCCAGGTGGGTGGCCGTGGCGTTCCTTGGCTTGCGATGGCATCACTCAATCTCCACCACCGTCACATGGCTATCTCTTTCTCTGTCTCTCTCTTACTGACCATGTCCAAATTTCCTCTGCCCTATTGGATTAAAGGCCCACTCTCATCCCATTTAATAACTTCTTCAAAGAACCTATTCCACAATGGGGTCACATCTCTGGACCGGGAGGGGGGGGGTTAGGACTTGAGCAAATCTTTTTGGGGACACAATTCAGTCCATGACACTCACTAGAAATTTGTCGAATTTAACAGAGTCAAAAGCTGCAGAATTTTAGACAACTGACCCTCAGTGCAGTGGAGTCCTCAAATCAAACCTGGTAATCTCTGTGTTTAAGCTGGTTTTGAGGTAGTATACTCTCAGCTGATTAAAAAGTTATCAGAGTTACCCAAGAGAACAACCAGAAACAGAAAGTAGAGGGTGTAGAAGATGGTGTCCAGTGCCCTCAGACGTTGACTATGAAGAAAACCCTGGGCATGTGAAGTCGCTGGTGACTCTCCTTGTCTGTGGGGACACCCGCTGCCTCCCTGGTCTTGGAGTTCTCTGCCAGGAGATGTTATTGATGAAAAAACCATGTTTCCCTTGGGGAAGTCCCTTGGCTCAGGGAACTAGGGTTTATGGACTGCTCCAGATTTACTCTATTTAAACTCCTGTCTGCTTGCCTGGGTTGGCGTCAGCATCTCCAAGGACTTGCCAAGTGAAAGGTGTAACTCCCGACTAAAGTTATCATCAGCAATCTTGTCCCTGTGGCTTGGTGAGCCACACAGTATGATGATATCCACAGAAACCTGTCTCGGTAGAGGATGGGTACCTCGCCATCAATACTCTACCCTGATTCCAGCACTGATCCCCCAAGGTGGGCTTCACACTCCAGCTGCCCCTAATGTCCCCTAATTGAATAGGGTCCCAGCTAGAGAAAATCCCTGGCCACAAGGGAGGTGTTTGTGACTTTTAAACCAGGGGTGGAGGGTAAATTAAAGAAACAGGAAGCCTGAGCAGACACAGGGGGAGAGGCTAGGTAGAAATAGGATTAAGGGCTTAGAAAATGCTTGTTTCCTTCTGTTGTTCTTCTGAGCACTGATAAGGGGATTTCAGAGTTTTGGGGGAGCGCCTTGGAAAAGAATGAGGGAGTTTAATCAACTTGAGGGATCTGTCCAGCGTGGGTTTGCCAGTGTTTGTTAGATGGTATGTTTGCCTATGAAGTTAAAGGTGCCAGAAATAAAAATTAAAGCCCCATAACATTAAGCTTTGACATGTTGTCCCGTTCAGGCTAGGGGTCTTTTGCTTTTATTTTTTCTTTCCAACCCAGGGCACAAACCATGCTGTGTGCTCCCTGATAATACTATGGAATTGTGTCCAAGAATGCATCTAACTAGACATGTATTTATATATAAACATATAGATTATGAGAGCTAGGTGAGGTCAACATTTCCAAATCAAAGGGAGTGGATTATAGTGGAATTTTCATACATTAAAAATTGAAGAGCTCAGGAGCAAATGAAATGTCACAAAAAACTGCTTTCTTGGACAATGATAAAGGGACAGATGCCATCGAAAGCTTTAAGAAAATAAGAAAGCTCTTCCCTCACCCCACCAAGCAACCATTGCCTATCAGGTTGTATTCCACCAGTAGCATCTGAGGCATTCCGTATCCTCTCTGGGCCTGGGATTTCTCCTTAAGCACAATGAGGTACCTGCCCAGTCTACCATCCTAGGGGGTTTGGAAGAGCTGAAAATAAAAGAAAATTCAACACATGGCAGGTGAAGAAGGATGGGCTCAGGCACAAAAATGACTGACGTCCATTAGTGATGTGCTGGTTCTTGGGTCTTCTCTAGGAAATGTGTCCACTGAACTATCACCATCAAGACCTGAGCCCCAGCTTGTTGGTCACATTCTGTTATTTCCTGGGGCTCACAAGGTCCAGTGCTTTTGCTTTCTTTCAGACCTTTCTGTGGGCTCGCTGCTTTAGGGCAGCTTGTGGTCTCAGCAATATCATCGTTTTCTACCACAAGATGAAGACAGTTCTGACTAGAGAAACAGGCATGACATTTAACTGAATGACATCTTTTTACAATTACTGGGTCTGACCAAGTTTTCATTTGGAGTTCTCAATTTTCCATTGGGTAGTTTGAGTACAATTCAATGACATGTCCTCTTTCTCACGTTTCTTCTTGCTTCTGCTAACACACATGCACACACACCTGATTTTATCTAATTTGTCTCTTTCCCAACTATTAATCCCTGAATTGCTGCAGTCTCAGGAGCAGTGTGGTGTCACAGAAAGAATGTGAGGCTTAGAATCCAAAATCCAGAGCGTGAATTCCAGCTCCAATTTCCTCCGAGTGACTTGAGGCAGATCCTTGAGCCTCTCTGTTTACTCATTGTATTAGTTTTCTATTGCTGTAACACATTGCCACAAACCTTGTGGCTTAAAACCACGCACATTTATTCCCTTACAATTCTGGAAGTCAGAGGTCCAAAATCAGTTTCACTGGGCCAAAATCAAGGTGCTGGCAGGGCCACACTTCCTCTGGAGGCCCTGGAGGAGAATCCCTCTCTTTGCCTTTTCCTGCTTCTACAGCTGCATTCGTTGGTTCAAAGCCAGCGGCAGAGCATCTTGCTTTGGGGGGCTCATTGCCTTCTTCTATGTCAAGTCTCCTTTGTCTCCCTCTTATAGGGACATTTTGGGATTGCATTTAGGACTCACCCAGATAGTCCATGTTAGTCCCACCTTTCAAGATCCTCAATCACATCTGCAAAGTCTCCTTTGCCATAAAAGGTAACATTCATAGGTTCCAGGGATTAGCATGTGGACATCTTTGGGGACCATTATTCAGCCGATCACACTCATCTATTAAGTGGAAATAATAATTCCTCTCCTATAGGACACAGAATTTAAAGAAATAACCTTGGTGAGAATACACATAGTGGAAGTCGATAAGCGCCTGTGTCTGGGGAGGGAGGGGACGGCCTCCCACTGGCTGGTCTCTCCTCCGAGACTGACACCCTGAAGAAGGTTGCAGAGCCAGGGCTGACGTGGGCTGTGCTGTGTTCAGGGGCCAAGGTGGCTAGAGGTGCCAGCAGCCCTGGCCAAAGGAGGACTCCAGGAGCAAGGTCCAGAACAAGGCCGAAGACGCTTCAAGGAAGGGTGCCCGGAAGCTCCCGACAGGGGCCAAACAGGGAACGAGGCTTTAAGATGTCCTCGTTGAGCATGACACGGCTTAAATCAGTATCTCCCAAGTGGGAAAATTATGAGATCTGATAATACCTGGTTACCCCACAATGCAGCCCACTCCCCCGTCTTCATGCATGTGGGGCTTAGCCCCAGTGACAGCAGCAGGTTCCTTTTCCTGAGCTGGAGTGATGCTACAGAGAAGAGAAGACACACACACGTCCTTTGTTTTCAATAGGGTAGTGTGGTCCCCTGTCCATTGGCCTTTACTTAATCCCTCTTTCCCACCAAGTTTTGTTGTCCTGGTGAATGGGCTCACTCCCCTGTATTCATAGGGCAGAGGGGTTGGGACCAGTTTTTGAGGCCACTTCCTTGGAATTCTCATTATCCCTCTGGCCTCTGGGGAAGAACTGCCGGTGGTCAGTGGTGGTGGTGTGTTGGGGATTATGTAGGAGGACAAGGAAGAATGGGCCATGGGTCTACGGTCCCTGAGGGTAGTTCCTGGCGGGAGAAACCAGGAGATGAGGAAGGACTAGAGAGGGCCTGCCCCAGGGAACACTGGGGGCCCCCAAGTTCCAGCCATGAGATGAGGGCTTCTGCTCAGGTGCACCCTGTGAATTCATATCACATGTGCACGGTACATTTCTCATTTGTGCAGTTGGTTGAGCACAACTGATACTCTTTTGCTCACTTTTTAGAGAGTGGTTCGAGGCACTGGTCACGCTTTCCATCTGTATAGCTTTTCCTTGCCTTTCAAAGTGCCCAAAAATGATTTATCCCCTTTGACCTTCCTAGTCATTCAGGGCAGTGGTGGGCTGTAACACTGGTACTGTCATCCTCCACTACGCAGGAACTTGGCCCAGAGAGCTTGAGTGACTTCTCAGAGACACACAGCAAATGTGGACAACTCTGAGTCCAGTCTTCTGTCCATGACACCAAAAGCCAGGAACTTTGTCTGCTATGACCCTCTGCTATGAATTTATTCCTTCTGAAGATAGTTTTTTTTTTTTTTAACACCCCTCAGAACCATCTTGTTGAGGTAAACGGCAACCAACTATAGTAGTCAGGGCTCTCCAAAGAAACAGAACCGATGGGAGATACATATATGTAAATATTATGAGATTCCATAGGAATTGGCTCATGTGACCCATGGGGATTGGCAGGTCTGAATTCCATAGGGCAGGCTACAAGTTGGGAATGCTGAAGAAAGTTTTGATGAATTGCCTAGAAGAAGCTGGCTGGCTCACATGGAGATGGAAATAATTCCTTCTTTTTTTTTTTTTTTTTAAAGATTTATTTATTTACTTTATCCATTTTAACTGCCCCCCCTTCCCCATTTGCTGTTTTGTGTCCATTCGCTGGGCAGTTCTCTGTGTCTGTTTTCTGCCATCTCTTCTCATCCTCCTCCTCCAGTCTTTACCAGGATTCGATCCTGGAGACCTCCGATATAGGAGAGAGGTGTTCTGCCACCTGCACCACCTCGGTTCCTGGCTTTTGGAGCTCTTGGAGCATCTCGTCTTGTCTCTCCCCTGCGTCTCTCTCCTGTTACGTCATCATCTTGCTGCATGGCTCCCGGGGAACCTGGCAGCCCATGCGCCTTCTATATATATATATATTTTTTTTTTTTCTACCAGGAGGTCCCGGGGATAGAACCCAGGTCCCTCCATATGGCAGACGGACGCCCAACCATTTGAGCCACATCTGCCCCCCCAATTCCTTCTGATTGCTGAAATTTAAAAGCCTTGAATTTAGTAGATGAGACCTCTCTCCGTGCTGAAGGCAATCTCCTTTGTTGAATGTAGGTCTAATCAACCATAGACACAATCATCTCCAAATGGTTTAAATCCACAATGATTTAAATCCTCACAGTAACCACCAGACCAGGGCTTGCTTGACCAAATAACTGGACACCAAATCCCAGTCAAATTGACACATGAACTTAACTATCACAACAACCACCATGGTTTGCTCAAGACAAAAAGGGTCTCTGGGACGTGGGACATTCAGTGCTGGTCAGATGAGTTGGTAACCCTGGGTAGGGACTTCATAAGCACCCACTCAGGTGCCCAGAGGGGATTTGGGGGCAGATGGTCTGCCTGGTCTGCTTTCTCCAGTAGCTACACCATGCTGTGTCCTGTCACTCCAATCAGGAAACAGAAACCCCTCTAAGTATATGGAACACAGGGACTCTAGCACAGGGATTTGGTGGTTGGAGAACTGAGAAGCCAAACAGGGGACGGGCAAACAACCCAGAGATTAGCCGCGACAGGAAAGTGTTGCTGGAGCTCAGGGCCTGGGCTCCCCAGTGGAAGCTGAACCCACCATGTGCCTGGCCGGTGGAAGCTGGAGCCACAGGAGAGACCCTCGTGGAGCTGCTGCCCGAGGCACTGCTGGAGGCAGAGAGGAGAGGAATACAGGAGTTTCTCCCCACCTCTGGCCTCTCTCTCCTGGCCAAGTGGTCCTTGGCCTGACCCAACAGGGGCAGAGCAGAAGAGGTGGTCTAGGAATGCACACCAGGACGCCAGGCTTCCTCGGTCCAGCTTCCCGTCAGCAGGGACACACCTGTGGGGAGCTGCTCCTATTTTTTGGAAGTCCGGGGGGGTGGTGGAGACCATCAACTGCCTGGCCAGGCAGAACTTTGCTGCCTGAGGTCCAAGTCTTCTTCACAGGTGGGCCTCAGTGCTGTGACACACTTTTGGAATCCATCCCCTATAACAACCATCTCCTTGATCAAGAAAGCTTGGAATCATCAAGCATGTCAGCCAAAAGGCATCTTCGTGATCTGGTGATCAGAGGGGGGATGGAGGCCCTGTTGGCTGGTGCAGGGGTGGTAGCAGCGGTGTCAGGACTGGAACATGGACCAGTGGTTCTTCCACCTGCTGCCTCCACTCTCAGGAAAAAGCCGGCGTTGGGAGAGCACTGACGGAGGGTCCCAGACGCAGGCCTTCAAGGGCGACAGTGGGCTCCATAGCATGAGATGCTTGCCTCTTGGAGGCTAATGGCTGACGTGTGTAAACACCAACGGTTATTGCTTCAGAGGAAGAAAACCTTTTCAGGAAAACAAATATGGCGACATGTTGTGATTCTACCTTTATCTGAACAGAACCCAGAAAACTGGACTTCGTGGGATGCTTGGAATTGGATGAATTAAAAAAATTTTTTTCTTGTGTTTTGGTTCCCATTAATATTGTTCCTTCAAAAACTGCATAAATTATATGCGTGTGTTTATTTTACAAATTTTGTTTTTTTGAAGTACTGAAGGCTGGGGATTGAACCCGGGACCTCGTATGTGGGAAACTGGTGCTCAACCACTGAGCCACACTGGTTCCCGAATTGGCTCTATCGTTTGTTTTGCATGTTGTTTTGTTTTTGTTTATTCAAGAGGCACCGGAAACCAGACCCAGGATCTCCCATGTGGGAGGCGGGTGCCCAAAGGCTTGAGCCACATCGCTCCTTTACAAGTATTTTTTTGTGTTCTACCGTTCACTCACTCCACAAATATATACTGGATGCTTGATATTGGAAGAGGCATTGCGAGTGAAGCAGGTGTGGTTGGTTTCTTGCCAGCTTAGCTTACTATCTGTGTACCAGGTACTAGGGGGGAGGCACTTTGTCTCCTTCTGTCTTAGCACCTGCCCCTCCTTTCCTTTTTTCCTTAGCCCCAGCACCCTGGGAGGTACCATGCTATGAATAGTGTTGGATGGTGTTTCCCCCACTTTTCCTTATACCTGCTCTTGTGGAATGCCTAACCTTTGCACAGCCCATCCTCAGTAGTTTATTTATTTACTATCATGTGAAGTGTAACTTTCTTTATTCTTCCTGAACCAAATTTAACTCCTATTTTGACCTCCCATTTTCTCATGTCAGGTTAGGGTTCCCAGGCTTTTGCTGGGGTTAGAGCTAAGTTCCAGGGGTCCGCCTGGTTCTTGCTAATGTCCTTGGAAGTGTCCACAGTCATCGGTCCACATAGCGGCTGGACGCTCCCCGCAGTCCATCCACATGCTGCCTCACCCCGTGCCACCTTTGGGCACACAGGGATTGTGCTGCCGCTTCTGCCCCAGAACAGGACCCGGTGCTCTCAGGACTGGCCAAGGCCCTTTCTTCTGGGTGCACGGAGAGAAGACTTTCCTCCTCTGCGATCTGGCTGTCCCCAGCGCTACCTGAGCAGAGGGCCCAGAAAGCCCCAGTTATCAGACCCCACAGGGAGTTTGTCCAGCCCCAGCCGGGTGTGTGTGTGTGTGTGTGTGTGTGTGTGTATGCATGTGTGAGGCCCTTCTTGCCGGGCCCTGCCAACATCTCAGGGCCCGTTGTTCCCTGTTGATCCTCTTCTCGGCTCCGCACCCCTCCCTCCTTGATTCTAGGGGGAACTTACCTAGACAGAACGCTTAGGTGTCCTTCCAAATCCATCATCTAGGGATGATTTGGCCCTTTCCCCTTCCCTTGGAAATTCCAAAGCTTACAGATATTCTGTGATCACATCCCTTCGTTGAGGCAGTGGGCATCGAACCGCTCAGCTGTGATCTGTAACGGTTGGAGGGAAGAAGAAAGGGCTAAGGGGAACAAAGACATCCTGGGAAAAGCCATTGTTCCTCCAGAAACGTGATCCTGCCTTCTACTTGTTTGTATGTGGATAGCTAAAACCCTGGAAGCCCTGAACACCTGAATGTAAACAACGATCTCTGTCGATAGATTTGGGATGATTTTTCTTTTCTCTTTTAAATGATCTATATTCTAAACACTTTATGAACTTTCTTGGTAGATGATCTCATCCATACCCATGCCTTTAAATGTCATATATAATGTGCTAATAATTCCATTATGTCTATCTATAGGCAAAACCTATCCTCTGGGCTCCAACTGAAGACTCAGTGACTCCACCTGGAGGTCTCACAGCATCACCAACTTAAAAGCTGAACCTGTATTCTCTCCACCCCTATCCAGAACTTTAAAAAAGTGTTCTTCTCTGTGTCTTTCTCATTTCAGAAAAAGGAACCCCTTCCCCAGTTTCTTTTTTTTTTTTTTTTTCTTTTAGGAAGTACCGGGGATTGAACCCAGGACCTCGTACATGAGAAGCAGGTGCTCAACCACTTGTGCCCAGTATCTCTCCCCAGCCCCCAGTATCTGAAGTTAGACTTTTTGAGTTATCCTTGGTCCCGTCTCAGTCTTCTTATCCAATCCATTTGTTGCTGAGCTGTTTCCCTCTGTATTAACTTCCTACAGTTGCTGTAACAAATTACCACAAACTTTGTGGTTTCAAACAACAGAAATTGACTCTTACTGTTCTGGACATCAGAAGTTTGAAGCCAACGTGACAACAGGGCCGTGGTCCTCTGAAGCCTCCAGGAGAGACTTCTTCCTGGCCTCTTCTGGCTTCTGGTGGCTCCTGGCAATCCTTGGCTTGTGGAAACATCACTCCAATCTCTGCCTCCATCATCAGGTGGTTTTCTTCTGTGTGTCTCTTTGTGTCCTCTCTTCTTATAAGGACACCAGTCCCTAGATTCAGGTCACACCCTATTCCAATATGACCTCACCTTAATTAATTATATCTGCAAGACCCTATTTCCAAATAAGGTCACGTTCTGAGGTTCTGGGTGTTTGTAAATTTTGGGGAGACTCTATTTGACCCTCTACACCCTCCAAAACATAACCACTCTGTTCCACATTCAGTTCCAGAACAGCACAATCTCTCACATGCATGATGGCCCCAGCTCCTTCTGGATTTTATTGTTTCACTCTGGGTATAGTTTTCTTTATTGACTACTAGGGAGATGAGGTGATTATTAGCCATTGTTAAATAAACAGACCCCTGAGGTTTCTCATCCTGGGGCACCCTGGAGAGTGTCATCCACAAGAGAATCAGCTTTGCCACAAATGCCAACGAATGCCTACCATTGTGAATGTCCTTGTAACTTTTCATTTCTGGCTCATACTTGGAACTCCAACTTGCTTTCTCTGAGTCTCACTGGATATGGTGTGTCTCTTCTGATCAGTCACCTTGTAGGCTCAGAGCTCAGTTTCACATGCTGTGGAGGTTGGCTGCTTGCCTGATTTCTTTGACATCTGCCCAAGACACTGTCTCTCAAAGTCAGTTTCTTCTATGCTGTTGAGTCCAAGTTTAGATAGTTCCAAACAGGTCTCTGATCTGATGAAAATCCAAATGGTCACTTTCACCTGAAAATAGTTACCATTTATTTGATTCTCATTCTTTTTTGTACCTTCTAGGTATTCCATCTGGGATGATTTTCCTTCTCCTTTTAGATGCTGACCTGCTGATGGCAAATGCTCTTAGTGTTTTTACACCCAAATATCTAATTTCATCCTCATTCTTTTTTTAAACTTTATTTTGTACATTTAATAATTGAAAACATAAGCAATAAAAAACTAAAAAGTAAACACAGATGAATAAATATATACATTTCTCAATTAAATGTAATGGATACATGTAAATTTTTTTGTTGTTTTGTTTTTTGTTTGTTTTTTTGTTTTTTTTTGTGTGTGAGTCAAACAATATATTACACAATATATTTGGTTCATAGTAATGCATTCATACAGTATTTGTCCTTTTGTGTCTGGCTTGCTTCACTCAACATAATGTCCTCCAGATTCATCCATGTTGCCATATGCTTTATGACTTCATTTCTTCTTACTGCTGCATAATATTCCATTGTGTGAATAGACCACAGTTTGTTTATCCATTCATCTGTTGATGGACACCTGGGTTGTTTCCAACTTTTGGCAATCGTGAATAATGTGGCTATGAACATTGGTGTGCAGATGTCTGTTCGTGTCACTGCTCTCAGTTCTTCTGGGTATATACCCAGTAGTGGTATTGCAGGGTCACGTGGCAAGTCTATATTCAACTTCTTTAGGAACTGCCAAACAGTCCTCCATAGTGGTTGTACCATCCTGCATTCCCACCAACAGTGAAGAAGTGTTCCTATCTCTCCACATCCTCTCCAACACTTGTAGTTCTCTGTCTTTTTTAATAGTGGCCATTCTGATAGGTGTGAAATGATATCTCATTATAGTTTTGATTTGCATTTCCCTAATCATGAGTGATGTTGAGCATTTCTTCATGTGTTTTTTTTGTCATTTGTATTTCTTCTTCGGAAAAATGTCTATTCAAGTCTTTGGCCCATTTTTTAATTGGGTCATTTGTCTTTTTATTGTTGAGCTGTAACATCTCTTTATATATCCTGTCATCCTCATTCTTGAAGGATATTTTTGCCAGGTGGAAGATCTAGGCTTTTCTTTTACCAAACTGAGTATATTATTGCATTGTCTTCTGGATCCATTGTGGCTTTTGAGAAATCAGCTGACCATTTATCTATGGCTTCTTTAAAGGAAATCTATTTTTCTCAGGCTACTTTAAGACTTTCCTTCCTTTCTCCCTCCTATCCTTCCTCCTGCTCTCCCTCCCTCCCTTTTCTGAAAATATGAACATTTTGTTGCTGTCCTGCTTAGGATTTGTTGGGCTTCTTCATTCTATGAATGTGTCTCATAAGTTCGGGATAAAAATAAATTATTACATCTTCAAACATTTTCTCGGTGCCTTTCTCTCTTTTCACACCTGGTATTTCCTTTAAATGTATATTAGTTCTATTCACTGTACCCTCTATGTTTATTACCCTCTTTTCTGCCTTTTTCATCTTTTTCTCTTCCCATACTGCAATCTTGATAATTTCTTCAAATTTATCTTTTCCTATACAAAATTCTTTCTTCAGCTGTATCTAAGGTTTGGTTAAAACCATTCATTAGGTTCTTACTTTTTATTTATTGTATTTTTCAGCTCTAGAAGTTTTGAGGCGGTCTTTTTTATATCAGCTGTGACTTTTTAAAATAATAGTTTCTACTTCCTTGCTAAAATTTTCAAGCTTGTTGAATATTCCTTTGAATATAGTAGCCAGAATTGTTTTAGTCTGTGTCTAGTTATTCAATTATCTGAAATCTTTTTGAGTCTCTTTCTTTTGCCTCTTGGATATCACTCATGGTGTCATGTTTCCTTGTATGTCTGGTTATCTTTGAATGTATATGTTTTAGTTTACTAAAGCTGCTGGGAGCAAAATACCAGAATTAGGTTTGCTTTTACAAAGGGGAATTTATTAGGGTAAAATCTTACAGTCTCAATGCTGTGAAAATGTCCAAATCAAGGCACCATCAGAGATGCTTTCTCACCAAATGTTGGCTGTTGGCAGATCCTGGACTCATGCCACATGGCAAGGCAAAATGGTGGGTCTGCCAGTCTCTGCTTTCTCTTCCAGGCTCAATTTTTCTTTCAGCTTCAAGCTGCTCCATGGGCCTAACCTCTTAGGGGTCTCTAGCTTCAGCTTCCTACTGATTCCAGCCTCCAGCCTCTGGGACCTCTCTCTCAGCTTCTTGGGGCTTTTTGTCTTTCTGTGACTGCAGGCAATCCTGGAGTCCTTTTCACATGGCAGGACAAAAATGGCAGCTGTCTTTTTCTGTGTTTCTGCTTTCAGTTCTCCACCTTATATAAGACTCCAGCAAGAGGGCAGAGACCCAACCTTGGTCATGTCTCACGGATGTAGTCCAATCAAAGGTCCTAAAGTGATCTAATCAAGAGGCAATCTAATCAAAAGGTCTCTTTACTGAATCTAATGCAATTCAAGGGGTCCCACACCCATAGCAATGGATTAGTTCAAAGAACATGATCCTTTCTGGGAGTCACAAAACTTTAAACTGTCACAGTATCCAACTGCAGTTATTTCTGGGGATGCCCAGAGGGTGCACCACATGAGTTCATGATCATAACCTGTTACTATCTGCCATAGTCTTCCTCTCCTGCCCTGGCCATCTTCAGTCACATTCACCTCCTCTACCTGTTGAATTCTGTGAAATCACTTCATTTTTTGCCCTCAATACAACTTGCGTTCTGTAAGCCATCGACATTTCCCCAGACAAGCAATGCCATGCTTGCTTGTGTGCCATTGGGCCAAGGAACTCTCAGAGAGCCAGAAAGATTCTGAGTTCTTTGAGGTTCACAGTGATCTGTGCTTAAGTGACAGCTAGGCCCCTTAGCTGCTTTGGCCACAATTTAAAAAAATATTTTTAGTGAAAATAGCTTCTTCCATTTTTACTTGTATTCTTTCTGCCTGTATCCCACAGGCACAAAGTCCAGTCACAACATCAGAGCACAACATAAATATAACGGCCTTTCTCCTTTGATAATAGGAGTTATTTATTTTTTTTAGGGGGGTTGACCAAGCTTGTCAGCCTAACTTTTCCTTCCTTTCAGATACTCTCCTGAGATTACTTGGTCCACCATGCAGATTAGCTTCTGGAAGGCTCACCTTACACTCTGCCAGACATGCTTAGCCATGTAAGAACGTGGGAGGGGTGTGTGGGTGTGTGTGGGAGGACTTGACTTAGGGAGAGCCACAGCCTCGTCTCTATAAATTACCAGAACCTGCTACACTCACACTCACACACTCACTCACCTATTTTTGTCTCAAGTGCCTTCAGGCCCTTCTTGGGAAAACACATGAACTCTTTCAAGTTCCCAGGTTCCACTTGGTAAATTTCCTATAACCATGCTCTGAAAGTCCCTGCTGCCCTCTTCTCTGCATCTGAGCTGTGGTGCCTGGGGACTGCCAGGTTCTGCTTCCTGTTTCACCTCAGTGGACTGTGAGTCAGAGGGTGCGTGGGAAGGGCTGGGAGGCACCCACAGCCTCCCCCATCCCAGGGGCTCTGAGCCCTGACCCCAGAAATGCTACACCCTCTCTACCCTCCCTTAAGACCCCCTCTTGGCCTCCCCAAATTGGAATTTATTCCATTTTTATTGACAGAGGGACTCCAACATTCTAATATCATCAGAATGCCTACAGAACCACAGCTCACAATCTCATGAAAAATGCAGCAGCTTGTCATGATAAATGATGCTCCAACGAATAATACAGTTTAGGGTTCCAACTCCTTCTTATTCCAAGAATGAGTAAATTTCCCTATTTATATTTCCTCCTCTGCCCCATTAAATTTACGATTAGCATGACATTCATTGTTGTGGTTTTACTCCTGGGTCAGAGCTATTTTCTACTGTTACTGCCTTGCCAGCCAGTGAAAGAGTTAAAAAGAGGAATCTGATAAATTAGCATTTTGAGATGAACTTCAAACATCAAATACCTTGAACCAAAGAGAGAATGAATGACAACTTCTCAGAGTTGCTAGAATGTTCAAGCTAGGTTATCCATGGGACACAAGTGGGTCCTTTTACAGTTGAGAAAACTGAGACCCAGAAAGAGAATGTGGCTGGCCCAGGGCCGCACAGCAGGGGAGTGGGAGTGGCGTTGCAGGGCAGGTGTCCTGAGCCTGGGCCAGCAGCCTTCCCTGTGGCTGGAGAACATGGAAAGAGGGCTCTACTAAAAATCTTCATACCACAAACTTTGAGCATTGCTGTGTGCTGGGGCTGTTATGCCTTTTGTAACAGTGTTCTCTAAGAGCTCATGGCATTTTCCATTTCTGAAGCCCCTGAGGGGTTCCCATTGTCCAGGGAAGAAGCTGGACTCATTGAGCAGTAAGTGGGTGATTCCAGGTCCCTGGAGACCCCTGCTCTACTCTTTTGAGGCAAGATTGCCTTGCAGGCCTGACATTCATTCTTTCAACAGTCATTCCACAGATGCTGCATTTATTGAGCACCTTCTATGTGTCAGGCACTGTTCTAGGATCTGGAGGTACAGTGGTGAGCAAAGCAGACAAAGCCTCTGCCCATTCAAGGGTGAAAGGAGGAATAAGTAAGCGAGCAACTGTATTATAACTGCCTGTCAAGTGTGGGGAGTCCCGGGAGAGAAATCCAGTGAGGAGGCTGCCATTTTGGAAAGAGTAGTTAGGGAAGGCTTGCCTGAGCAGAGGCCTGTGGGAGTGGGAAGGCAAGTCGTGAGAACATCAGAAAGGGGAACATTCTTGGTGGAAACAACAGTGAGTGTCAACCAGAAGGTCAGAATGGCTGGAGCTGAGAGGGTGAGGGTCGGAGGGAATGAGGTAGCGATGGAGGGAGGAGAAGTAGCCAGATCTGGGGTGTAGTTGGAAGGCTTTGCAGACGGGTTGGATGTAGAGTTTGAGAAGAAGAGAGGTCAAGGCAGGTGTTATGGGTTGAATTGTGTTCCTCAAAAAGACAGGTTGAAGTTCTAACTCCCAGTATTTCAGGGCGTGACCTGGGTTGGAAATGGGAGTGTTGCAGACGCAATAGCTAGGTGCAGACAAGGTCGTACTGGAGGGGGTGGGCTCTTTTAATCCAATATGGTGGCATCCTTATAAGAAGAGACACAGTAGCATGCAGGGGAAGAGGCCATGTAAAGAGGAGCGGAGACTGAGTGATGCGGCCTCCATCAGAAGCTGGAAGAGCCAGGAAGGAGTCTCCCCACAGCCTTCAGAGGGGGCACGGCTCTGCTGGCACCTGATTTGGGACAAGATTGTGAGAGATTAGGTGTCTGCTGTTTTAAGCCCCCCAGTTTGTGGTACTCTGTTCTTTGTTACAGCAGCCGTGGGAAACTACCTACCAATTTTTGAACCAACGGGGAAAGGTGACCCCATTACCTGAGATGGATGGGGACAGGATAGGTTTCAGGTGGGGAGGGAATGCCAGTGTATTTAGAATATGTTACATTTGGAAAGTCCATTAGACATTCAAGTGGACATAGAAGCTCAGAGGAGAGGCATGGGCTGGAATTTGGGACCCATCACATATACTTCATGTTTAAAGCCGTGGAGCAATGAGATTGCCTCGGCAGGCAGTTGTCGGCGCACGAGGGCTCAAGGCCAAATCGAGCTTGCTGCTTTCTTTTGCACAGCCCAAGGCTAAGTGGATTTTACATTTCTGAATATTTGAAATTTTTTTTAAAAGAATAATATTTTGTGACACAAAAACGATACAAAATTCAAGTTTTGGTGTATCAATAAAGTTTTTTTTTTTTTTTAAAGATTTTATTTATTTATTCACCTATGCCCCCCTTGCTGCTTGTGCTCGCCGGGTCAGCCAACCACGCCGTACAGGCGGGCCCGCCCCCACCAGGAGGCCCCGGGAACCGAACCCGGGGCCTCCCACACGGTAAACGGGAGCCCCACTGACTGAGCCACAGCCGCTTCCCAATAAAGTTTTATAGGAACACAGTCATGCCTATTTGCTTAGGGATGGCCTGTGGCTGCTTCCCGCTAAAACAGCAGAGCTGGGCAGTTGCAACCATGGGCTTTAAGGCCGCCACACCCTATGCTATGTGCTGCCCTTTACAGCAGCTTTGCCAAGCCCTGGCCCAGGGAGAAGTTGAAGAAACAGAAGAGGTGCAGGGACTGGGCCTGGGCAGGGCCTGACAAGGGTTGGTGACAGTCTCTGAGGGACCTGCTCCGGGAGCACCTGGGCCCAGGGGCCCAGCTAGCCAGGCTCACACATGTGGCAAAGGCCAGGGCAAGCGGTACCAGGTGTACCTACTTGCCAGATGGCGCCCTGTGAACCGGCTGATATTCCCACCCCTTTACTTACAAAGACAAATTTCACGCAGTTCAATCCAAGAGCTTTTGGGTTCTCAGGATTTTTTGATGGCCAGGTGACTAATCTTGGGGAAAGAAAAAAAAAAAAAAAAAATCCCAAACCCTATCATTGGTCTGAAGACCCTGAGTTATATTTTATTTCCTCACCACTCTCCCACTGCCTTTGGGCTGGCCAGCTGCCACCCTCTGGGCAGAATTGGAGAAAGACTAGAACAAGTTTCAATTGCTTACGGAAGCTACTTCCCGAGCTTCCACAGACCTGCTGCGGAGTTTCACGTGTTTCCAGCAGAGGTTCTCTGCCAGGGAGTCCAAGGCTTTGGGACTGATATAAATATACGTAAATCTTTTTTATCTTAAAAAAAATTTGAGATGACGTTCACATAACAGAAACCAAACATTCTACAGTGTCCAGTTAAGTGACATTTAGGACTTTCTCAAGGTTGCACAGCCATCATCTCTGTTTAGTTCCAATTACCCCAAAAGAAAGCCTCATGCCCTTTAAGCAGTTGCTCCCCAATCCCCTTCCCTCCAGCCCTGCTTTCCGTCTCTACGGATTTACCTGTTCTGGATAATTCATATAAATGGAATTGAGATGCCGTTTGGAGAGGCAGGGAGGCGCTCGCAGGGAAGGAGTGCTAGGCACGGAGTCCAGAGGCTGCCACCCCCAGTGCCTGGGTGACTGCGGAGAGTCTCTGTTTCTTCTCCTACTGGAAGGAAATAACAGCCACGGTCTCGTCTCTCTCTCAGTGCGGGAGTGAGGGTGAGAGGAAACCTGAGGGCTTGTACTTGGCAAGCGCTCCGCAAAGCTAAGGGAAGCCATTGGAAGGGCGACTCGACGAGGTTCCCCAAAGGTTGTTCATTTTCCACCCCAGGCTCCCCAGAGCAGAGCCGAAAACGGTGATGCTGTATCCAGACGAGGCAAGCTCGAAACTTTCATCTCGAATCTGGTGTGGATCAAGTTCCGTTCCAATAAATCGTATGTGGGGAACTCTTGAAGGAGGAAAACTGTGGGATAATTGGTTTTCAGTCTGCTTTTTTCCTTGTGGGGCAATAGATACAACATAAATTTTAGCCATTTTTAAGTGTTCAACTCGGTGGCATTTAGTACATTCCAAATGTCATGCAGCCGCTACCTCTATCTAGTTTCAGAACTTTTTTTCACCCCAAAATGAACTCTTGTGCCCTTCAAGCAGTCACTCCCCGTTCCCCCAGCCCTAGGCACCGCACATCTCCTTTCTGTCTCCATGGATTTGCCTATTATGGACGTTTCGTAAAAATGGTATCGTACAATGTGTGGTCTTTTGTGACCTGCTTCTTTTACTTCTCGGAGTGGTTGCAAGGCTCATTCACGTGGTATTATGATTCAGAACACCATTCCTTTTTATGGCTGAGTAACATCCATTGTAGGGCTAGACCACATTTCATTTATCCATTCATCAGTTGATGAACATTTGCGTTGTTTTCGCCTTTTGGCTCTTGTGAATAATGCTGCCGCAAACATTTGTGGACAAGCATTTGTTCAAGTCCCTGTTTTCAGTTCTCTTGGGTATATACCTAGAAGTGGAGGGGCAGGTCTTGTGGTAATTCTGGGTTTAACGTGTTTAGGAGCTGCCTCGTGGTTGCATGGCAACGGTACCATTTTACATTCCCACCAGCAATGTACGAGGGTTCCGGTTTCTCCTGGATAATGCTTTAACACTTGCCTTATTATATATGTTATGTGTTATAACGCCAGGCACATCCTGGGCCAGCTGGTTCTTGCTCTTTGTCTTTCTTGCCATGGCTCGACGCCCCGGGAGCAGCTTGAGGGCCACCCGCTCCGGTCCCCCGGGTGACACCCGGGAGTCACCATGGCCACTCATGTGGGCAGACCAAAGCCACAGCACTGACCACCACCAGTGAGGACACTGGGGAGCAGCTGGCCAGAACCTCTTGGGCATCATGGGGCAGAGGACAGCTCTGGTTGGTGTAGGGATGGTCCCCATGCTTGTAGACTTGACCCGATCGAGTCCCCCCTCGTCACCACCTCCTGCTGGTCCTGCTGGCTGAAGAGTTGTGTCTGGGGAGTTCTTTTTCACTCCTGACCCACATCTGCCTTGCTCTGTTGTAATGGACTCTCTGGGCTCTTTGTCCTACTCCCTCCTCTACCCCATAAGTGGCTGGCTCTTAGAGCTTGTAGAGTACTTTGATCCTAAAAGAACATTCCATTGATTCTTAGGGGAGAAGATGAAGCATCCCAGTTTATATTCAGACACAGGCCCATGAACTCATAATAACTCACGTCACCCAAGATGATTCATTTATACGAAACCAACTGAATTGGGTTAGCTAAGCAAATCTATCAGTAAGATCTTTGGAGTGATGGAAAGAGAGTGGGGTGGGGGGATCCCTCCAGTCTGGTGATATGAACTTGGAAGCTCATCTCCATTTCCTCTCCTGGGAAAAGGGGATAATAACCCAGTATAATCACCTCTCGGGATCATTGAGAGGGATTCATTGGGAATGCCCATCTGGACACCCACTTGCACGCCACAGCATTTTTATCCCTGGGGCAGCCTGGAGTGGCCCTGCTATTTCTTACCCACAGTTGCCCTGCACCACCAAACAAACCCTCTGCCCTTCCTAGCAGGGGTCCTTGGAATCGCGCCGTCCGTTTTGGAAGTGGAAGTCTGACCCATGCCACCTCTGTGGAAGCTTCATGGGGGGCTTGAGGAGACAGCAAGTTTCAATGAGAAACACGGCCTCTGACCAGGGAATGTGGCGGTAGAGTGTTTGTGGCGCCAGGGTGCATTCCATTTTTGGCTTTGGATTCCTCATAAGCGATTACAGGAAATGATGTTTTCAAAAAACCGAGCTGTCAGTGACCCAGAGGCACCAGCTCTTTCCACACAAACAGACACCGTCAGCTGAGGGAAGGCCCAAAATATGCAGGCGCATGAGTGATTGCAGGCTGGCACATGAGGCCGCATAATTTTAGCAGCCCCTGGCCTAGGTGTTCCCAAGAGCCTGGCTGTCATTTAGGAATCAGCCTCCAAGGCTTGGCTTTGGCCTTTTCCCCGCCTGTGGGGTCTGTGCTGGGCTGATGACTCCAAAGGCAAGTGATCCATTGCCTTTTTCTTCCCTTCCCTTCCCTTCCCTTCCCTTCCCTTCCCTTCCCTTTTCTTTCTTTATTTCTCCCCTCCCCCACCCCGATCCATTGCTCGTGCCCACTCAGACCCCCAAAATGAGTGTGCCCTGCTTTCATACAAATTCGATTCCCATCTCAGAAGCTGTGTGGTCGGCTTGGCAAGGTGTCTACACAGGATTTTGTATTTGGGATATTAATCTCGGTGGGGTGTAAATAGTGACAATCTTCTGTTTTCACGCTTTATTTATTTTTTTGTAGCCTTGTCTCGACAACTTTCTTTTCAGCCAATGAAGAAGAAAGATGGCCCAGAGTGGAAGTGCTTGCTAAGAAAATGCCAGCTCACCTCAATTCCCAAGGTTGACATTTGGCTCTGGATTCTAGGGATGGGGAGGAGCGGGAAAGGAAGTGGAGAGGAACCTCGGAAGAATTATGCTTTCTCTCCTTCTCCCGCTCCCCAGTTCTCTGCTCTAGGCTGAGAAGAAGGCAAATAAAAGGAGTTTGGCTGGATGGGACCCTGGGTGGGGGGCGGGGGGCGAGTGGAGAGGTGGGAGGAGAAGCTTTTCATGTATAAGCTGGCCCTGGTTCCAAGACCCCCTCTCCATGTCCCCTGATCCTGCCCACCCCAAACGCACACACACACACAAACAAACACACTCACACATATGCGCACACACACCCTACAGAGTTGTGCAGGGAGCTCCACAGGGAAGTTCAAACTCCTGTCGAAACAGTCTGGACGAGCTCTTCCCCTCCACCAGCTGCCCGTTACTTGTCTGGCAAATCGAGTGAATCCTGGGGCAGGATCCATCAGGCATACAGGTGGCCACGTGCTGGGGACTCACTGCCCTCTGGGCCTTTGGCCTCTGAGGGCTTTTTGATGACAGGCCTTAGGGACCAAAGAGGACGTCCAAGACTCTGAGCAGGTCCATTTGCTCATTATCATGGAGATTCAAAGATGAGTAGAGATCTACTCCTGGCCTCTCAAGACACTTAGATCCTGGTAAAAGTAAAGCTTGCAAGCTGCACTGGACGTCATGGCGATCAAAACCTCTTCATTGTTACTACCCATTCGAGTCCCACAACAATCTTGAGAGGCGGTTGGGTAAGAATTTTTATCTCTGTATCTATAAAGAAGTCACTTGTGCAAATAACCATGCTGTTAGTTGGAATCCGAACCTAGGAGCCCAGACTCCATGCTTGGCACTCTCAGGAGGTAGAGGTGGGCACATGGGGATTGGGTGCTTGTGAGGGTTCACTCTTGGAAGTTTCCAGAAAGGTTTCATGAAAGAGATGACACCTGAGGAGGACCTAGACTAAAATCTGAGGGAGAGGGGGGCTTTTTAACTGCAGGTAATAGTTAAGTGCAAAGGGCTGGCAACTGGAAGTACACCTGAGTCTAGAATGCATCCAAGCTGCACAGCCCTTGAGTAGGATGGGGGAGGGAGGAACGATGGTTTTCCTGCCTATTCTGTGTCACCCATCATCACCTGTGTCTTACCTGTTGTTCCAGCCTCTCCCAATCTATTAAAAAAACACAACTCTTGTAGCTTTCTCTCCATTGGGGCTCAAATCCAGTTTGGGAGACCAATGGAAACAATTCTCATCTAAACTCCTCTCTCTCGAAGCAAAAATTCTCCCCAAAGCCTTGGTGTTTATCAACTCATGCAAAACATAAATCCAGAGGATGACACAAAGTTGGACTCTTAATTCCATTTGGTGCTCTTTTGGGACACCCTGACCTTCCCCCATGGCTCAGAACCCCTCTGGGTCATAGCACATCTGGGCAGGGTTCCCACCTGCACCACTCAAACCTGCGGATGAAAGTGGCCTGCAGGTCAGGCTGGCTCTGGCTGCCTGACACTTCCTACAGCAGAGCTGAGCCAGAGAACAGAGCCAGGCTTTTCCTTGCATGCACCCCAGGCCTCCAACCCTCCCTTTGCACCCCCCCACTCCCAAGGCTAAGATGGGCCTGTAGGATAGGTGGGACCTTGGCAGGTAAGAAGCCAGAGAGTGGGGAGGGTGCAACTATTTGTCCAGCTTGATGCTGTTCCTTGATGCTTTCCTAGTCTCTATCTTGTCTAATTCTTATAACAGGTCCCTTGTAGGGCTGGGCAGATGGTGTCATTCCCATTTTCGAGCTAGGGAAAAGAACCCTTGGTGACTTGCCCAAGATCCCACAGTCAGCAAGCCGTAGGGTGAGACTGAACACAGCTGCTCTTCAGAATTCAAGTTCAGATCTCATTTCCCAACTTGCTGCTGCCTCTGGACGGAGGCAGCTTCTGATGTCCTTGCAGATGAATGGCCTGTGGACTCTGCTGGGTTTGCAAAAGGATGTGTGTAGGGATGTAGGGGGTGTGTTGGGGGATCATGGTGCTTAAGGGTGTCAAAGTCTCCAGGAGGGTTGGGGATCTATATTTCTCTTATGAGTCATTTTTCTGGTGAAAGATTGTGTCCTCTGAGCTTGGCTAGGAGGATTTTTGTATTGCATTTAAAACTAAGGGAAAAAACAAGCCTCTTGGAAGTAAAATAATTGATTCAGCTGAGGATATTCATAAGGGAAATTTACCAGCTCTCCCCTAGATTACAAAGACTCTTTTCTTGAGCAAGTTTATTGTTTTGCCTAAATTGAAAGCAAAGTCCTTTCTTATAATCACTTCTTGCCTCCTAAACCCAGGCTCAAGTGGCAGGCAGACAAGCATGGAGGGCCAAGACTGCCGCCAGGCAAGTGCCTCTACCACATGGCCTCTACCGGGAAGGGAAGGTGGAATCTGGCTCAGAGCAGCTGCTGACCTTGGGACTGTCTCAAGATGAAGAGCATGGTGTCTGAGCCCACTGACCCTGAGTGACCGAGCACCTGTGGGAAGCTGGAGACACACAGGGCAGGCTGGGAGGAAAGTGTTGTCCCTCTTTTCCAGGCCCCCCTGTGGACAGCCACCAGCTCAGACTTTGGAGTATTCACCCTGACAAGTGGCCAGGTCCCAGACTTGGAGTTCCAGGCCCCGGTGGTGGTGGTGGTGAGGAACATCGCAAGGGGCTGAATCCTGCTGGGCACCGAGTGTTATCTGTAGACCAATGTGTCTCCCACATTGACAAACTCAATATTTCACATTCAAATGTGATGACTAAAATATCAATTTAAAATTTTCATTTACTATAACATGGGTTTTTTTGGTCATTGGGAGTTTTCTCATTTACTATGTACTGCAGTATATTGGGGGCAAATGAAATGATTTGACACTGAAGGGATTGGATTGCTTGACTTGAAAATGTTGTCTGGGATTGTTTGCACTTTGGGCCACGTTAGAGTTACATGGTAGAGGGTGGGGGGCCTGTGGATTGGTCGGTTCACCTTGAGACTGGCCCCAGGTACCCATGCAACATTCCTGGGCATACTTCAGTGCAGAGATGCTTGCTCTCGGTTGGTGTAGCCCTTGGGTTTTGGGTTTCAAGCAAGGCTCACAAAGACACTCAGCTCTGAAGACAGCAGACAGGATGAATGGAAGCCAAGGCTGTAGCCAGGATCCCAGCCGACTGCCACTGCCAGCCCTGGACATGGCCTTGCCAGCCCCGCCACTCACTGTGGATGCCTCTGTGGCTGCCCACGTCTGGAATGGCCTCTGGTGGGCCCTGCTTCTTCTCGCCATCACTAGCTCCCGAGTCAGAACCCAGGATGGATGCGTCTGATTGGCTGAGCCCAGGTCACGTGCTCAAGCCCTACCTGCTGGGAAAGGGAGCAGCCAACATTTTCTGCCCTTATACAGGCAGCTTCCCTGCTCTGCTCCCCACCAGATCTGTTCACAAGATGGAGGAGTCCCCAGACACAGGAAAGTCGTTAAGATGCTGGACAGCCAAAATAATTACAAATGTCCCCTATGTCAGTGCGTGCTTGCTTGTGGGTGTGGGTGTGTGCATGCTAGGGTAGGAAACGACCTCAGAGAAGCTGAGGAGTTTGAGGAATGAACTTTGGAGTCACACAGGTGAGTGTGAATGCCACCAGCCTTATTTATTAGCTTGCAGTGCTGGCAACATGCAACTCTTTGGAACCTCGATTTTCGTATCTGTAAAACTGGGGTAATAATACCTACCTTGTAAAAGGGTAGCCATTATTATAATTTGAGTTGAGAGTATTGTACCTATTATGATAGCCACGTTGAGACATCTCTATCACAGACTCTAGACGTGAAGACAAGGTCGGGTCAGATTGACCTCCCAGATTTTTCACCACAGATGGTCATATCAGCTTCTTGTACCTGTGTCCTGATAGCACCTCCAGCCTGCAGGTGATTTCAAAAGAATTAACCTGAGCTCTGAGCATAAACTTTTTTATTTTTTTAAAGATTTATTCATTTATTTCTACCCCCCTGCCCCCCTGCCCCTTGTTGTTTTGTGTTCACTGTCTGCTTTCTGTGTGTTTTTCTGTATCTGCTTTTCTTCTCTTTTAGGTGGCACCGGGAATCAATCCTGGGACCTTCCAGAGTGGGAGAGAAGCACTCAATCTCTTGCACCACCTCAGCTCCTTGGTCTGCTGCATCTCTTATCGTCTCTCCTCTGTGTCTCACTTTGTTGTGTCATCTTGCTGCGCCAGTTCTCCGCTTGGGCCAGCTTGCTGCACGGGTCAGCTTCCCTTTTACCAGGAGGCCCTGGGAATCAAACCCTGGATCTCCTATATGTTAGATGGGAGTCCAATTGCTTGAGCCACATCCGTTTCCCTGAGTATAAGCTTATTATGGCTGTTGTATCCTACAATACAATGGCCCTCTAACTTTTAAAAATATATGTATATATAAGCTATGCCTTGTTGGGTATATCTGAAGTCCTGTATTGCTCTGATTTTCAGAAAAATAAATAGGAGGAGAAGGGAACTAAGCAGCTAAGGGAAAGTAAAACAACTGTGTTTCCCACTGGCCTGTGTAGGAGAGGGAGTTTGAGAGTGGGAGAATCGGAGGGTTACTGGTGATGGCCTGAACCTCCAAGAAGGCTGCAAATGGGTTGCGTGAAGGGGAGAAGGAGGGGCAAGGGAGGGGGTGGTTTTGTGGCTGGTCCTTGAAGCCACCAGGCCAGGCTAGTGGGGTCACTGTGGTTTATTGGCATGGCGTCCAGCCAGGTGGGCACGGCGGCTCACGCAGACTGCGAGTGTGTAGAGGGCCAGTGTGTACCCTGGCCGGCGTGCCTCGTGTTCCTTCAAACGGGTCCCTTAACCGCAGCACTTTTATACCTTCAATAAAGAGATATTGATGTTCAACGTGATCCTGGTGCCATGAAGACCCAGAAACCATCAGGGAAAGATTGGATTCTGTTCAATCGGTATTTGCTGGGAAGTGTATTTCACTCTGTTCTCATTCTTTGAAACTTAGGGATGGATGAGTGATGTCAATAGCAATTCTCTATCAACCACATCATTTAAGAGAGCAGAATACCCTGTTCTTCCACCTACCTGAATAGTTAACTGATTCTGATTGTTAAATAAACCCATAAAGTTTGCACAGCTGACTCCCCATCCTACCTTTTTTTGGGGGGAGGAGGGGGGCATGTAGGTAAAAAAAATAAATCCATAGTCAATTTCCGGATTGTATCACATTGGGAAGAATTTACCTAACCTCCAAACCATATATTTGCACCCAAATTCCTGATGGAGACAGGATGGTGAGAAGGGAAGAGTCTTCAGAATGTGGCTTGTGGTCATGGCACTGGCCTTGGTCTTGCTTCATCGTTAATCCGAGGGATTAGCAGATTGTATCTGCTTTGGGGAAGGAAGCTCCTGAAATTATTGATTTGTTCCGCGTGGGTTTGTGTGGCCTCTTCCTTCTTCTGGCCCATTTAAGTTAGTCAGTGCCAGGGGGAACGAAACTGATGGGGATAGGCCTCTGTCTGCAGAAGTATCTCACAGGGAGAGGAAGACTCTGGAAGGGCGCCCAAGGTGGGGAGGAGAATCCACAGTCAGAATGGGTTTAAGGGCCCCACAGGGTGCCCAGGAAGTATGCTTTCCACCTATTGGAGGTATGCAGCCTCAGGGACCCTGGGGGAGAGTGAGCCACATCTGTGGAATGACCAGAGCTGGGGCCAGAAGGTGGGCTTCCAGCAGTAAGTTTGAAGGACTCAATCGTAGAGTCAACAATTATCTATTGAGCATCTACAATGTGCCAGGCAGGGGTCTCCGTGCTGGGGAGACAGCAGAACAGACACGTCTTCCGCCTTCGTGGGAAGTATGTGGTTTTCAGGTTATTCTAGGCAGAAAGAATGAACTTTGAGAAAGAGCGAGGACAGAGTGAGTATTGTGCAGGGGACTGCGAAATGGACTTGCTTCATTCATGCATTCCTTCAATTCATTCAGCCCTTACTGACTACCTTCCACAATGCCTTCTATACAGGGCATTGGGGGTATGGAGATGACCGAGCCCCATCCCTCCTTTTTATAAATTGTGGTAACATATATATAAAACACACATTTTGCTATTTTAATCACTTTAAAATATACATTGATAATGTTGTGCTCCTATCACCACCATCCATTACCAAAACTTTTTTATCACCCCAAACCAAAACTCTGTACTCATTAAGCAATATCTCCCCATGGCCCTCTCCCCAAGGTCCTTGGTAACCTCTAATCAGCTTTCTGTCTCTAAGAGTTTGCTTATTCTATGTATTTCATGTAAGTGGACTCATAATATTTGTCCTTACGTGTCTGGCTTATTGCACTCAACAGGCTGCCTTCAAGTCATCGATGTTGTAGCATGTATCAGAACTTCACTCTGTTTTGTGGCTGAATAGTATTCCATTGTGTGGATGTACCACATTTTGTTTTTCCATTCATCTGTTGATGGACACTTGGGTTGCTTCCACGTCTGCGTCCTGTGAATAACACTTTTGTGAACCTTGGTGTACACGTAACTAGGTTCTTACTTTCAATTCCTTTGGGCAGATACCTAGGAGTGGAATTGTTGGGTCATATGGTAATTCAATGTTTAACTTTTTGAGAAACTGCCAAACTTTTCCACAGCACCAAGCCCTACCTCTTGCACTTGAGGAGTTCAAAGCCTGGGGGCACACGTATGTTTGACCTCTGGTAGAGGCAAGCACAGAGGAGGAAGATGCTTACCTGGCTGTGGGGGTGGGGTGCTGCTTTTTGATCCAAGTCTTAAAGAATGACCAAGAACTTGTCAGAGAGATCAGGGAGAGGAAGAGGACTGCAGGTAGAAGGAAGGGGAAGTTATCCATGGACAGGAGGGGGACAGGAAGAAAGCTATTAGGTAGGGGAGGGCTGGTAGTGGAGAGCATTGAAGAGGGAAATCTGGTTTTAATTGAATTTGAGAAGTGATGGGGCTACAGCCAGGTTCATTGAAAAGTAATTTTCCATGAAAATTACTTTTGAGTTTGATGACTTACTAGTTCAGAATCATGCCCTTCAACAGGGAATGCCTATTAGCAAATTAGTTGAGGCCCTTAAGGCAGGACACAGATTTGTTGGAATTTAGACTTAGAGTCTAAAGAGCAACAGTATAATGAAAATATTGACTGAGTTTTGATTTGCCAAGAAATTCGAGTCTGCACTTCACTAAAAAAAGTAAAATTAAATACTTAAAAAAAAAAACCCTAACATTAAGGTAGTGAAGAAGAGTAAATCAGAAGCCTTTTGTCCACAAACCATCCCAGTTGACAATAGGAGAGTAAATAGTATCCTGATTGGTAGGGAAATTATGACTAGCTGCTGCCTGATTTATGGACATTTATTATTGCCTGTCTATGGGAAGGCGGGAGAAGAACTGGAAGGCTGAACTCCAGGCCCAGGTGGGTGAGGGATGGCCGGGCAGACCTGGGAGATAGGGGAGGAGGGGAAAGTGACAGTTCATATTCTTTATGGATTTTTTGGTATATTTTACTCTTGTTGTAATGTTTTTACACATTGTGTTTTAGTGAGCCTGGAGTTCCACCATATCTCTTGGACTTGGCGTAAAAGGGTTCTCAGCCTTGGCAGGCATAAGAATCCTAAACAAACTGTTGAAAACTGCACTTTCCCAGCCTCTCCTACCTCCACCCCCTCCTGGGTATTCTGTTTACCTAGTTGTGGAGGAGAAATACGAAATCTGCATCGTGCAAAGTCTGGGGGTGATTCAAATGCCTTACCAGGCTGGAGGCCTGGCGTGGGGGCTCATTTGAGCTCTTGGTGGTCCTGTTTTAAACTGTAAATAGCCTGGGAAGGTGGAGCGGCTCTGGACTTCCAGGGCTTTGTGTGAACTGCTTTGAATAGGCTGTTTTCCCAGATAGGCAGCAGGGGGTTGGGTGTACCTTTATGTGCAGAATGGGGGCTCTGAAAGAACTTTCTGGAAGAGGGGTTGGAACATGGCAGCACTGGGTGCCCCAGGGCAAGGAAGAAGGGGACAGGTAGAGAAGGTCTAAGTGTCAGGAGTGACTTCCAGATTGAGAGAAGGGAGGGCGCCAAAGACAACTGCAGCTGCTGGGTCTTTCCCAGGCCCCTGCCCTAGACTTCGGGGCATGCTTATCTCCAGCCTCACCCGTCCCTCTGGTGGGTGGGGCATACCAGCCTGCTGAGGAAATACCTGGAAAGAAACTGAGGGACAGCCATCGAACGCCAGTACTTTTCCACTCTGCGTGTTGCTCTGTGCTTCGGGAACTCTGGCAGGCATTCCGTATGATCTCGTCTGGCACTGGCCCTCTGGGGAGGGACCCTCGAGCTTTGGCTGCACCCTGTAATGGCAGCCCTGTGAGTCTACAGAGGTCACCACAGGTTTTTTTTGCTCCTCTGATTCATGTGCTGTCTTCAGTTCTCCTCAGTCCTGTACCCGCTCCTCTTCAGCAATTTGTGACTAGGGGAAACTGGCTGAAGCTTGCTATCTGCCTCCAGTTTTCCTGTTGCCTTCAGACACTGGTTATTTTTACAAAGGAGCATCCCTCCCCCAATCCGATCTTAAGACAAATATGGTTTTGGCACAGGGTGACTGCCTCCCCAGAGGTAACGGCCGCTTCCCCCGACCAGTTGCTTTTGCTTCCTTCGTATGAATGGACCATGTGTTTACCCTCCCTGGTTCCCTTTTCTTTCTCTGCCCCTCCCAGCTGTGCAGGCATGGGGGCTTGGCAGGACATCCTTTTACCAGGCACTGCCTATCTGAACAGCATCTCAGAACTGACTGCCAGAACTTCTCATCATATCCAAGTTCCTCTTCAAGACCTCCATCAGCATCTTAAGGTTTTCGCTGCAAGGCAAAGGCTGCTTTCCTTATCACTCTCTTCTCTTTCTGGGGTCAGGCCAGTGTTAGGCACTGCTTGAGTGCTTTTCCATTCCATATATACTCCTTGCTAGGGGCCATGAGAGAGGCAATGCTACAAGGGACCCAGATCCCATTTCAAGAAGAGACTTAAACAGGGTAGGAGTTCTTTCTTTCCCATGAAGCAGTCGGAGAATAAGCAGTCTAGCGACTCTTAGTGTCAGGGACTCAGGCTTCTTCTGTCTCATTGCCTTGCAGTCCTTGGGATGTTGTCCCTTTTGTGTGATCCAAGATGGCTCACAACCACTTCTCCGTCCAGGCAGCAGGATGCCCTTCAAGTTGCATCACTTTCTCTCATATCCCATTGCCTAGCTCTTAGTCACGTGGTCATACGTAGAGGTATGTGAGGCTGGAAAATGTAGTCTTCAGCTGGGTGTCTGGGAATCCAACTAAAACCTCTATTTTATTTTAAAAATTAAATGTTTCATGAATGCATGAGAAGACTGTGCATTCTCTCATTGTTGGATGCAGAAATTGCCATTAGGCACATGGCCCTTAGGTCAAGCTTGTTAATTATGTTGCTTGATTTTTGTCTGCTTGAGCTATCCGTAATTGAAATCTCCCTCTTTTATAGGGGATTTGACAATTTTCTGCTGTAGTTCTATCAATTTTTAAAAATAAAATTTTATTGACAAATACTGTATGATTGCGTGACTATGAACCAAATATATTGCGTAACGTATTGTATGATTGAAAAAAAATTTTTAAATGTATCCAGTACATTTAATTGAGAAATGTATGTTTTTATTCAACTGTGTTTTCTTTTCCTTTTTTTATTATTGTTTATATTATCAATTATTAAATGTACAAAATTAAGTTTTAAAAAAAGTTAAAAAAAAAAAAGGTTAAAGAAAGACTTTGCCACACTTGATTTTTTTTTTTCATTTTTAAATATATTTTTATTTTTTCTAAAAGAGACTTGGATTACATAATGTATATGCCCCACTCCCCACATCTCCTACTTTTCCCCACATTAACGACTTCTTCCATTAGTATGGTGAATTCATTGCAATTGATGAACACAATTTAGAGCATTGCCACTAAGGATGGATCATAGTTTACACTGCAGTTTACACTCTCTCCCACTCAATTCTGTAGGTTATGGCAAGCTATATAATGGCCTGTATCTGTCATTACAATGTCATTCAGGACAATACCAAGTCCCCAAACTGCCCCCATATAACCATACTTGCTCTAACTTTGTCAATCTCTGTTTTAAAATCCTTCAGTGGTAACAGCCCTGTGATGATTTGAGAAAATAACTATTCTTTTAGAGGGACTTACCGGAAGGATAATGGTGGAAATAACACGAAGTCTGGGGTTTGCTTTAAATGGTTCCCCACCCCTCGTGCCCTACCTCCACCACCGAAAAAGGGTAGGTGAAGCAATTGTGGCTGGTGTTTGGAAAAAAAAAATTTATTGAAGTATATCATTCAAACGTGGACATACATAAACAGTGAGTGTATTTACAAAACAAATGTGTACATCATTATACAGGGCTCCCATTCTTCTCTTCACCACCAATTGCTACTAAGATTAGCCCATAGCTTACATTTTGTGTATTTATCCCCCAACCTACCCAATTATTGACACCCTATATTAGTATTACATATTTGTTATCATTCAGGAGAAAATGTTTTCATATTTGTCCCATTAACCATAGTCCCTCATCCACCACTGGATTCCCTGTGTTATATAGTGCCGTGCTTTGTACAATCCATTCAAAGTGTACATGCCTTGGTTCTCATTTTCATCACAGAGTTGTGCTGTCATCACCTCAGTCAATTTTAGAACGCTTTCATTACTCCAATAAGAAAAATGCCATATTCCCTTATACCCCCCTATTGTTGTCACTTAGTATTGAAATAATTGCCTTTGCTGCAAAATATTACAATATTATTGTTAACTATCATCCGGAAGTTATGTTAGTTGTAATTTTTTTGATTTATGTATTTTGAGGTTAGTTAGTTGAATGCATTCATATTTAAGATTGCTACGTCTTCCTGAAGAACTAACCCTTTTGTCACTGTGGCAGTTTGGTATTGTTTATGAATTTCAAAAAATATATTTGATTGGTCTGTTCCTCTGGGCATATTGGATTATATTAAATTCAGAAGTTCACTTTTACTTGATTAAATAATGATTAAGGTTTTGATTCGGCCATGTCAGTAGGACGTTGAGTCCCTACCCCCTGGGTGTGCAGGAACCCACAGAGAAAATGACATGGCAAAGGAGCAAGTTTGAGTTTTGTTGCTGGAGCCCTGGGAAGTAGATACATAGGAGAAGAACACAGAGGACTAGAGACAGCTCATTAGACATGGCAGAGGTCCCGGGAAGAGAGATGGACCTAATAGTCTACAGCTGACCTTGTGAAGAGACCAGAGCAGCTGAGCATGGAAAGAAACAAGCCCCGGGGAGAGAGAAGAGCCTTATACCAGTCTACAGCTGAGAACAGAAGGAGCTGGGACCACAGAGCCTTAGGAGGAAGAGGAAGGCTGAATGAACCCTTTTAGAGGCCAGGGGTCATCTTGCTCCAACACGTGGCAACAGATTTTGGTGAGGGAAGTAACTAACACTTTATGGCCTTGTGACTGTAAGCTTCTACCCCAAATAAATACCAACAGATTTCTGGTACTTTGCATCAGCACCCCTTTGGCTGACTAATATAGTCACTACTGAGTGATCCTCTCTATACTAAATTATACTTTTCCTTTTAAAGTATGTTTTATCTGATGTCGATATATGTCTGCTATCTTTTTTCATTCTTTTATTTTCAACCTTTTCAGGTTTTTAGGTTTTAGAAATAACTTTTATACAAGTTTATAGGTGGATTTTGTTTTTGAAATACAATCTGACAATTTCTGTTTTATAGTTGACAAATTTAGACCATTTATGTTTGATTTTTGACAGATTTAAACGTGTTTCTACTTCTTTAATTTTAATTTCAGTTAAAATATTTAAATTAAAAGTTCTGTGTATTTTTAATCCATTTTTATTTTTTAAATTTCATATCTATATCTTCTTTTCAGCAAAAAAAAAACCTTTGGCATGACTTCATATCCTTTGAGCTCACCACACCTCCCAGGATAATAGCTACAATATAAAAATTTCCAAGATACTTGTACTCTTACTTCACATATTCCTTGCAGTTTCTTCTGGATTTGTTTTTCTTCCTTGAGTGTCCCTTATTGTAAACTCTACAAGAGATTCTCTCTGGCTCACTTACCTTAGTATCTCCAGTGCCCAGAACTTTAACCTGTAGGAGTAGGAGGCCCTCAATGAAAGTTAGTTGAAGAATCTTGCATCTTTCACTGCACTTAGCTCAGTCACTCATTTAGCAAAGCTTATTATTGTTTATTTTTATTTCACCAAAATGTGAATTGTATTTCAGAAAAATGACACCATGGAGGAACATCACAAAAACAAGGTGCATTTGACAGAAGTAGCATGGGATTCAGTGAGTCTCCATTTTGGAATTTTAGGGACAAATGTGGGGTCCTGAGTTGTGGAGTATTTACCAATCAAATTTGAGGTGCTCAGAAAAAACTTCTGCTTTTACCCCTGCTCTAAATTCCTCTTTGGTGCTGAGTGACATGCTGGCAAGAAGCAGCAGACAGGGCATGGGGCAGAAAGCCCCACCCCTGGATCTCTGCCTTCCCACAATATCCTAACACCTCTGGGAAGACAGAAGCTCTTGGCATCTGGTCTTGGTTTTCTGGTAAACTCTGCCAAAGTAACTCAAAAGTGGGAGGCCAGGACTGCTCCACAGGAAGGAAAGAGACCTTTAGTAGAGGAGGTGGGTGCTGATGGGTGGTAGAAGTGAACCAGGGGCCAGTGGGAGAATGTGCTGAGGGTGACTGGGAATAGATCATTGTCTTCACTGAGGTTTCACGCCATCCCCTGACATTGCTCGTCAGGGATTTTACTGCCCTGCCAGACTACATGATTCAACCCAACACACCTGGCAAGGTGGACAGGCAAGGAGGGGTTTCCACTGTGCTAATATTCAGCTTTGCCAGCCTCACAGCTGGTCCGTGGGCTCCTCCACATGGTCTTGGGTAAGTGGAGGGAGGAGCAGAGGTTGGTGTCCAACTTGCAAGGCAGACTGAATCTACTTTCAAAGTGCATTTTAATGTAAATTTCCATTAAAAAGGGCAATGTGAACATTAAAACAGAGCCACGATAAAGGTTCTTTTCCCAGAAAAAGATTCTAAGATTTTTTTTTTGAGAAGAGGGCACATCAAGGGGTGTTTGTTCTCAAAGGCAACTCAGAGTCTCAGTGTGTTTGTGATTTTGGTTTCACCTAAAGGTCCCAGAGAGGAAGCAGTTTGGGCAATAATTACAAGGGTGTCTGGTGTGGCTCGCCCTTTAGATTCAGTTAAATTTAACTCATTGAGTAGGTATCGATCGGATGCCAGGCTCTGCGGTAGTGCTGGAGGATGCAGCAGGGAACAAGAAACATGTCACTTCCTGCCCTCGGACCTTATGATTTGATGGAGGATTCAAACAAGGTGTCAGTTACCTCGGTGGTGAGATGGCAGTGGGAAGCAGCCAGCTCTTTCTTAGCCACAACCAGGGATTTGAAGTTCAACTTCTACCGTTTGACTTTGCCCATTATTTAATATTTTTTAAGCCTTAGTTTTCTTTGCTATAATATGAACAAATGACATCTGCCAACTTCATGGGTTGTTTTAAGGATCTATTGAGATAATTTTATGCCTGAAAGCCCTTTGTGAGCTGTAAAGCAAACTTTGGTACCACCAAGAGTGTGGTTAGTGAGTTTTCAGTGGTGTTTCTCACTGTTCACTGTAACATTATGCCACTACTTGTTATTGATGGGATGTGAAAAATCTGAAAAGAGCTATAGATATGCATTGACTGATATGGTGGCCAGTAGACACCTGCAGATACTGAGATGTAGCCAGGCTGAATTGGGATGTGCTGTGAGTGTAACATGCATTCTGAATAGTGAACTTAGGAAAAAACAAACAAACATAAAGCATCTCATTTCCCTTTTCTTTATTGATTACATGATTAAATGATAATTTTTTAGATATATTGGGTTAAATAAAATATATTATTAAATTTATTTTCATTATTTTTTTAACGTGGCTACTGGGAAACTTTTAATTACACATGCAGCTCACATGTAATAATAGACAGCACTGCCATGGATGTTCTCTTTGGAAACCTTCTTCTATATACAGAACATATAAGCATTAATAAAATTTCAGGGGTATCACAGACCCCTGGAAGCTCCAACTATAAAACTTTAGTCAAAAACGACTATTTCCCCCTCTCATTTGGAAGCAGAGTTGGGTATCACCATTCCAAATCCCTCAAGATTGAGGAATGAACGAACATAGGAGGGGAATACAACTATGGACTAAAGTAGACTTATTATTTTTCTAGTAATAGAAGAACTTGTAACATTGATATAAAGACAGTGGTCACCAGAGGTTCTGAGGGGAGAGAGAGGGAAGATAAGTGTAACATGAGGCATTTTTGGGACATTGCAATTGTTATGCATGATATTGCAATGATGGATAAAGGCCATTAAACAGTTTGTCAAAACCTATAAAATTGAATGGTGCAAAGTGTAAACCGTAATTTAGACTATAGGCCATGGTTAGTAGCAATGTTTCAATATGTGCTCATCAACTGTAACAAATGTACCACATCAATGCAAGATGTTAATAATAGGGTGGTATATGGGAATTCTGTATTTTTCGCATGATTGTTCTGTAAATCCACAACTTTTCTAATAATAAAAAATGACTATTTTAGAGGTTACTTTTCATTTACATTCAAAACATGTACAAAGAAAGTTTCTGTGAAATTAGATCACTTTAGTCGGAATCATTACTGTGTTTATCTATCCAGGAAGTGGTTTAATCACCATCGTCATTGAAGAGGCTGCATGTCAGGCTTCCCTTTGACTGTGACACACACTCTGATCTTGATGGGCAGATCTCTTCAGGGAAACTTCTGAAGCATCACTACAGTTGTGGGCTTGGATGAGGTCACCCTAAAATTCCACTAATGAAGAGATTTTCCAAGTAGCAAGTGAGCAACCAGGCCTCCCTCCCAGCCCTGAATCTTCTCCCTCTCTTGGAAACAAACAAACAAAGAGGAAGAACCATCCTTTAGGCACCTTTTATGTTCTCTATCTCACTGAAACCACCCCCAAGATCTTTGAGGTATTAACCATGTCTTTTCTGTCAGTTGAAGAAATGGAGGCTCAGAGAGGCTCAGAAACTTGTTGACAGTCACATGGGTGAAAGGAACAGAATTGAGATTCAAATCCATGGTTTCTGCTTTCAAGCCTTGGTCTGTTTTGCCACACAGTGTCTTCCAGAAAAAGTGAAGGAATGGGGTAAAATCAGCAATATCACTGGCAAGGCAGAGACAGGCCAAGCCCCACCCTTTCACCTTTGTTTTATGAGAAGGACTCTGAAGACGGTGTTATGGATTGAATCATGTCTCCCCAGAAGATATGTTGGTGTCCTAATCCCTGATTCTGGTGAAAGTGAAGTATTTTTTGGAATTAGGGTTATTGCAGATGGAATTAGTTAAAATAAGATGAGGTCTGTGGTAGTTTGAGTCTTTTGTGGACCCCATAAAATCATGTCCTTCGAACTAATCCATTCCTGTGTGTAAACCTATTGTAACTGGGACCTTGGGATTAAATTACTTCTGTTAAGGGCCTTTGATTAGATTGCATGACCCAGGGTGGGTCTTAATCCTCTGACTGGAGTCCTTTATAAACTGGAATTGTTGGGGCCCCAGAGACAGAGAGAAAAGCTCAGAAGCTGAGAGGAAGCCATGGATGGAACAGCCAGAAGCTGAAAACACTGGAACCTGGAGGAGAAGGAAGAGACCAGCAGATGCCACCATTGTGCCCTGCCTGATTGCCCACAACTTCAACTTAGGGAGAAAGCATCTCCTAATGAAACCTTGATTTGGACATTTTTCTTGGCCTCAAAACTGTGACCTTTTAAGTAATAAATCCCCATTGTAAAAGACAACCCATTTCTGGTATATTGCCTTGGCAGCCTTTAGCAAACCAAAACAAGGTTGTACTAGAGTAAGGTGGGCCCTTACTTCAATGTGATTAGAGGCCTTGGGAGAAGGGGAGAGGGGGCATAGCCCAGAGAGAAGACGGCCAGGTGGCGCTGGAGGCAGAGACTGAAGTGCTGCAGCTGCAAGCCAAGGATGGCCAACAACCACCAGAAGCTAGAAGAAGAAAGGAAGACTTCTCCCTTCAGGTATGAGAAGGAGCATGGCTCTGTCGACACTGTGATTTCAGATTTTTGGCCTCCAGAACTGTGAGACAATGAAATTCCATGGCTTAAAGCCACCTAATTTGTGGTGATTTCTTACAGCAGCTCTAGGAAACTCTGACAGGGGAAACTTCAGCTACACGACCAAGTGCAGAAAATACTCTGCGGTTCTGAGGGGGTAGTCGTTCCATGGCTTTCTTTCAGAGGAAACTCCTTCTAGATTCTTGACAGCAAAACCCCAAACCAAACCAACCAACCAACCAGTCAACAACCAACAAACCAAATAAACACACAAACAAGAAAGACCAGTTTGGGTTAGATGTGATTCTCTGCTTAGATGAACCAGTGCGAAATTAACCATTTTCATCCACAAAAGATAGGCTTGGAATGCAGAGGTCTAGTTTTAAACACTACTGAGGTCTTCTAGCTGACCGTGATCTTATGAAACCCTGAAATTGGCAACTCGTTGCGGGAGTTTGCTAACTGGCCTGGTGCCCCAGCAGAAGTAGCCGATCACTGCCCAAGTTCTACAAGTGGGATGACCAGTGGCAACATAAAGGGCAAACAAACAAGAAGGTCTTTCTTTCTGAGAATGTTTCCACTGCAGTTAGGTTAGAAAATGATCCAAGGAAGATATAAACTAGCTCTTTCTTTTAGCAAAAGAAAATGCCTACCCGCTTGGTAATTTGTGCAGTGGAAGTCCCAGCCAGAATCTTGTTTTTAAAGGTTTTGTTTAATTTGTCATCCCCCCCACCCCATTCCCACTCCCTAGCATAAGACTGGACAAGAAGAAAGGGGACAGTGGCCTGACAGATGCTACCACGTGATAAGACCTTGTTGAGTAGCTTCCATCGTATTTATATTAACTACCCAGAGGAAAAGGATGAAGTGTTGATGACAGGAGGTGTCTGTGTTTCCTGGGGTTTTGTTCTAGCTTTAATGAATATGGATAATTCACGGAACGTCTCAATTTTCCGAGCTGTGTTTTTTCATTAAACACTGCCACTCATCAGGGGAAGTAACTAGACCTTCCTGACACATTATATGGAGGTCTCAATTGCAAGGGCTCCATTTAGGACTGTCAAAAACCCAATCCACCCTAGCACCTCTTAAAATATATGTATATATATATATATATATATATATATATATATATATAAATAACATTTTTGTAAGCAAATACACATATATGCATATAATAAATAAATAAATAATAAATGCTGCCTATAAAAATTAAAAACAAACAAACAAACAAAAAAAACCCCAATCCAGATTTGGCCCTGATTGTCAAACCTTGATCAGGGCACCATCTAGGAGGGTGCCTGTGGGCCTGGGCAGGGTGCCACGTTATTTAAACAATACTTGCTGGACCTCCCTGGGGACTCTGGTTGAGGAAGTTAAGTGATTTACTCTTCAAATGGCCTTTGGAAAAGAGCACATGGGATGAAAGTGGGAGAGGTGAAACCCCACAAGAGTTTCCCACAAGCAAAGGCATCAAGGAGCCTCCGTGCTTGGTCAAGCAAGACACACTTTGTCCCAGCCCTATGATGCCTGCCCTCAATCAGTTAATCTAACTACTGTACAGCTGGTGGCACCTGTCAAATTAAAAGTGAAATTTGGAAGTGGATGTGGCTCAAGCAATTGAACTCCTTCCTACCACATGGGAGGCCCCTGGTTCAGTTCCCGGTGACTCCTAAAGAAGACGAGCAAGACAGCAAGCTGACACGAAGGGCTGGTGTAGTAAGCTGATGCAACACAATAATGCAACCAGAGACACAAGGAGGGAAAACATAATGAGAGGCACAACAAAGCAGGGAGCAGAGGTGGCTCAAGCGATTAGGTGCTTCCCTCTCACCTGGGAGGCCTTGGATTCGGTTCCCAGTGCCTTCTAAAAGGAAGACAAGCACACAACGAACAGACACGGCAAGTGCAAACAATAAGGGGATGGGGAGAAATAAATAAAATAAAATCTAAAAACAAAAAGTGAAATTTACTTTAAGGTAAAAACTGTATTATCTTCAAGGGCTGGAGCTGTGTTTTCTGCAGAATAGCACCTCATCCAGCCTTTCTCAAAGCATGGTCTAGATAACCCCCGGGACCCGAATCAGGGGATCTATTTCAATTTCAAATTTCTGGGCCCCTGACCACTTTCGAAATATGTGGGAGCTAGAGCCAAGAGTGTACACTGAACCAGGCTTGCAGGCAATCCTGATGTACCCCAAAGTTTGTGAGAAATCCCTCATCTATCTTAAGCCATCACAGTCTAGTGATAGAGACTAAGATTGGTTTATTTTGCTAAGGTCCATGTGAACTTGTTTAATTGCACGTCTACTGTAGGGAAAGTTTGGGTCACAAAAGACAGGAGCTACTTTAAGTCTTTGCTTTTGCTAATGGATCCTTGTATATTTTCCTTTTACAGTTTTTGGTTATTATCTGCCCAAGAACAGTATTTCCAAGCACTTGATTCTGTGTATCTTCTGGGAAGAAATTGTCCTTCAATTATATATGATTGCAACATGTTGATAAAAGCAAAAGAAAAACAGTAACACTATTTTGTTGAGTTTCTCATTTCTCTGAAGCCAAACAGATTTTGGGGTGATAAAAATGCAATTTAGTGACACTTAACTGTTCACAATTTGACACTACAGAATATTATGTACTTATGTATTCACACACTGATTTGTGCACACAGCATCCCCTAAGAGAGTCTGACTTGCCTGACCTCAAAGAACATGCTTTCTGGAACATTATACACAAATCTAGAATGATGTTTTTGCAAGGACACTGGTATTAGATCTATATAGCAAGGAGTGGGTTAGAGCATTGATAATTTCCCAATGATTCAGGGTGGACCTAAAATGCTTACGGAAGAACAAAGTGAAGCTTTAAATTTTTTGGTTATCTGGGTCACTTTGGCCAAGTCTCTTACCTTGGACAGAAATGAAAACAAATTAACACCCCCCCCCACACACACACAAATGAAGAAAAGAAATAAAATATAAGTAACAAATGAACTTCAACCAAATAGTCCTTAATTATTACAAAACAATCCTAGCTCTCCAGAGTCTCCCAAACCACTGCATTTAGTGACTACATGATAAATGAACACCCAAAGGAGAACAAACAAAGACTATTTATTCAGAACTCACTATAGTAAGGGAGTCAGCCACCATCACTTGCATTTGGCAGGGACTCAAAGGCAGGCAGAGGAGTGGGAAAGCTTTATAGTAGAAAAAAGGGAAGACTTCAGTTGATTGGAGGCTCTTGGCATGGGAAAACTGGAGGCAGGTGAACCAGAAGTGGGGCAGCCTATGTGGTTGGTTAGAAGAGCATACTTCATCTTTTCCAGTTGGTCCTAAGTTGGAAGCAAGGGCACAAATTAGGGAAACTGTCTGTTATCAATCAAGTCCTACTGTTTTGGGTCAATTATGACTGGGATTGTGGTTTGGACTCCAGGTACGTTTGTTGCAGATAATTGCCAGCTTTCTGGACTGGCTGTTCAGGTAGTGAGCCAGACTTTCCTGGTCTGGTTACTTCCAGGGTCAGAATTTCCTGGTCATTGTCCATTTATATATTCAGTCTCTCATCAACAAGACCAAATGAATCAAAGTTCACTATTAAACCAAAGGCATAACATCTTTCTTCTTACAAACAAAAGAAACTTTTAGCCATCAAAACTCTCTTTTTTTGCAGTTTGCCTAGTTAACCTGGAAATACCAGGATGACCCCACTGCCTAGTTAACCTGGAAATGGCATCAGAATGACCAAAGAAGAATGCTGCTTTCTTCACTTTGTGACCATGGAGAGTCTTGAAAGTGTGTAAGCAAAAATTTTATTAGTATTAGGGAAGATACTGTTGGGAAAATAAAATTTAAAACAAAATATTTTTACAACCCAGAAAACCTCTCCACAAAGGTAGAAGAGAAAGGGAATCAATTTAATTATTGAGTAAGCATTAAACCAGAATGTGATGCATCACAGGCAATCCACTAGATTGCACAGCTAAAAAGAAAGCTTGCCTTTTTTATGCAGCTAAGTGATACAACCATTTCTCCCTTCTCCCGACTCTTCAATCTCCTGCCAATGCTCCCCTTGGCCAACCTCATCTGGCAGCCTTAAACCCAATCTGCAGAGGTCAGAGACCCCTATGATGAGTGCAGGGGCAGGAGGAATGGATTTACCTGCATGTTGCCCCTTCGGGGACATAGCAGGACTGGCTCCTTACTATGAAACATGGAACTCAGTGAATTACGGGAACTTTAGCCCATCACATTGGACCACTTCAGAGCATCTTTTCATCTAGACCATTTATTTGCTTGAGAGCGATGAACCATGATCATCAAAATACGGGTAAAGGTAAGTACAGACCTTTATCAAAAAGCACTAAATTTGGCCATCCACCTACCTGGGGCACTGTGCTAGTGTTGCTAGAAATTAGAAATGGAAATAGACGCCTTTGAACCTTTAAGGAGACCACACCTTTCAGAAATTCACCTTGGGAATAGTCTTGCAAAACTGGGATGGAGACTCTTTATTAAACCATTCTTGTTCTTTCCAAGGAAAAGGTGACACCTTTGGAGAATTGAACTAACTTATACAACTTTGCAGATATGCTGACCTTATGTGGGCAAAGAAAACATAGCAGTGACAATTTAGCCAATATGCATCCTTTATGGAAAGACAACCCATGCTGAGAACTGTAAATGGCTTTGCTTTCCTCAGGCCATTTTCTATAGCCCACCCTCTCCCTACCCCTCGTACAGACAGTAACTGTTCTGGAATCCCGCTTACTTAATGGCATGACCTGACCTTTTTTTTAAAAAAAAAAAACACAACAACAACAACAACAACAACAAAAAAAAACATTTAATTTTAGAAGTTTCAGATTTACAGAAAAATTGCAAAGATAGCACAGAGCATTCCCATACACCCAACACCCACTTTCTCCTATGATTAACATTTTATGTTCACATGGTACATTTGTTACAATTAATGGACTGATACTGAAACATTATTATTAGCTAAAGTCCATATTTTGTTCAGATTTCCTCAGCTTTTCCCTAATGTCCTCATTCTCTTTCAGGATTCCATCCATGGTACCACATTGCATTTAGCTATCATTTCTCCCCTAAGCTCTTCTTGGCTGTGACAATTTCTCAGAATTTCCTTGTTTTTGATAACCTTGACAGTTTCAAGGTGTATTGGTCAGGTTTTGTAGAATGCTTCTCAACTGGGACTTGTCTGATGTTTTTCTCATGATTAAACTGGGGTTATGAATTGTGAGGAGGAATACAGAGGTAAAGTGTTATTTTCATCAAATCATGTCAAGGGTCCATACTAGAAATATGCTAATCATGTTGATGTTGACCTTGACCACCAACTGAAGTGGGGTTTGTCAGGTTTTCACCTTTCCATAGTGTACTCTTTGGAAGGAAGTCACTATGCACAGCTCACCCTTAAGGAATGGGAAATATGTCCCACCTCCATGAGGGTGGAGTAACTGCATAAATTATCTGGAATTCTTCTGCATGGGAGAGTTGTCATTTCTCTTCCATTTATTTATTTATTCAATCATTTATTTCTATCAATATGGACTCATGGATATTTATTTTATACTTTAGGTTATAATCCAATAGTACCTTATTTTCTTGGTCAAATTGTTCCAGCTTAGGCCAACGGGAACTCTTTCAAATGTCTCCTGTGTTCCTTTGACATATCCCCATTATTTCCTTCCTCCCTTCTTCCTCCCTCTCTCCCTCCCTCCCCTTTCTTCTTTCTTCTGTTAACAGTTCCTCATTTTCTGACACTACAAGCTGCTCCAGGCTCATCTTGTATACTTCCTGCCCCAGCCCTAGAATCAGCCATTTCTCCAAGGAGCCCTGGATCCTTTTGTTCGAGAATGACATTAGAAACCAGGATCTGAGTGTTACATGTGCTCAGCCTGGCCATTTTTGATCCCTCCATTAATTTTTCAAACACACTTATTTTACCAATGCCAAATTTCGGCAAGACCCAGGGCTAGACTCTGGGGCAAACAAAACAAATATAGTGAAAATGACTAATTACTCCACAGTCTGGGAAAAGTGCTGCCTGGTGAGGCATGACAGAGCTCCATGGTAATTTGATGGTGGAGGAGGCTTCCAGCTGGGGATGTATAACTGGAGCCTTTGATCTAGGTTTCAGACTATCTCTTATTCTCAAGGTCCATAACTCAGGAGCTCTGCTCAGATGGATGCCTCTATATGAGAGTCTGAGTTTGAATTCTGGCTTGTGACTTGGAGCAAGTGATTCAACCATAGTGAGCCTCAGTTGCTTCATCTGCAAATTGGGGGTGGTGATGCTAAAGGGACCCACCTCCAGAAACCTTTGGGAAGTTAAGGAGAATGTGTGTGGAATGCCTGATGCAGGGCCTGGCATGGGCAAGGCACAACCAATGCCGGTGAGCAGAACATAGCAACAACACCTGGCGTTCCTCTTGGGGCAAAGTTGTCTTTGGAGCATCAGCTTATTCTTAGGAGAGAGTTCCAGAAGAGGCCATAATTAACACAGGTTGTAAAGGCAAGCCATGGAAGTGACATGGGCAGGCTGGCTCCTGGGGCCACAGCCACGGCTATCCTGCAGGTGCACTTTAGAAGAAAATGGCCAACAATTGGGGCCTCGGAGTCACCTGGCACTTGGTGGCTCAGAGCAGGCCCTAGCACCAGAGGTGAGGTGTCTCCTGAAAAACAACAACAACAACAACAACAACAAAAACAGTGGTTCATGCTCATCAAAATGCATTAGCACAGCCTCCAACTGATAGCAACACCTGCTTGACTTTCCAGAAGGATCCTCAAGCTAGGAGTACCCGTCACAGGGCAGCTTTCCCACGTGACGATGCACCAAACAAATGGTTTCCTCTTCTGGAAGGTAAGCAGGATGAAACTGAGCTGCTCCGGAGAGACCTGAGACCTTCTTTTAGGAGAAAGCAAAGCACAGAAGTCACGAACTTTCCTTTGGGTTAGGTGCATCCCAGCAGCCCTGAGACTGAGCCTAATAGGGAAGATCACATGGCCTTGGACTTGACCTGCTAGTCTGGCTGCATTCTGTATTCCTTACCACTTCACCCTATGCCCTAATAGGTCCTTGATGAATAGTTAACGAATGAGTGAATTTGAACTCAGTTCTCCTGAATCACAGCCCTGCACCTTTCTCAGGGTCAGAGGCCATGCAGCATCTTGTTTGGGGTAGAGCTGGCAAGGAGAGAGAGCAGTGCCCTTCGACTTGTTAGCACAGGCGTTACTAGAATGGCTCAGGATTTACTCATTCTCTGGGCTCATTTCTATCTCCCCTTGGGGGCACTGCTCATTCCTATCATTTCAATAACTGATGATAACCTCTGCCTTTAGACCCATTTGCAGCAAGGTATTTCAGGGGGAAAGTAAGATCCCCAGTTTCAAGGAGGTTTTTTTTTTTTAAAAAAAACATTGAAGTAGCTTTGTTTTTGTTACTTTTTAAAAACTCCTTATTTTGAAATAATATCAAAATTACAGTATGATTGCAAAAATAATACAAAACCTGTACAGAGAACTCCGACATACCCCCCACCAGATACCCAGATCCACTAACTTTTAACATTTTGCCATATTATTCTATTTATCCATCTATCCATCTGTCTGTCGATCCATCAATTTATATCTATCTATCTATCTATCTATCTATCTATCTATCTACCTACCTACCTACCTACCTGTCTACCTACCTATATATCTATTAAGTAGCTTTCCTACTCAAACCTGGCTGTAGGTTTGAATTGTATAACAAAATCTATTTCCCAACTGACTACTGTACAAATTTTGGCTCTCTAATGGGAGGTGAATTTTTTTTTTTCCCCATGTAAAAATGACTTGATTTAAACAATGGGATTTGATGTGCTTGTCTTTCAAAATAAGATAAAACCATTATAAGTTTTACGCATGCTTGACCACCTCTCAAGACTAGGACAGGGTGCTCCAAGCATTCTCTGTTCATCAAGCCATGTTTTCAATTTTCTGGTCATGGGAAAAGCACAAGCGACACCCCTACCCCCTGTGCCTGAGAACAACACCACGACACTGTGAAAGTTTGCTAGCTGACTTTGTGAATGTTTCTCAGCCCAGTTTAGAGCGCACAGTGGAAAGGTTTCCACACGGGAATACCTTACTGTATGCTTTAGCTTCAAGACCTTGCACACAGGAGGAAAAAATTATGTGTTGTGCACTGGTTACTCACTTTTCTGGAAGTTCCATATGGTAACGGTAATGGTGCTTACCTTTTAACAATCAATTTAGAAGGTAGCAGGCGCCATGCCGAGCATTTTGTATCTCTAAGCATTTGCTCTTCTAATCCCTTCGACAGCCCTATGGTGGATGAGGCGGTGGTATTAGCCCCATTTTATGGAATAGGAAACTCAGGTTTAAAGATGCTGAGTACACAAATAGGAAGTGACTTAATCTGGACCCAAACCCCCCTTTCTCTAACTCCAAGGCACTCTCCTAACCACAGTTCATGTCTCCCAGCTGGAGATGAAATTTATACCTCCATACACTTTGGTCCACAATCTCCAGGAATGATAATCCAGCACAATGCTTTGGATTAATCTGCAGCTGAGAAAGAAGATAATTCAGTTTGGTTCAGTTCTTGCCGATACTCAGATTTATTTTATTCATTTGCTTCCATCAGTAACAGTTGAGGTAAAGGGATACCTTTCTGCACAGCCACCCATAACTTAAAACATTTTACTTTTATTAGGTGTCAAAAAAATGTTCTGGAAAAAGACACTTCTGAAGAGACACAGTAGAGGATTGTACTGATGCCATTCCCCATTCCGTGATTTTTTTTTTCCAAAGGCTTTCTTTTCTCATCTATATAGAGTGTGCCCTGAGACAACTTTATGGCTTTTTTTTTTTTTAAGTGAAAAATGTCCTCACTCTTCAGAAACCAAAAGGAAAAAATGATCATAGAAAATGTTTTTCTTTTCTCTCAGTTCTGTGTTGCAAGTAATATGTTCTCTGGTCGTGATGAAAGTCGTCTTAAAGAGGAGTCTGGCTGTTTGAATGCTCTGAATAGGAGGGGTGGTGAGGAAACGCAGGAGCTGCTTCTCTCAGGAAAACAAAGGGGAGCAGTGCTTGGGCCGCACAAGCTTTAGACTGGAACATAGAGGTGAAAAATGTATGATCCAATCGGTTACCCCAAGTTATTAGAATTAAAGGGCTTACTTCTTTTTTTGCCTTTTTTTCCCTTCAAAATAGAAGAATTTTCCAGCTTCCTGAGAAAACAATTTTTTTTTTCCCAAGAAAGATAAGAATGTTTATCCTTTGCAGTATCTATTCAACTGCAAAGAAGCAGTGCAGGGCGGAAATAAGTCCTTCAATGACAAAGCAGCTCATTTCAAAGCCTGCAGGCCCACTTGTATTGCTCTGCCTACTCATCTTATAATCTGTTCTCCAGCACAACAGATAACTCTCCCCTGCACCCCGAGGTTGGAAGGAAGCCATCAATACAGAATCCACGCAGCATGGATAACCATTTGGCCTTCTTAGAGATGTTTGTGCAGAAAGAAACAAAGAGGAAGAGTATGTGAACTTCTAACCCTGGTCCCCACATGCCTTGTGGTTGGTGGGTGGCATGAGCAAGCACTCAAGTTCCCTGCAGTGGGTGTTTTTATGGGACCAAGTGACAAAGAGCCAAAGGGGGTAAGAACTTGTCAGCAGCCAGTGGAAAACTACCAAGAACTGTCCAACCACATCTGCAACTCACTTCACCTCCCCAAGTGAGGAGAGCTCAGGTTCACTTCTCCACTGCATCCTTAAATCCTGCGGGGGCCCAAACGCTCTAACTGGGCCTACCCTTCCCAGCATAACAGAGACTTGTTGAACAGCGAGTTGCCCTGTCCCCTTCTTGGCTTATCCTGTCTAAATGGAATGACACTTTATCAGTTGGGGGCGGGGGGCAGGCAATGGATAAATTATTAGCACATAAATTATTGATTAATTAACTAATATTATTAATTATTTTTGTGAGATGACCCCTGCTTGAAGTTTTGCTTGCAGCCTTTACGAGCCCCACATATTTTAATTAACACCTCGAAAAGGCAACATCAGCTCTAAAGCGCCAGAGAGGAAAGTTATTCCATTGATCTCTGCTCTGTGTTTGTCTGAATGGACGTGTGAAATGTGTACTTGAAGAAAGGCAGGAGAATATTCTACAAAACAGTAGAACACAGGCAAGCTGTGTGTGGACTACCTCAAGGAATTCCAGAACTTACTTTTGGGTTTACATGTTGGCTTTAGAATTTGATGGAAGCTTTCTGGAGAGACAGAAATATGGGAGCCCGGGAAGAGCAGAAGGGCTTTCCATGATAAAAGTTCAACACTGATTGGCTAAGGATGGCTAACACCCTTGAGTCTTTGCTCAAGGTGATTCGGGAAGGCGGTGGAGAAAAGTGTGCTGGATCAAGCCAGGTTTGCCTCTTATCGTCACATCTGTCTGAGCATGTGCTAAAAAGTGGGCTACAATACCTGCTTATCGCAAATGAGGCAGTGAGTGGGAGAGTGCTTTGTAGAACACTTCTTTACCATAAATACTCTATAAATTATTTATATGACTTGCAAATAATGCACTTTTTAATTCATTTACCTGCTTAGCAAACATATATGGGATACCTCCAAGGAGCTGGTGACCCAGCAATAAATCAGATAGACTCAGCCACTGCCCTCACAAAGGTTACAGTGGGTACTCACAAGTAAACAGGACATCACACGACAGCATGTTACATGCCGTGGTGGGGAAATATGGACTGCTAAGGAAGCTCATAAGAAGGGCATTTAACTGGACCTGGAAATAGTCAGAAACACTGTAAGAGGAAGTGACATTCAAGCCAGGCTGAAACATCTCAGTGAGGATTCTCGTGTCCACCTTCTTGAAAAATTTAACCTCTACCCTTCTGTATGTTCTTATTTAGAATCTTACCCCCCTCCCCGCTTTATTTTTCTTTATAGCATTTATCACCACCTGACACTCTGTATATGTTCACTTGTTTGTATTTAAATATACGCTTGTACGGTTAGATGTTCTTTGCTTTCTTCCCCACTGCATTCCCAGTGCCTAGAATATTTTGTGGCCCACGGCAGGCACTCAACAGATAACGATGAATGAATTAATGTGAAATATAAGTGTGCTTTGGCAAGCCAAGAGGACAGGAAAGAATGTTCCATGTAAAGGAAATGGCCTAAGCAAAGATCAAGAGCCAGGAGCATCTGTTGCAAATGGGGGTTTGGAGGGACACGCACAGGTGAGAGGGCAGAGTAGGTAGGGCAGGTCAGGAAGGGTCTTGTAGGCCAGATCGAAGTGTTTGGACTTTATTCTGAGGGCATCCAGGAGCATGTGGCAGTCTGATGTTATTTATGAACTCCAAAAAGAAATATAGATTATGTCTGTAAACTGGTCAGTTCCTCTGGTGTGATGTGATAACTCTTTGATTGTATTAGATTCAGCTGAGATGTCTGATGAAATTATGTTGAATTAGGGCTCTGATTCAACCATGTCATTAGAGTGTGACTCAGCATCGAGTCCCAGCTTCCTTCAGGATAAAACAGATGCTCACATGGAAGTAAACACAGAGAGAAGCAGATACCTGAGGAAAGAGAGAAGGCTCCCTTAGACACAGCAGAGGCCTCAGGGAGAGAGATGAGCCTGATAGTCTACAGCTGACTTTGTGAAGAGACCAGAGCAGCTGAACCAGGCAAGAAACCAGCCCCGGGAAGAGAGATGAGTCATACCTGCCTAGAGCTGAGATAGGAAGAAGCTGGGACCATGGAGCCTTAAGAGGAAGAAGGAAGACTGAATCCTCACAGATATTACCCGCCTTCTTTCTCCAACACGTGGCCAATGACCTTGGATGAGAAAGTACCTCTTATGGTACCTTGAGTTGGACTTTCTAGGGCCTTATGACTGTAAGCTTCTACCCCAAATAAATACCCTTTATAAAAGCCAATAGATTTCTGGTACTTTGCATCAGCACCCCTTTGGCTGACTAATTCAGAACGATTGAAGTATTTTATGTGGAGGTGATTGTAAGATCTGAGTTTCCGCAGGGCTGGGGGCAGGGGTCCCACGAGGAAGCTCTCATGGATGGTGCTGACCTGAACTAGGACTGTGACCATGCAGGGAAGAGGTCCTGGGAGACAGAGCTGACAGGCCTTGATGGTTAACTGGGGAATGAGGGAGGGGAAGACTCTGTGATCAGGGGTGAGGGGGCAGGCTCAAGAGGCCCCCTGCCCCTCACTGAGATGAGGAAGACAGAGAGAGAAGCAGGATTGGGGTGAAGATGATGAGTTTTCAAGGTAGGCCCTTCAGCTGAACATGCTTGGAGAGCATCTATGTGCTCTACGCGTGCAGTGAGGACAAGGACTGCGGGTCCATCTATAAATAGCAACTGAAGCCACAGGGTGGGTGGGATTATTACAGGGAAGTGAGTATAGGAGGGGGCCTGGGGACAGCCTTGAGGACACTAACCATGGCAGGATGGACATAGGGAGAGAAGATCCAGAAGGAAATTGAGAAAAAGTTTTCAGAGTGGTCCAAGGAAAACCAGGAATGGATGGTGTCTCAAGGAGAGCTGGAATGCTGGCAGGTCAAGTTAGATGTAGAAGGGAAAGTGCTCATCAGGTTTAGCCATGGAGAGAGCGGCTTCTGGGCAGAGGTGAGGGCAGGCCTTCATCAGAGAAAGCATGGGAGCTACGGGGACAAGAAATGGAAAATGAGTGAAAGGGACTCTTCTAAAAACTCTGGTTAAGAAAGGAAGGAGGAATGAGGCAGCAGCTGGAAGTTGCCAATAAGATTTTGTTTTTAATATGAGTTTGTGATACTTAAATGCCAGGAGGAAACAGCCATTGGAGAGGGAAATATTTTCTGAAAATACAGAAAAGGGAAGACTGTCAGCAAGAGCTCCCTGAGAACAGCTGAGAGTGAGATCCAGAGAACAGAGTCAGGAGGCACAGGTGAAATTGCAGGAGGGTCTTGAGCTGTGTGTGCAGGAAGCCAAGGGAATTCCTGCTGGAGAGCTTGTGGGGAGCTGGAGCACAAGGCCATCCTGAGCGTGGGACAGGGCAGATCCCCTGGGAGGTTTGAGAAGTGAGAAGCCACTGGGCAGAATGGGAGGGCTGACGAGGGAAATGGAGAAGGATTGCTAGGCAGCCTCAGAAAGCCTGGGTGCAAGTGGAGCCTAGCAGGTGGGATCGCCTCTCCCAGCTTCTCCCTTTTCCTTGCTCATGAGTGCCAGGATTAGGAATCCACCACCCAGGGAAGAAGACCCCATTTCTAGCTCATATGTAAATCCTGACTGGGGCATCTAGTCAAGGTAATTGCAGTCCCTCTGTCAGAATTGATTCAGGATAGGCTTGTGACCCAGTTCTGGCTGATGAATTGAGAGGAAAGGTAGTGGGGTCTTCTGGAAAAGTTTGCCTTTTCTTTAAAATAGACACAAGGAAGCTATCACCTCTCTCCTTCTATTGTATATTGGCAAGTCTGCGTGGTGTTAGGGTACCTGACGCCAACTGCTGTAACAAGTGAACCCAAAATTTCAGTGGCTCAAAAGAATATAAGTTTATTTCTTATTCAGTGGGTCAGGTGATTTTTCTGGTCAGTTCTCCCTCAAGTGCAGACTCAGGGATCTAGGTTCCTTACACCTTGGGATGCTGCCAGATCCACTACTTGGTCCCTTGATCATTGCACATGGGGTTTTATAGCCAGAGCCATCCCTTTCATCCATACCCCATTGACCAGAATCTGGTCATATGTCATCAACTAACAGCAGGGAAGCTGGGAAATGTAGTCTCCCTATGTACCCAGGTAGAAGAAATGAATTGGTCAGCCTACAGCAAGTCTCTGCCCCAGCATGTGATACCTGGAATTATGGCAGCCATGGTGTAACCATGAGGACATTTAATCTGATGTGCAGTGGATTATCAAGAAAGTGAGTAGACAACCCACAGAATGGGAAAAAATATTTGCAAACCATATATATGATAAGGGTTTAATATTCAGAATATAAAGAACTCCTACAGCTCAACAACAAAAAGACAAACAATCCCGTTAGAATGGCGGTGAAGGACCTGAATAGACATTTCTCCAAATAAGAAGTACAAATGACCAATTAGCACATGAAAAGATGCTTAACATCATTAGGGAAATGCAAATCAACAGCACAGTGAGATAATATTTCATACCCACTAGAATGGCTACTATTTAAAAAAAGAGAAAATAAGTGTTGGTGAGGATGTAGAGAAACAGGAACACTTGTACATTATTGGTAGGAATGTAAAATGGTGTAGCCTCTGTGGAAAACAGTTTGGTAGTTCTTTGGAAAGTTAAATATAGAATTGCCATATGACCTAATAATCCCACTTCTAGGTATATAACCAAAAGAACTGAAAGCAAGGACTCAAACAGATATTTGCACGCCAAAGTTCATAGCTGCATTATTCCCAATTGCCAAAAGAAGGAAGCAACCGAAATGTTCATTAATGGAAGAATGGATAAGCTAAATGTGATGTGTATATAATGGAATATTATTTAACCATAAAAAGTAATGACGTTCTGACACATGCTACAACATGGATGAACTTTGAAAAGAGATCATGTTGAGTGAGATGTCAGACACAGAAAGGTAAATAGTGTATGATCTCACATACATGAAATAATTAGAATATGCAAATTCATAGAGTCAGAAATTAGAATACAGGTTATCAGGGGCAGGGATGGGGAAGGGAATGGGGAGTTAATGCTTACTTGGAGTTTCTGTGTTGGGTGATGAAAAAGCTTCGGTCATGGATGGTGGCGATGGTAGCACAACACTGTCAATGTAATCACCACCACTGAATTGTATGCCTGGTACGTGGGGATATTTATGTTGTGTATATGTGTTTTAGATTCCTTACTGCCAAAGCACATACCATGCAATGGGTTGGCTTAAACAGTTCTGAGTCTAGGAGAAGTCCAAAACCAAGTTGTCATCAAGGCAATGCTTTCTCCCAGAAGACTGGTTTTCTGCGGCTGGCTTCTGGCAATCCTTGGTCCTTGGCTTTTCTGTCACATGGCAATGCACATGGAAGCTTCTCCTGGTTTCTCTTTTCTCTTCTGGGTTCTGTTGACGCCCTGCTTCTGGCTGCTTCCCGAGGCTTTCCCTCTGTGTGTGACCTTCCTTAAAAGGCCTTCAGTAATAGGATTAAGGCCCTGTTTACAAGGGTTCACACCCACAGGAATGGACTAAGTTCTGGAACGTGCTTTTCTGGGGTACATAGCTCCAAAGCCACCACAATAAAAATTAAAAACTTAAGCCCCATATCCTTTATGATATCATTAAACAGCTGATTTATTCATCCCAGAGGCTATAATTTCTCTAGATTTTTTAAAAATGAGAGATAATAACTTTTTCCTATTATCAAGCTTTTTGAACTAGTAAATTGTTGATGTTGTTTTTTGTTACCTACAACCAAAAGTATCCTCATTTGGAAAGCATGAATTTAATTACATCAAACAAGCTCTTATACTTAGATAGATTATTATATTTCATTTTGGAGGATGAGGTAGAACACAACCAGCTGGCTAGGTTTTAGTAGACTCACCTTGCTTTCTCTTACTTTGTAACCCCAGTAGGAAAATGGAATTAAAATACCTGTTGTCTCATAGTTAGGGTAGGACTGAATATTTGCATGAAGTTCACATTCTGTAAGAAACAAGCAAGAATCCGACTATGTCAACCAGCATTTTAAACAGTCTGTCATTGACTCACCTTATAGACATGACTTGCTTTGCAAACCTCTCTAGGGTGCTTCATTCCTTCACTTATCAAATATTTATTTAGGACCTATTATAAGTGATAGCTTCTGTTTCCCCCTGCTAGATTGTGAACTATTCAATGGAAATGTTTCTCATTTATTTTTATACCCTTGTTATCTAGCAAACAGAATTTGATATATAGATAGCACATAAATATTTGTTGAATAGAATTTGATCTGGTCTTCCCAGTAGAGTTGAAAATCCATGAGTCAGTTTCAGACAGTGCTGGAATAGAATTTTTTTTTTTCAATTCAACAATTTATTATTTTTTGATTGGATGAATATTCACATGGTTCAAAAGCCCTAAGGTACAAAAAACAACACAGCAAAAGTCTCCTTCTCACCCTGTTTCCCAGACATCCATTTCCACCCCCCAGAGGCAACCACTGAGGATACCAATTTCTTATATTTCTTTTCAGCCACAGTCTACATATATGCATTTCCTAGTCATTTCTCTGAACACAAATGACAGTATACCATACAACTGTTCTGCACCTTTATTATTTTTCTCTTAGTAACATCTCTTGGAGGAAGTTTTATATCAGAACACAATTCTTTTTTCTGGTACCTATTATTCCATAGTTGGATGTAACATATATATATTTAACTAGCTCCCTATTAGTGGGCAATTGAGTTGTTTCTAATCGTTTGTTATTGAAACACTGCTCCAGTGAATATTTTTGTACACCCATCATTTAGCACGGACATGAATAGGATGAATCAGTGTGAGTGTAATTGCTGGGTCCAACTGGATGTGCATTTGCAATTTTGATAGACATCGTCAAGCTGCCCTCCGCAGAGGTGGCATGGAGCCTCACTCCCACAGCCATGCCTGGGACGTCAGTTCACCCAGACCCTCTTCAGACCGCTCACAGGCTTTCTCCACAGTGGGCTCAGCAACCAGCCCCTCCCCCTGTGGGCTGTGAGAGCCCCTCCCCCCACTCCCAATTCCCTTGCCCTGCTCTGACTTGTTCTTTTTATTTATTTATTTATTTATTTATTTATTTATTTATTTATTTTTATTATTATGGGTAAAAATCAAAATTCTCACAATACATACAAACATTTGCAAAATGATATGTAAATATATATGCATATATGTGTATTTGTAACTTGTTCTTTGTTCCATAGGCCCTTTCCCCTTTTAACACTCTATTTATTTGCCATGTTCATGGATTGATGTATTTGCCAAGTTCATTGCTTATAGTTGGGCTCCCCCTAGTAAAATGGCGCTCCTTGAAGTTACGGATCTTAATCTATTCTTACACTGATGCTTCCCAAGCACCTAGAAATAGGGCCTGGAACAGAGTAGGTACTCAATAATTGCTTGGTGAATGAATGAATGAATGAATGAATGAATGATGAATGAATGAATGAAGCAATTGCTATACCATTCCCACTGTCTCTTGCCAGGCCTGTCTTCCCATCTAGGTGGTGGGACTGATGGTTACGAGCACAGGGCAGGCATGGAGTCCCTCAGAGACAGCTGAATTATCATGCCAAGAGTCTGGGCACCTGATCCCAAATGCAGGGCTCCCCCCACAACACTGCACCCAGAGCCCACGTTTCTAGGCCCTGCTCAGAGACCACCTCTTCCAGGAAGCCTGCCATGCTTGTCTCTTCTGAGGTCCCTCTTCCAACCCAGACTTGTATTCACATCTGTCTTCTACACCAGAAGGGAAACAACGGGGAGGCTAGAGCCACATTTAGCCATTTCTGAATCCTCTAGCACCTTGCACAGGCTGATATCAGGAGTGGGACTGTGAATGAGCAGATAGGGGGAGCTTTCATCAAAACCTCCTGGGTACTATTTGATTTGTCACCATGGCCATATATTAGTTGTGGTGTTTTTTTTTTAACTTTATTTTGTACATTTAATAATTGAAAATATAAACAAAAACTAAAAAGTAAACACAGATGAATAAATATATACATTCTCAATTAAATGTAATGGATACATATAAATTTTTTTTTTAATCAAACAATATGTTACACAATATATTTGGTTCATAGTAACGCATTCATAGAGTATTTGTTCTTTTGTGTCTGGCTTGCTTCACTCAACATAATGTCCTCCAGGTTCATCCATGTTGCCATATGCTTTATGACTTCATTTCTTCTTACAGCTGCATAATATTCCATCGTGTGAATAGACCACAGTTTGTTTATCCATTCATCTGTTGATGGACACCTGGGTTGTTCCCAACTTTTGGCAATGGTGAATAATGTGGCTATGAACATCAGTGTGCAGATGTCTGTTCGTGTCACTGCTCTCAGTTCTTCTGGGTATATACCCAGTAGTGGTATTGCAGGGTCACGTGGCAAGTCTATATTCAACTTCTTTAGGAATTGCCAGTCCTCCATAGTGGCTGTACCATTCTGCATTCCCACCAACAGTGAAGAAGTGTTCCTATCTCTCCACATCCTCTCCAACACTTGTAGTTCTCTGTCTTTTTAATAGTGGCCATTCTGATAGGTGTGAAATGATATCTCATTGCAGTTTTGATTTGCATTTCCCTAATCATGAGTGATGTTGAGCATTTCTTCATGTGTTTTTTTGCCATTTGTATTTCTTCTTTGGAGAAATGTCTATTCAAGTCTTTTGCCCATTTTTAAATTGGGTCGTTTGTCTTTTTATTGTTGAGTTGTAACATCTCTTTATATATCCTGGATATTAAACCCTTATCAGATATGTGATTTCTAAATATTTTTTCCCATTGAGTTGCCTGCCTTTTCACCCTTCTGACAAAGTCCTGAGAGGTGCAAAAGTGTTTAATTTTGAGGAGGTCCCATTTATCTATTTTTTCTTTTGTTGCACGTACTTTGGGTGTAAGGTCCAAGAACCCACCACCTACTACAAGGTCTTGAAGATGTTTCCCTGCATTTTCTTCTAGTAGTTTTACGGTCCTGGCTTTTATATTTAGATCTTTGATCCATTTTGAGTTGATTCTTGTATAGGGGGTGAGATAGGGGTCCTCTTTCATTCTTTTGGTTATAGAGATCCAGTTCTCCCAACACCATTTGTTGAAGAGACTGTTTTTTCCCATCAGCGTGGGCTTGGTAGGTTTGTCAAAAACCAGTTGACTGTATAGGTGAGGGTATATTTCTGGATTCTCAGTTCTATTCCACTGATGGATGTGTCTATCTTTATGCCAGTACCATGCTGTTTTGACCACTGTAGTTTTGTAATATGTTTCAAGGTCAGGCAGTGAAATTCCTCCCACATTGCTCTTCTTTTTTAGAATGCTTTTGGCTATTTGGGTGCACTTACCCTTCCAGATGAATTTGTTAATTGCCTTCTCTAATTCTGTAAAGTAAGCTGTTGGGATTTTGATTGGTATTGCATTGAATCTATAAATCAGTTTGGGCAAGATTGACATCTTCATGGTATTTATTCTTCCAATTCATGAACACGGAAAGTCTTTCCATTTGTTTAGGTCTTTTTAAATTTCTTTTAACATTGTTTTGTAGTTTTCTGCATATAGGTCCTGTACTTCTTTGGTTATATTAACTCCTAGGTATTTGAGTCTTTTTGTTGCTATTGAAAATGGAATTTTCCTCCTGGTTTCCTCCTCAGGTTGTTCAGTACTAGTGTACAGAAACATTACTGATTTTTGCGTGTTGATCTTGTATCCTGCCACTTTGCTGAAGTTATTTATTAGTTCAAGTAGCTTTGTTGTGGATACTTCAGGATTTTCTAGTATAGGATCATGTCATCTGCAAACAGTGAGAGTTTTACTTCCTCTTTTCCTATTTGGATGCCTTTAATTTTTTTGTCTTGTCTAATTGCCCTAGCTAAAATTTCTAGTATAATGTTGAATAACAATGGTGACAGTGGGCATACTTGTCTTGTTCCTGATCTTAGGGGGAAAGCTTTCAACCTTTCCCCATTGAGTATGATGTTGGCTGTGGGTTTTTCATATATGCCTTTTATCATATTGAGGAATTTTCCTTTTATTCCCATCTTTTGAAGTATTTTTATCAAAAAAGGATGTTGGATTTTGTCGAATGCCTTTTCTGCATCTATTGAGATGATCATGTGTTTTTTTTCCTTCAATTTGTTAATGTGGTGTATTACATTGATTGATTTTCTTATGTTGAACCAGCCTTGCTTACCAGGAATAAATCCCACTTGGTCGTGATGTATAAGTCTTTTGATATGCTGTTGGATTCGATTTGTAAGTATTTTGTTGAGAATTTTTGCATCTATGTTCATTAGAGAGATTGGTCTGTAATTTTCTTTTCTTGTGGAATCTTTATCTGGCTTTGGTATTAGGGTGATGTTGGCTTCATAAAATGTGTTGGGTAATTTTTCCTCCTCTTCAATTTTTTGGAAGAGTTTAAACAGGATTGGTGTCAATTCTTTTTGAAATGCTTGGTAAAATTCACCTGTGAAGCCATCTCTGGTCCTGGACTTTTCTTTGCTGGAGATTTTTGATTACAGATTCAATCTCCTTAATTGTGATTGGTTTGTTAAGTTCTTGTATTTCTTGTAGTGTCAGGTTGGTTGTGCGTTTCTAGAAATTTGTCCATTTCATCTAGGTTGTCTAGTTTGTTGGCATATAGTCTCTCATAATATCCTCTTATAATTCTTTTTATTTCTGTGAGGTCATTTGCAATTTTCCCCCTTTCATTTCTGATTGTATTTATTTGCATCTTCTCTCTTTTTTTCTTTGTTAGTCTAGCGAGGGATTTGTCAATTTTACTGATCTTCTCAAAGAACCAGCTTTTGGTTTTGTTGGTTTTCTCTATTGTTTTTCTGTTCTCATTTTCATTTATTTCTGCTCTAATCTTTATTATTTCTTTCCTTCTGCTTGCTTTGGGATTGGTTTGCTGTTCTTTTTCTAGTTTCTCTAGTTGTTCAGTTAAATCTGAGTTTAGCTCTTTCTTGTTTTTAATATAGGCATTTAGGGCTATAAATTTCCCTCTCAAGGCTGCCTTCGCTGTATCCCATAAGTTTTGATATGTTGTGTTCTCATTTTCATTTGTCTCAATATATTTACTGATTTCACTTGCAATTTCTTCTTTGACCCACCGAATATTTAGGAGTGTGTTGTTCAGTCTCCACACATTTGCAAATTTACTTTTTTCCTGTCTGTTATTGATTTTTAGTTTCATTCCATTATGATCTGAGAAGGTGCTTTGTATAATTTAAATCTTTTTATATTTATTGAGAGCTGTATTGTGACCTAACATGTGGTCTATCCTGGAGAAAGATCCATGGGCATTTGAGAAGAATGTATAACCCGCTGAGTTTGGATGCAGTGTTCTGTATATATCTGCTAGGTCTAACTTGTTTATTATATTGTTCAAGTTCTCTGTTTCCTTGTTGATCTTTTGTCTAGTTGTTCTATCTAATGATGTGAGAGGGGTGTTGAAGTTTCCAACGATTATTGTAGAAATGTCTATTTCTCCCTTCAGTTTTGCCAGAGTTTGTCTCATATATTTTGGGGCACCCTGGTTAGGTGCATAGATATTTATGACTGTTATATCTTCCTGGAGGATCATCCCTTTTATTAATATATAACGGCCTTCTGTATCTCTTATCACTTTTTTGCATTTAAAGTCTGTTTTGTCTGATATTAGTATAGATACCTGTGCTCTCTTTTGGTTACTATTTGCATGCAGTATTGTTTTCCAACCTTTCACTTTCAGCCGTTTTGTATCCCTGGGTCTGAGGTGAGTTTCTTGTAGAAAGCATATGGATGACTCATGTTTTGTTATCCATTCTGTCAGCCTGTATCTTTTGATTGGGGAATTTAATCCATTCACATTCAATGATATTACTGAAAATGCACTATTTATTTCCTCCATTTTATTCTTTGGTTTTCATATGTCATCTTGTTTTTGTCTCTCTTTTTACTCTTTTAGTTATCCTTTCTGCTATTCTTTCTTCTATACTCTCCTCCAAGCCTCTCTCTCCTGTCTTTTTCTTTCAGGTTCTAAGGCTTCCTTTAATATTTCCTGCAAAGGTGGATTCTTTTTTGCAAACTCTCTCAGTTTCTGTTTGTTTGTGAATACTTTATATTCACCTTCATATTTGAAGGACAGTTTTGCTGGATAAAGAGTTCTCAGCTGGCAGCTTTTCTCTTTCAGTTTCCTAATTGTATCATACCACTGTCTTCTCGCCTCCATGGTTTCTGAAGAGAAATCTGCACTAAGTCTTACTGGACGTCCTTTGTACGTGATCATTTGCTTCTCTCTTGCTGCTCTGAGAATTTTCTCTTTATCTTTTTCATTTGACATTCTGAATAGTATGTGTCTTGGCGTAGGTCTATTTGGATTTATTCTCATTGGGGTACGGTGTGCTTCTTGGACATGTAAGTTCATTTCTTTCATGAGAGTTGGGAAATTTTCAGCTATTATTTCCTCAAATACTCTTTCTGTCCCTTTTCCTTTCTCTTCCCCTTCTGGAACTCCCATGACACATATGTTGTTTCGTTCTGTGTTGTCATTCAACTCTCTGAGCCCCTGCTCAATTTTGTACATTCTTTTCTCTCTCTGTTCTTTTCTCTCTTCAATTTTAGCTGTTCTGTCTTCGGTATCACTTATTCTTTCTTCTATCATTTCAAGTCTGCTGTTGTATGCCTCAAATGTGTTTTTGACTTCACCTATTGTGTCTTTCATTCCCATGAACTCTGTTACTTTTCTGTTCAGGATTTCAAATTCTTCTTTGCGTTCGCTCAATGTCTCTTGATGTCATTTATCTCTTTAACTATATTGTCTTTCATCTCATTAATTTGATTTTGGAAATTTGTGCTCATCTCACTGATTAGTTCTCTCAAATTCTGCATCTCTTCTTGGACTTTGATGTATTCCTTTTTTTGGGCCATGTCTTCTATTTTCTTAGTATGGCTCATAATTTTTTGCTGGTGTTTAGGCATCTGGTTAGGTTGTATTTTACTTAGATGCTCTATCTCTTTCTCTTTTATAGGGAAAAAAGTGCAGGAGGCTGTGAGTTACCACAGCTCTTTGATTTTGGGCTCAACCTTTTTTTTTAAAAAGATTTTATTTATTTATTCATTTATCCCCCCCTTGCTGCTTGTGCTCGCTGGGTCAGCTAACCACGCCGTGCGGGTGGGCTTGCCTTCACCAGGAGGCCCCGGGAACCGAACCCGGGGCCTCCCATATGGTAAACGGGAGCCCTACTGATTGAGCCACAGCTGCTTCCCTTGGCTCAGCCTTGATTGTTGGGATTGTCCTGCTGGTTGCTCAAAACTAGGCACTGGACCCAGTAATTGGTTGTAGAGTCGTTTCCTAGGGCCTTGGGCAGGGAGGCTATAGAAGCCAGGAAAAGCCTCTCCTATTTATTTTTAATTTTCTTATGTGCACTTCCTTAGTCTGCCAGGAGATGGCACTCGTTGACAGCTCTCAATTCAATGCCTGGTCGGAGTGTATTTGTTGTGACACAGATCAGATCAGTGTGATAGAGCTTCCTGTCTGGGGGCTAAAAGTCTTGTAATTCAAACTTTCTGAGACAGTTCTCCAGTCTTCTCTGGTAGCCCCCTCCTTTTTCCCAGCTAGGAAATATTTCCACTCCCCTCTGAATCCTCAAGAATCAGTCCCTGTTAGTAGAGGAGGAGATTGGGAGGTTTGTATAGCTTTAGCCCCTTGCAGGCTCCAGGGCAAGCAATGGCGCAGCCCCACCTAGTCTGGAAGGGCTCCCAGGACAGGGCAGACCAAACCTGCGAGTCAAAAGCAGGGTCGGCCCCAGGCTCTCTCTCCCCTTCTGGGGAGTCCTCAACAATTAGTCCAGGCTAGAAGAGAGGGAGGTTGTGAGGGTTGGATTTCCCCAGTCCTTCCTAGGCTCCGCAGCCCAAATTTGTGGGTCAGAACCTGGGTCAACCTAAGGCTGTGTCCCTCTCTCTCCCCTTTCCGGGAGTGGTAGATCCCTGGAGCCCCCCTTTGTCTGTAGTCGCAGGCCCAGAGGCCTGAGAATTCTGAAGAGTGTGGGGGAGGGTGCCGGCAGTAGCAGCCGCTGCTGGTTCCAACTCACGGTTCTGTTGTTGCGATTTCCCTCTTCTGTCCCTCTCTCTTCTGGGTGGTGTGTAGCCTTCACCTGCTGTCCTAAACCCTAGAAGATCTTTTTTGGGGCGTTTCAGCCGTCTTCTAGCTATTTTTCTGGAGAAGAGATTACTGTGTCTTACTAGTCTGCCATCTTCCCGGATGTCCCTGGAATAGAATTTTGACGTTGATAACCTATCTGAGCCTTTGATTCCTACTTACTGAGAATAACAATCCACAAGAGAGCATATATAAAGTGTCCAGTTTATGGCCTGGCACATAAAAAGCACATTATAGATAGTCGTTCTCCTTCTCTTCTTCCTCCTCCTATCATGTTATAGATCAAGCTATTCCCTACCAATTCTCTACCATCCAATTGATGAATATTCTAGAAACCCATGTCTTAATGGTAAACATAATTAAGAGAATGAATTTTCTGCCAGAAAATTATGTAAAGCACATTGCAAATGGTTTTTTGATTCTTTTCTGTTTGATATGCTCTATGAACTGCTCTTGGGAGTTAGTTGAGAGCCAACAAACTATTATTTTAGCTCCCATGTACTCAGAGCATTTCTTAGACACACAAAGACAAGGGGGAAAATGCTCTCTGTTTGTTAGGTGAAGTAGTTCTCTTTTTAGCTGAGCTAATTTAGGCTTAAAATCTAATCTCATGCTGACATTATAGGTTCTGACCAAGTGTTCTTTTTAGTTGTTATTTCTCTCACAATTGACCTGGGAGGTACCATTTTATGACAAGTTTAGACAGGAGACGTTTGTTCTTGTTAGCATTTGCTTTGTAGGAGAAGCAAAGAGCCCGGCTTGTATGTCTTTTGTTTGAATTCAAGAGTTCTGCCGCTCAGACCGAAGCCCTGAGTTTGAGCCCCAGCTCTGCAATTCTGTCACAGTGAGGCTTCGGGCATGTCCCTTCAAATGTGCCTCAGTTTCTACATCTGCAAAATTAGGGCTTTAGACATGATGGTTCTCATCTAAAATCCAAGGTGGGGGTTTATTCCCTGCATCCTTCTCCTCCTCTTGATTTCTTATGTCCATATTCACTTCTCAAGTAATTCAAAAGAAGAATGAAGTTAGGTGTATGAAAATAGTTGGTGCTCCAATTTTTTTTCCATAGGAAAAAAGAAACGAAATAGCCTATGTGTCCAACAAGAATGAAAAGGCTAGTGAATTATGGTACTTCAGTCAACTCAGGGAACTTCTATCCAAAGGTCGAGATGCTTATGAAGCCTCTCTGGCAAAATGGGAAAATGTTTTCATGTGATGGTAAACTCAATGGGAAAAAATATTTAGAAATCACATATCTGATAAGGGTTTAATATCCAAGATATGTAAAGAGATGTTACAACTCAACAATAAAAAGACAAATGGCCCAATTAAAAAATGGGCAAAAGACTTGAATAGACATTTCTCCAAAGAAGAAATACAAATGGCAAAAAAACACATGAAGAAATGCTCAACATCACTCATGATTAGGGAAATGCAAATCAAAACTACAATGAGATATCATTTCACACCTATCAGAATGGCCACTATTAAAAAGACAGAGAACTACAAGTGTTGGAGAGGATGTGGAGAGATAGGAACACTTCTTCACTGTTGGTGGGAATGCAGGATGGTACAACCACTATGGAGGAATGTTTGGCAGTTCCTAAAGAAGTTGAATATAGACTTGCCACGTGACCCTGCAATACCATTACTGGGTATATACCCAGAAGAACTGAGAGCAGTGACATGAACAGACATCTGCACACCGATGTTCATAGCCACATTATTCACCATTGCCAAAAGCTGGAAACAACCCAGGTGTCCATCAACAGATGAATGGATAAACAAACAGTGGTCTATTCACACGATAGAATATTATGCAGCTGTAAGAAGAAATGAAGTCATAAAGCATATGGCAACATGGATGAACCTGGAGGACATTATGTTGAGTGAAGCAAGCCAGACACAAAAGGACAAATACTGTATGAATGCGTTACTATGAACCAAATATATTGTGTAATATATTGTTTGATTAAAAAAATTTTTTTACATGTATCCATTACATTTAATTGAGAATGTATATATTTATTCATCTGTGTTTACTTTTTAGTTTTTAATTGTTTATGTTTTCAATTATTAAATGTACAAAATAAAGTTAAAAAATATATTAAAAAAAAAAAGGCAGAAGATGCATGATCCCTCTTCTCTGATAACAAAAATCTTTTTAAAAAATATAGGAATAGGTACAAATTCTAGAAGGGAATGCAAAAAGTGAAAACAGTTGATTTGTTAAAGAATACGATTATTTTCTCACTTTGGAGGGCGGAGGGAAGTGTTTAATATGTTTTAGATTTCTCAATTGGCACTTGACTTGTAAATTTAGCTGAGGTGGATGAATGGCCTTAGGTCCCTAAAATGCTAGAAGGGGGGTGGGTAGCTGACCTCAAGCAGGTTAGATTTTAGGCACTCCTGTTTGGACCAGATCCTTCCATGCCAGGGAACTTGCCCTGGTGATGATGCAGGAGGAAAATGTGCTCCTTGAGGTATACTGGGCTTTGCTTTTCTTTCCCTGCTCCCCGTTCTTCTTTTTTATTATTTACTCCCCCCCCACACACACACCTTTTCCCCCTCCTGCCCAATATATATTTTTCCCATTGAAGAATAATTTACATACAATTAAATGCACAGATCTTAAGTGACTGACTTTTAAGTTGAGTTTTGATAAAATATACCTCTCCAATGAGATACAGGCCATTTTCTCTATTTCCCTTTCCAGTAAATCTCCCCTACTCCCAGGCAACCACTCTTCTGGTTTCTATCAAAATAGATTAGTTTTGCCTGTTCTAGAATTTCATATAAATGGAACTATATAGATGTCCTCTTGTTTGCTTGGCTTCTTTCACTCAGTATAATGATTTTGAGGTTCACTCATGTTGTGTGTATCGGCAGATCATTCCTTTGTGTGTGCGTGTGTGTTTGGTAACATAGATCCAATATAAAACTTCCCATTTTGACCAATTTCAAGTATACAATTCAGTGGTGTTAATTCCATTTACAATGTTGTGCTCCCATCACCACCATCCATCACCAAAACTTTTCCATCACCCCGAACAGAAACTCTGAACCAATTAAACATTTGCTCTGTATTCCTCTACCCCCACCCCTGCCCCTGATAACCTGGACTCTCATTTCTGACTCTATGAATTTGAATATTCTAATTATTTCATTTAAGTGAGCAGTTCATTCCTTTTTATTCCTCGGCAGTATATTCCTGTGGCCAGATAAATGGCCCCAAAATTATCCAGGTCCTGATCCCTGGAAGCTGCGAATGTTACCTTATAAGGTAAAAGGGAGTTTGCAGATGTGATAATTAAGGATCTTGAGATGGGGAGATTATTCTGGATACCAAGGTGGGCCCTAAATGTAATTACAAATGTCCTTGTGAGACCTAGAGGGGAATTAGACTACAGAGGAGGAGAAGGCAATGTGATGACAGAAGCAGAGTCTGGTGTGATGGACTTTGAAAGGTCCACAAGCCAGGAATACAGACAGCTACTAGAAGCTGGAAAAGGCGAGGAGACAGAGCTTCCAGAAGGAATCAGCCCTGCCTACATCTTGATATTAGCTTAGTTAAACCCACTTTGGACTTCTGATCTCCAGAACTGTAAGAGAATAAATTTGTGTGGTTTTAAGCTACTAAGTTTGTGATAATTTGTTACAGTGGCAGAAAGAAACTAAAATAATTCCATTGCATGGGCATACCATGATTCGTTTATCCACTCACCTGTTGATGCCTTGGGGTTTGTTGTTTGGGGTTATTTTGAATAAAGCTGCTAGGAACATTCTTATACAAGTTCTTGTGTGGACACACGTTTTCACTTCTCTTGGTTAAATAACTAGGAATGGAACTGCTGGGGCATAGAATAGGTATGTTTAACTGTATGCACAACTTCCAGTTTTCCCAAGTGGTTGTTCCATTTGACAGTCCTGCCACCAAAACATGAGACCTTCTCTCTCCCCCTACCTTTTAACAGAAAGGCTGAGGTCATTCACCTCAAAAAATAAGGGATTGGTGGGAGCCAATTCATAGGTCCTTTCCAGATGATTCCAAACCCTGATGGTATTTCCAGAGTCCTCAGCATGAGCTCAAGTGCAGATTTATGCCTGGGTTTTGTTTTTTTTCCCCCTCAATATTCTTTTCTTGCTAAAGAAATAGCTTACCTGACCAGTCTCGCCCAACCTCTTCTAAATTCCCTCCGTCCCTGGGCTCCCCATTAGCACACACTGTACTCTCTCTGTGGGTGGGAGTCACCACCACAGAAACTCAGACGACCCCGGGAGCAGGAGCCGGTGAGTCTAGACCTCAGGGTCCTGAAAGCGACCCAGAGAACAAGCACGCAGCATGCTGGATGCTTTCCCGTGTGGGGCAGTCAACCGTATTATTCTTAAGTTAATGGAATTTTCTTGCTCCTCTAAGTAAGAAAACACCAGTAGCTCAGATGACGCCCACTACAGTAGTTGATAAAACATTCAAAGAAAGGGGAACAAGGAGGAGGAGGGGGAAATCCTGCTGGATCTGTTTTTCTTTTTGGGGTGGGGGGGTGGGGGTTGCTGGTTTTGTCATTTTTGCTTTTGCTTTTTAAAGAAAATTTGCCAGGGCTACCTCCAACCCTTATCCCTCTAGATTCCAGAAACCTTCTGAGGTTAAGCTTACGAACACAGGGGTGATTGTTTTCCAGAGGGAATCTTGGTGAGCCAAGTTTGGCACCTGAAAGAGGATCTGGAATTTGGGGGTCAGCTGGTTTATCCACCATGATTCTTGAACTTTTTCATGACACAGATCTTCAAAAAGAAACTGGTTCATCAGCTTGCTAAAACATTTCTATACCTCATACAGCATGAATCCTTCTAAGCATACATCCTTCTGTAAGGAGCCTGTGTTTGTGGTTTCTGGCATGTCATTCGAAACTGCATTTCTGGTTGGGTTTATAGCTACATAAACCCTGATACACTTCTGTGGACCACTGGACATACTGAGAGTGTTTGAGAACTCAAGACCTGCTGTCATTTGTTACCCTTTGGGGACAAAGAGAATTGTGTTGTGCAATATCAATAGGGTCAGAACAATCCATTGTTTGTCCTGGAATCAAGTTCACTTATGGTCTCCTTGGCAATGACTGGAGGGGGCACCCATGCTGGGCCCAGCGGATGTTGGCTTGGTGGCCTTCTTTCCACAAGTCGTCTTCCTGCCGTGCATCCTAATAGCTCTGGAATGTGAGTGCAGCATGTGGTCCAGGCACATGTCTGGTCCTCTGCAGGTTTAGAATGAGTTTGCACAGAGATGGAGACCTCATGGGAGGCATGGGAGCTATTTGTGCAAGCCCGCAGGCTCACTGCCGAGCTAGAGGTGGAACCGCTCAATTCACTCAACTTGGCATGAAAGCCTTGGTGTGTATCAGGTTTTAGATGGAAGCAGAGACTTCTCCCCAGAGTATCCTTCTATATTGGATTCATAACAACACCAGCCATTTGTTATGTCAGGCATGACAATACATGCTTGGCGTACATCATTTGATTTATTTATCTTCTCATGTACATGGAAAGTAGGTAGGGAAACAGAGGGGCAACTGCTTTCCAAGGTAGGCACCCAAGGAATCCTTGCCCTGTAGCTCTGGAATGTGCAAGAAGCATGTGTTCCAGGTTCATGCCTGGTCCTTTTCAGGTTGAGCAATTAGCAAAGAAGTCGAGAACCCATGAGAAACATGGAGCAGCACAGCATAGTGACAAAGGACAGGGTATTTGGGTCAGAAGATGAGCATATGAACCAAGTCATTTACCTTCACTGAGTCCTCTTTCCTCATCTGTAAAATGGAGGATGCTCCAGAACAAGGGTGGGAATCAAAGGAGATAATGTGGATGAAAAGTGCTTTGTAAACTTTCAAGGCCATGTAGACATGAATGATTATTGCTCTTGGTTGGTAGGGTAGCAACAATTCAAGTGTGTGATGGTTTGGAACTATGTACCCAAGAAAAACATGTTCTTACACTTAATCCATCCCTGTGGGTGTGAACCCAGTGTAAGTAGACCTTTTGATGAGGGTACTTCAGTTAAGGTATGGCCCACCTCAATCAGGATGGGTCTTTCATCCTATTACTGAAGTCCTTTATAAGCAGAATGAAATACAGACACAGAGAAAGAAAGCCACAGGAAGCAAGAAGCTGAAATTCAACAGAAACCAGAAGAGAATGGGGAGACCAGGAGAGGCTGCCATGTGCATTGCCATGTGACAGAGGACCCAAGGACCAAGAATCACTGACAGCCAGCCCTGGACCACCAGTCTTTGGGAAGAAAGTATCACCTTGAAGATGCTTTGATTTGGACTTTCTTTTAGTCTCAAAACCAAGGGCTAATAAAATTCTCATTGTTTAAGTGAACCCATTGCATTGGTATTTGCTTGAGCAGCCAAGAAAACTAAAACAGGCAGCATGAGAGAGAACTTGGCTTTGGCAGAAAGTGGCACCCAGTGAGGAGATTGTACACAATGAGGAGGTTGTATCCACTGAGGAGGTTGAACCCAGTGGGGAAGTTTTACTCAGTGAGGGGGTTGGACTTTGGAAAGACTTATCACCTGATTTTGCCTTAAAAGGGACCTAATGGCGGAGGTCAGATGAGATGGAAAAATATGGCTCATGACTGTCTTCACATTTTAAAGCATACCCCAAATCTTCAGTGCTTTGCTTCTGGCTAGGTGGTTTGTGGAGCATACATTTTTCCACATTTCTGCTCAAGGAATGGTTAAAATTAAAGTCAACATAACCTTGATCAAACTGATCTCACATTTCTCCTGCCTGGAAATACCTACAATTCCTTAAAACAATGTTTCAGTTTACTGCAAGTCCGGTGGCATTTTAAAGTGTAATAAAAAACCCACCATCCTTTTCCTGCCTCCCACTCCTGGTGTTTTGGAGGAGACTTCTGTATACATACGGACTTTCAATCAAGAGGAGACTATTCCTCCTTTATTTTGTGTGCCTCCATCTTGCCTGTAGAAAAGAGTTATGATAAACCTCCAGATGCTAGTGACTAGGTTAGATCATGGGAAGGAAGTGGGTGAGTCATAGTTGAATGGCTACAATTTGCTTTCATATCCTAGCTGACATGTTTCAGAATTTAATTTAGAAGTGTCACTAGGCCAGTTTAAATCTGAGCCATTCATTCATCCAACAAGCTTTACCGACCACATTCCATGCCCCCTCCCCACCCCAAACACATGCCCACCCATGTCCTGCATTTACACCTGTGGTCAAGACCAATACTTAGCAAGTACGACTCAACTAATTGAAATATTGAACTACTTTCACACTGGCTGCCAAACAACCCTGCTGGGATACTTCCCAACCTCCCCAAGGACCTGCATCCATTTTAATTGGTTGGTGTCTTGTTACACTGTTAAATACTTGTCACCCTAGCTTAGGGGGCAATTAAAACAGATTCCCACCCAACTAGGTTGTGGAAGGCATCATGCCTTCCCTTGCCTGGAAAAGTCCCCATTATTCTTTTGGGATAAAAGGGGTCCTTAACCACTACTTTTGTTCATGTGATTGAAGTAACCAAGTTTGGAGAAGACAATCTGTTGACATGATATAAGCACTAGAATTAATGCCTGCTTTTTTTTTTTTTTCTTTTGCTACCAAGAAAGTCACTGGATTACTTCAACCAGGTAAAATAAACAAACATGTGGCTTAAAAAAGATGAAGTTTGTTTAGTGAGACAGTATCATTTGGTTGAGTGGATCATTCTCTTCAGTATCAGAATTGTCCAGAGTCAGAGGCTTGTTGTCTACTTGTAAAAAGTCTTGGGATGTTAGAAAGAAATTAAAAAACACAATTCTAATTCAGAGGTTCCCAATCCTGAAGCATAAATGATCACCATAGGACATGCCCATATTGGAAATCTCTCACCAGTTTTGATACTTTTCTTTTGAAACTTTCTAATGCCTATTATGAACATATTTTAATGTTTAACATATTAACCACAGTATCTATAATCTGCTTCTTTTCACTTAATATATGGCAGATAACGTCTGTGATGGACAGTGTGGTAGGTGCCACAGATTTTGCTTCAGAGTCAAGACTGTCACCTGTCAACAGCTGCCAGGAGTGTTGACTGGTGACAGCTCAGAGCTGAGTCCTTCTCCAGGAACTGGCCCAAGTTACACCTTCTTCCTGGCTCAGCTTGCATCTAAGGGCTGGTCAATGAAGACTATAAGGGCTCAGCCCTACTCTAAAGAGACTTCTAGCTCCAACATTTTTTGTGGGACCAATCGAGACCCCTGTTTTATTTTTTATTTTTTATTTTTATTTTTATTTATTTTATTATTATTATTTTTTGAGACCCCTGTTTTAACTGCATCTCAGTTTAACTTCTCCTTCTGCCCCTTCCTGCTACCCTCCCTTCCACACAGGTATTCTACCTGAGGGCATTTCCCAATAAAACTCTACCCTGCAAACACCCATTTCATATTCTGTTTCCCAGAAACCAGTCTAAGACAAGTTCCCATCTTTATAACATCTGCAGAATATTCCATTATATAGAATATAACAGATAAATATGTTTTGTCTTATTCTTATAGTCATATTTTATATTTTCTGTTTATTTTTCTTTTTGTTGTTTCCTTCTAATCTTTAATGGATTTTATTTTACCAGATTAATAGTTTCCTTTGTCATTTTTTCCTTCTAGAACAGCATAGTCCAATATAAGTATAATGAGAGCTTCATATGTAATAAAACATTTTTAGCAGTCAGAAAGGAGTGACTCATTAGGGGTCATCTTAGAATTCTTATCACATTCTTTTAAAAAGGTAAAAAAAATGAAATTATTTTTAATAATATAAATATATATTATTTAATTGAACATGTTCAAAATATTATTTCAACATATATTCATTGTAAAAACTATTAAGGAGATGTGGTACATTGTTTTTTATTTGGTACTAAGTCTTCAAAATTCAGTTTGTATTTTACACCTACAGCATATCCCAATTTATACTAGCCACATGACTAATGGCTACCATATTGGACACTGTAGCTCTAGTGGTTTGAAAAGTCTCCATGAAATTTATATTCTACCATGTCAGTGAATGTGGTGGAGTAAGTTCCTCCAAAGATTCTCTCCTCCATAAAAGCAGTAAGAACACTGGCAAAAAAAAAAAAAAAAAAAAGAAAAGAAAAGAAAAGGCAAAATCAGCTTTTTACAGAACTCTAGAAATTAACCAAAGGCTTGCAGAGGTATGGGGAACATTTGTCCAATTAAAACAGATGAATCTTGGTAAGAACAGAGAATTTTGTGGGTGGCAGTTTAATTTGCTCTATTCCCATTCCCCCATGCAAAAATCAACAGAAGCCTATAATCACAGGGAAAACCAGGCTAACCTGGCAGCTACTGGAAGGATCAGAACACAACTGGTGTTCCGTCAAAGTCCTATAACTAGAGAATTGTCATTATTTGACCTGTCTTGGGCTTCTCTGGAAGACTCCATTTGCAAGGCTGTCTTTATTTGACCTGACTTGGAGCTCACTCAGTAAAAACAGCCTTTTCCTCAAAGGTGTTTGTTGAAAACAATCAGAGGCAAATATTGAACATTGTGGCTACCTGAGGTGGTAGATAAAAGCTGGGGCAAACAATAGGCTAGCCAAAAAACCTAAAGAAAAATCTGGAAGATGAGCTATCCAGAGAGGGCTCTGAAAATCTTAGACACATTCCAGGGTATTTAGTAGGCCACACACATGTAGGGCGGTGTGCATACTCAAAATTGTTCATATCCTCACAAAGATATAAGAAGGCCCTAAGCTCTCACTTCTGGTTAACCATAAAATTCTGCAGAAGCAAGAAGTGAAGGCTAAGAGGGAGTGGTAAAGTGCTTGGCTGAATGTCAAAGGCATGTCCTAAAATGCATGCAGTGCTTCTTGGCAAAGACTGAGAGACATTGGTTCCAGAAATATAAGAAAATCTCTATTATACCTTTAACTGACCCTAAGCTAACCAATCAGAAACTTCAGTGACCACAGTAAACAAAGAATACATACGTTACCAAATTAGTTCAGCAAAGTTAATGAGTGAACAAACAACAACAACAACAAAGAGCAACAAAAACAAATCCTCTGAAGGGCAGAGAATGTGATTTCCAGAGTGGTTACATTTTATTATTTAAAATGTGTACTTCTTTACAAAAAATTATGAGACATGCAAAGAAATAAGAAAGTATGGTTCATACACAGGAAAAAAGGAGACATGAATAGAAATGGTCCCTGAGGAAGCACAGACATTGCACTTATGAGACAAAGACTTTAAATCAGCCATTTTAAATATGTTAAAAAAAAAAACTAAATGAAAATATGAGAACAATGTCTCATCAAATGGAGAATATCAAGAAAGATTTAGAAATTATTAAAAAAAAAATTCTGAAGTTGAAAAGTACAATAACTGAAAATAAAAAATTCACTAGAGTAGCTCAACACCAGATTTACCAAGCAAAAGAATCAGCAAACTTTAAGACAGTTTAATCCAGTCTAAGGAACAGAAAGAAAAAAGAAGAAAAATGAATAGTGCCTCAGAGATCTGTAGGACACCATCAAGTATACCAACATATGCATAATGGAAGCTCTAGAAGGAGAGGACGGAGAGAAAGGAGCAGAAAAAATCTTTAAAGAAAGAATGGCCTAAAACTTATGAAATCTGATGAAAAACAATCTACAAATCCAAGAAGCTCAACAAACTCCAAATAGGATAAACTCAAAAACATCCATATCTAGACATGTCATATTCAAACTGTCAAAAGACAAAGAGAGAATCTTGAAAGCAAGAGACAAATGTTTATCATATACAAGGAATCATTATAAGCCCTAGAGGCCAGAAAGTAGAGGGATGACATATTTCAAATAACTGAAAGGAAAAAAAAACCCAAAAAACTGTAAATCAAAAAATTTGTCTCCAGTAAAATTATTCTTCAAAAATGAAGGAGAAATTAAGATAGTCCCAGATAAACAAAAATTGATAGAATTTGTTGCTAATAGACTTGCCCTACAAGAAATACTAAAGGGTGTCTTTCAGCCTGAAATGAAAGGACATTAGACAGTAATTTGAACTGACATGACAAAGTAAAGCACACCAATAAAGGTAACTACATGGGAAATATAAAAGATAATATAAGTGTAATTTTGTTTATATTTCTTTTTTCTCCTATATGATTTAAAAGACAACTTCACTGAATAGTGATTATACATCTGTGTTCATGAGCACACAATAAATAAAGATGCATATGTATGAAAATAATAGCATGAAGAAGAAGGAGATGGAGCAATCTAAGAGCAAAGGTTTTGTATACTATTGTAATTAAGTTGGTAGTAATCCAACTTAGATTGTTATAAGTTAATATGTCAAATTACTCCGCAGGGAAACCATTAAGAAAATAACTAAAAAAATATATATATAGTGAACAAAACAACAAGGGAATAAAATAGTACACTATAAAATGTCTATTTAGGGAAATGGATGTGGCTCAAGAAATTGGGCTCTAGTCTACCATCTAGAAGGTCCAGGGTTCGATTCCCGGGGCCTCCTGGTGAAAGGCAAGCTGGCCCACATGGCGAGCTGGCCTGAGCAGAGAGCTGGCCCATGCGGAGTGCTGGCATATGTGGAGTGCTGGTCCTCTCAGGAGTGCTGGCCCATACAGGAGTGCTGGCCCACACAGAGAGCTGGCGTAGCAAGATGACACAGAGGAGAGACAATAAGAGATGCAGCAGACCAGGGAGCTGAGTTGGTGCAAGAGTGACTGCTTCTCTTCCACTCCAGAAGGTCCCAGTATTGTTTCCTGGTGCGACTCAAAGAAGACAAACAGACACAGAAGAACACACAGAGAGCAGACAGTGAGTGCAAAAACAATGGGGGGGGAAATAAATAAATAAAATAAATCTTTTTAAAGAACTATTTAACACAGAAGAAGGGAGTAAAGAAGTAATGGGGGGGAAGATATGAGAAATATAGAAAACAATTAGAAAAATGGCATACATGAAAATGACACACTCATATCAATAATTATATTATATGTAAATGGTTTAAAATTTCCAATTAAAAAGCAGAGATTGGCAGTATGAGTTTAAAAAAATCCAACTACCTGATTTTAGATCCAAAGACACAAATTAGTTGAAAGTGAAAGGATGGAAAAAACACACCATGCAAATAATAACCAAAAGAGAGCTGGGTGGCTATTAACACCAAATTGACTTTAAGACAAAAATTGTTACTAGAGTCAAAGAAGAACATTTTATAATAAAAAGGGTCATTCCATCAAGAACATATAACAATTTTAAATAACCATGCATCTAACAACAGTTTCAAAATACATGAAGCAAAAACTGACAACATCAAAGGGAGAAATAAACAATTCAACAATAATACTTGGAAACTTCAATACCCCATTTTCAATAATGGATAGAGCAAATAGACAGAAGATCAGCAGGAAATATAAGACTTAAAACACACTATAAACCAACTAGATATAACAGACATCTATAGAATATTCTACTCGACAACACATTTTTCTCAGGTGCATAAGGAACATTTTCCAGTATAAACCATGTGTTAGGCCATAAAACAAGTCTTAATATTTTTGAAAGGATTGAAATCATACAAAGCTTGTTATCTGCCCACAACAGAAGGAAATTAGACATCAGTAACAGATGGAAACTTGGGAAATTCACAAATACATAGAAATTAAACAAATATATATATAAATTAAACAAAATATTCCTAAATAACCTGTGGGAAATTAAAAATCTTTTGAGATGAATGAAAATGAAAAACATGTTATTCCTTTCTTCTAGCATTTGATATTGCTGATGAGAATTTCAATATAAATTCTCAATAAATAATCTTTTTTGTTGGTTTGTTTGGAAGCACATAAGATTTTCTTTTCATCTTTGAGATTCAGAAATTTCACCGTGATATGTTTACCTGACTGTCTTCTTTTTAGTATTCCTGCCTGGTGCTTGGTGGAGTCTCTTGATGTAAATAAGCAAGTCTTTCTTTAGCAGAGGGATATTTTCCTTTGTTATTTATTGGATTATTGCTTCTCCCCCAACTGAATTATTGTCTACTAAAATTCACATAAGTGGCTGGCTTTTTAAGATCCTACTCCTGTCTCTCTTATCTTCATCTTAAAATGCTCATATTTTTGGTTCGCATTCTTTGAACATTTTTTAGTTATACATTCAGTTTTCAGAAATGTTCATTTTCTTGTTCAGTGCCTCCACTGAGGTTAGTTTTTACATACTTGAAAAAAATTTCCAAGATATTTGCTCTATTTTCATAGCAGCTTGCTTTATGATTGTAAAATCTTTGCAAATGTTAGTGAGGAATGAGATTAGAATTTTTTCAAAAGTTTTCTGATGTTTTCTGCATTGTTTCCAATGTCTTTATATATATTCTCTCCAATGGCTCTCCAAATAGGTTCACCCCTTTCATTTCACTAGGTTGTGCAATGGAGAATTATGTAGTAACTCCTGAAGCAGTATTTCAATTTAGTCCATGGTTCATCATCTCTGGAAAATATTCATCAGAGTTAACAATAAAATGTTGGGGCTTTTATTAGTTCCAGTTAAAAGTAATTTTCTTTTAATTTAGTTTCTTCTTTTTCAATTTATCTTATTTTATTTTTGATTTACTAAATTGTTTTTTTACTTTATTTTGTAAATTTAATAATTGAAAATATAAAGAATTAAAAGCTAAAAAGTAAACACAGATGAATAAATACATACATTTCTCAATTAAATGTACTGGATACATATAAATATTTTTTTGAATCAAACAATATGTTACACAATATATTTGGTTCATAGCAACACAATCACACAGTATTCATCCTTTTGTGTCTGGACTGCTTTGCTCAACATAATGTCCTCTAGGTTCATCCATGTTGTCATATGCTTATGACTTCATTTCTTCTCATAGCTGTGTGAATAGACCACAGTGTGTTCATCTATTCATCTGTTGATGGACACCTGGGTTGTTTCCAACTTTTGGCAATGGTGAATAATGTGGCTATGAACATCAGTGTGCAGATGTCTGTTCGTGTCACTGCTCTCAGTTCTTCTGGGTATATACCCAGTAGTGGTATTGCAGGGTCACGTGGCAAGTCTATATTCAACTTCTTTAGGAACTGCCAAACAGTCCTCCATAGTGGCTCTACCATTCTGCATTCCCACCAACAGTGAAGAAGAGTTTCTATCTCTCCACATCCTCTCCAACACTTGTAGTTCTCTGTCTTTTTAATAGTGGCTATCCTATAGGTGCGAAATGGTATCTCATTGTAGTTTTGATTTGCATTTCTCTAATCATTAGTGATGTTGAACATTTCTTCATGTGTTTTTTTTTGCCATTTGTATTTCTTCTTTGGAGAAATGTCTATTCAAGTCTTTTGCCCATTTTTTAATTGGGTCGTTTGTCTTTAAATTGTTGAGTTGTAACATCTCTTTATATATCCTGGACATTAAACCCTTATTGGATATGTGATTTCCAAATATTTTTTCCCATTGAGTTGGCTGCCTTTTCACCCTTTTGACAAAGTCCTGTGAGGTGCAAAAGTGTTTAATTTTGAGGAGGTCCCATTTATCTATTTTTTTCTTTTGTTGCACGTGCTTTGGGTGTAAGGTCCAAGAACCCACCACCTACTACAAGGTCTTGAAGATGTTTCCCTACATTTTCTTCTAGTAGTTTTGTGGTCTTGGCTTTTATATTTAGATCTTTGATCCATTTTGAGTTGATTCTTGTATAGGGGGTGAGATAGGGGTCCTCTTTCATTCTTTTGGTTATAGAGATCCAGTTCTCCTAGCACCCTTTGTTGAAGAGACTGTTTTGTCTCATTAACATGGACTTGGTAGGTTTGTCAAAAACCGGTTGACTGTATAGGTGAGGGTTTATTTCTAGGTTCTCAATTGTGTTCCACTGATCAATGTGTCTATCTTTATGCCAGTACCATGCTGTTTATGCCCACTATAGCTTTGTAATATGTTTCAAGATCGGCAGTGAAATTCCTCCCATGTCACTCTTCTTTTTTAGAATGCTTTTGGCTATTCAGGTGCACTTACCCTTCCAAATGAATTTGGTAATTGCCTTCTTTATTTCTGTAAAGTAAGCTATTGGGATTTTGATTGGTATTGCGTTGAATCTATAAATCAGTATAGGTAAGATTGACGTCTTCATGATATTTATTCTTCTAATCCATGAACATTGAATGCCTTTCCATTTGTTTAGGTCTTTTAGCATTGTTTTGTAGTTTTCTGCATATTGGTCCTGGATGTGTTTGGTTAAATTAACTCCTAGGTATTTGAGTCTTTTTGTTGCTATTGAAAATGGAATTTTCCCCCTGATTTCCTCCTCTGATTGCTCATTACTGGGGTACAAAAACATTACTGATTTTTGCTCGTTGATCTTGTATCCTGCCACTTTGCTGAACTCACTTAATAGCTCGAGTAGCTTTGTTGTGGATACTTCACGATTTTCTAAGTACAGGATCATGTCATCCACAAGCAGTGAGTTTTACTTCCTCTTTTCCTATTTGGATGCCTTTAATTTTTTTTTTCTTGTTTAATTGCCCTAGCTAGAACTTCTAGCACAAATGTTGAATAACAATGGTGACAGTGGGCATCCTTGTCTTGTTCCTGATCTTAGAGGGAAAGCTTTCAACCTTTCCCCATTGAGTATGATGTTGGCTGTGGGTTTTTCATATATGCCTTTTATCATATTGAGGAATTTTCCTTCTATTCCTATCTTTTGCAGTGTTTTTAACAGGAAAGGGTGCTGTATTTTGTCAAATGCTTTTCCTGCATCTATAAAGATGATCATGGGGTTTTTTTCCTTCAATTTGTTAATGTGGTGTATTACATTGATTGATTTTCTTATGTTGAACCAACCTTGCATACCAGGAAAAAATCCCAGTTGGTCATGATGTATTAGTCTTTTGACATGCTGTTGGATTAGATTTGCAAGTATTTTGTTGAGAATTTTTACATCTGTGTTCATTAGAGAGATTGGCCTGTAATTTTCTTTTCTTGTAGTATCTTTATCTGGCTTTTGCATTAGGGTGATGATGGCTTCATAAAATGTGTTGGGTGATTTTCCCTTCTCTATGCTTGGCAGAACTCACCTGTGAAGCCATCTCTGGTCCTGGACTTTTCTTTGCTGGGAGATTTTTGATGACAGATTCAATCTCCTTAAATGTGATTGGTTTGTTAAGTTCTTCTATTTCTTGTAGTGTCAGTGTAGGTTGGTTGTTCGTTTCTAGGAATTTGTCCATTTCATCTAGGTTGTCTAGTTTGTTGGCATATAGTTTCTCATAATATCCTCTTATGATTCTTTTTATTTCTGTGGGGTCATTTGTAACTTCCCCCCTTTCATTTCTGATTATATTTATTTGCATCTTCTCTCTTTTTTTCTTTGTTAATATAGCTAGGGGGTTGTCAATTTTATTGATCTTCTCAAAGAACCAGCTTTTGATTTTTTGATTTTCTCTATTGTTTTTTTTGTTCTCATTTTCATTTATTTCTGCTGTAATCTTTATTATTTCTTTCCTTCTACTTGCTTTGGGATTGGTTTGCTGTTCTTTTTCTAGTTTCTCTAGTTGTTCAGTTAAGTCTTTGAGTTTAGCTGTCTTCTTTTTAAATATAGGCATTTAGGGCTATAAATTTCCCTCTCAAGGTTGCCTTCGCTGTATCCCATAAGTTTTGATACGTTGTGTTCTTGTTTCATTTATCTCAATATATTTACTGATTTCACTTGCAATTTCTTCTTTGACCCACCGAATATTTAGGAGTGTGTTTTTCAGTCTCTACACATTTGCAAATTTACTTTTTTCCTGTCTATTATTGATTTCCAGTTTCATTCCATTACGATCTTAGAAGGTGCTTTGCATAATTTCAATCTTTTTATATTTACTGAGAGCTGCATTGTAACCTAACATGTGGTCTATCCTGGAGAAAGATCCATGGGCACTTGAGAAGAATGTGTAACCTGCTGAGTTTGGATGCAGTGTTCTGTATATATCTGTTAGGTCTATCATACTGTTCAAGTTCTCTGTTTCCTTGTTGATCTTCTGTCTAGTTGTTCTATCTAATTATGTTAGTGGGGTGTTGAAGTCCCCAACGATTATTGTAGAAATGTCTATTTCTCCCTTCAGTTTTGCCAGAGTTTGTCTCATATATTTTGGGGCATCCTGATTAGGTGCATAGATATTTATGGATGTTATATCTTCCTGGTGGATTGTCCCTTTTATTAATATATAATGGCCTTCTGTATCTTTCATAACTTTTTTGCATTTAAAGTCTGTTTTGTCTGATATTAGTATAGCTACCCGTGATCTTTTCTGTTTACTATTCGCATGGAGTATCTTTTTCCAACCTTTCAATTTCAGCCAGTTTTTATTCCTGGGTCTGAGGTGAGTTTCTTGTAAGCAGCATATGGATGGCTGATGTTTTTTTATCCATTCTATCAGCCTGTATCTTTTGATTGGGGAGTTTAATCCATTCACATTCCATGATAGAACTGTAAATGCACTATTTATTTCCTCCATTTTATTCTTTGGTTTTCATTTATCATCTTACTTTAGTTTGTCTTTTTACTCTTTTGGTTATCCTTTCTACTATTCTTTCTTCTATACTCTCCTCCAAGTCTCTCTCTCCTGTCTTTTTCTTTCAGGTTCTAAGGCTTCCTTTAATATTTCCTGCAAAGGTAGATTCTTTTTTGCAAACTCTTTTAGTTTCTGTTTATTTGTGAATATTTTATGCTCACTTTCATATGTGAAGGACAGTTTTGCTGGATAAAGAATTCTTGGCTGGCAATTTTTCTCTTCAAATTGTATCATACCACTGTCTTCTCGCCTCCATGGTTTCTGAAGAGAAATATGTGCTAAGTCTTATTGGATGTCCCTTGTATGTGATGGTTTGCTTCTTCCTTGCTGCTCTGAGAATTTTCTCTTTATCTATGACATTTGACAATCTGAGTTGTATGTTTCTTGGAGTAGGTCTATTTGGATTTATTCTGATTTGGGTATGGTGTGCTTCTTGGACATGTAAGTTTATTTCTTTCATGAGAGTTGGGAAATCTTCAGCTGCTATTTCCTCAAATACTCTTTCTGCCCCCTTTCCCTTCTCTTCTCCTTCTGGAACTCCCATGACACGTATGTTGTTGGATTTTGTGTTGTCATTTGACTCTCTGAGCCCCTGATCAATTTTTTTCTATTCTTTTCTCTCTCCGTTCTTTTCTCTCTTCAATTTTAGCTGTTCTGTCTTCAGTATCACTTATTTCTTCTATCATTTTGAGTCTGCTATTGTATGCCTCAAATGTGTTTTTGATCTCACCTCTTGTGTCTTTCATTCCCATGAACTCTGTTACTTTTCTGTTCAGGGTTTCAAATTCTTCTTTGTGTTTGCGCAATGTCTTCTTGATGTCATTTATCTCTTTAACTATATTATCTTTCAACCACTTATTTGATTTTGGAAATTTGTGCGCATCTCACTGATTAGTTCTCTCAAATTCTGCACCTCTTCTGGGCCTTTTCTTGAGCCATGTCTTCTACTTTCTTAGTATGGCTTGTAATTTTTTCTGATATCTAGACATGTGATTAGGATGTAGTTTACTCAGATGCTCAATTTCTTTCTCTTTTTTAGGGATTTAGTGGCAGGAGGCTGTGTTACCACTGCTCTTTGATTTTTGGTTTGACCTGAATTGTTAGGATTGTCCTGCTTATTGCTCGAAACTGGGCACTGAACCCAGTAATTAGTTGTAGGTTCGCTTCTTAGGGCCTTGGGCAGGAAGGGTTTAGAGGCCAGAAAAAGCCTTTCCTACTTATTTTTAATTTTCTTGTGTGCACCTCCTTGGCTTGCCAGGAGATGGCACTCTTTGGAAGGTCTCAGTTCAATTCCTGGTCAGAGTGTATTTGTTGCAACACAGACCAGATCAATGTGATAGAGCTTCCCGTCTGGAGGCTAGGAGCCTTGTAATTCAAACTTTCTCTGAGACAGTTCTCCAGCCTTCTCTGGCAGCCCCCTCCCTTTCCTGGCTAGGAAATATTTCCACTCCCCTCTGAGCCCTCAATAATCAGTCCCTGTTAGTAGAGGAGGAGATTGGGAGTGTTGTATATCTTTAGCCCCTTGCAGGCTCCAAGGCAAACAATGGCACAGCCCCACCCAGCCTTGAAGGGCTCTTGGGACACAGCAGACCAAAATTGTGAGTCAAAAGCTGAGTCAGCCTTAAGCTGTGTCCCCCTCTCTCCCCTTTCCAGGGACTTCCTCAACAATTAGTCCTAGTTAGAAGAGAGGGAGATTGTGAAAGTTGAGGGTTAGATTTCTCCAGTCCTTTGCCGGGTCCCGGGGCAAACCACTGTGTGGTCTCACCTGGCCTGGAAGAGCTCATGGGGCCCAGCAGACCAATTTTGTGAGTCATAAGCTGAGTCTGCCTTAGGCTGTGTCCCTCTCTCTCCCCTTTCCTGGGGTGGTAGATCCCTAGAGACCCCTTTGTCTGTAGTCTCAGGCCCAGAGGCCCGAGAATTCTAAAGTGTCTTTGGTGTGGGGGAGGGTGTGGCAGCAGCAGCTGCTGTTTTCAACTCATGGTTCTGTCGTCGCGATTTCCCTCCTTTGTCCCTCTCTCCTCTAGGTGGTGTTCAGCCTTCGCTTGCTGTCCTAAATCCTAGAAGATCTATTTCAGGGCTGTTTCAGCTTGTCCTCTACCTATTTTTCTGGAGGAGAAGAGATTCCCGTATCTTACTAGTCCACCATCTTCCTGGAAGTACTATTTAGTTTCATTTTACTTATTTCCTCTCTAGTTTTAAAAAAAAGATCTGTAAATTCATAGTTTCACTTTTACTATATAAGCATATTAAACTCACACCTTAATTTTTATGACAATTGAGACTATAATGGAGGCTGGTGTAAAAGAGTAATGTTCTTTTATTATTCAAGGGTTGGCATGTGTGGTAAGGTGGAGCTGTACGTACTTCAGAAAGACATGTTTTTCAACTTAATCCATTCCTGTGGGTGTGAATCCATTGTAAGTAGACCTTCTGATGAGGTTACTTGAGTTAAGCTATGGCCCACCTCAATCAGGATGGGTTTTTTTTGTTTGTTTGTTTTGATGGGTCTTAATTCTATTCCTGGAGAGTTTTATAAGTAGAATGAAATTCAGACAGATGGAGAGAAAGGCACAGGAAGCAAGAAGCTGAAAAATCAGTGGAACCTAGAAGAGAACAACGAGGCAAGTAGAGACCACCATGTGCCTTGCCATGTGACAAGGAAGCCCAGGACAAAAGGATTGCTAGCAGCCAGCTCTATAACACCAGTCTTCAGTAGGAAAACATCACCTTGATGACACTTTGATTTGGACTTTCTCTTAGGAAACTAAGAGATACCTCTGATACATGGTAAAGCACATGGTGATGTCTTCTGGTCTTTTCCTTCTCCTTTAGGTTTTGTTCTTACAAATTGTACAAGAAACTTGTCAATTTTACATGTAGTACATAGGGGTTCAAGCCATCAGGTAGTAGGACTTTCCACAGATCCTTCCTGGATGACTGCACCTCCAATTCTGACTTGCACTGAAATGACTGATTGGACCCATGTTCAGTTAAACCCTCAAATGAAGCACTATTCTCATGGAACTCACTTTCTGGAAGCTCAGAATTTTCCAAACCATCAGTTTCTGCCTTCTTTTGACCCAGGAGTTCAGTTCTCAGCTTATGACTTTACGCTCTCATTTCACAATAAGCTGCAAGGAGACACCTCTATCCATTCCCCTATTCCAAAGCCATTTCCACATTTTTGGCATTTTCAATAGAAGCACCCAACTCTCCTGGTACCAAAATCTTTTAGTTTCCTAGGCCACTCAAAGCAAATACCATGAAATGCGTCAGGTTAACAATGGGAATTTATTTGCTCATGGTTTTGAGGCTGGGAAAATGTCCAAATCAAGGCATCATCAAAGTGATGCTTTCTGCTGGTGATCCCTGGCTTCTTCATCATGTGGAAAGGCAGACAGTTGTCTGCCGCTCTCTCCCTTCTCTTCTGGGTTTCATTGATTTCAGCGTCTTGCTTCTGTAGCTTTCTCTTTCTCATATTTATAAAGACTCCAGTAATAAGATTAAAATCCATCCTGAATTTATTTGGAAAAATTCAGGCAAGTGATTCTATAAAAACCAGGATAGTGGCTGTTTCTGTCAGAGAAGGATGGGGTGGTGACTGGGACATACAAGAATTTCTGGGGTACTGGTAATATTCTATTTCTTGACCTGATTGTATTGATGATCATTTTGGGATAAACCATTGAGTTTATCACAAACACATTTTTGTTTTTTCTCTTTTCTGTATTTGCGCTTTATGTCATATACACAGGCACATACACATATACAAAAGACTATAAAAAGAAAAAAAAGAATGGTTAAATATACAGCACATGTAAATTATGACATGCTGAGTAGCAGTTTCAAAAAATGAGGTAGATTTACATATAGTTACATGAAAAGTTTTTGAGGACATGCCATTACCATTGAGAAAACAAAACAGTTTATAGAATGATGCACACAATGTGATACACTTACAACAAAACAAAACAATACTGCGTATATTTACATATATAGTCATAGATCCATAGATATGCTTAAAAATAATTTCAAAAGTATCCACAACAATCTAAAAACAGTGGTTACCTCCAGGAAGGGGGGTGGGAATTTGTTGAGGGGTATTTGTATAACTAAAAATAAACAATAACAACAAAATAAAAAGAGAAGGAAAGAAGAAAGAAGCAAAGGAGAGAAGAAGGAAGGAAATGAAGAAAGAAAGACCAGCCAAGAATTTTGACAAGGCCATCCAAGCTCATGATAGAGATGAACAGCTTCAAATAGAATGTTCTCCAGATGCTTCTTTCCTACTTCCACTCTTGGGGCTACATTAGTCTGAAGAATTGGTTCATTCATTCATTCAACAAACATCTATACTATGAAGTGTGTTCTCTAAGGTAGAGTTGGTTGTAGTTTTCATGTTTTAGTCCAGCCATTGAGTAGGCAAATATTTGATGATCACAAGAAAACCTCACCTTGACAAATTTAAAAACTTCACCACTAACAGGTGACAGGTTGATCATGACTGTTTATAAGTGTCATGTGATTTCTGATTGTTTGGTTACCTAATCTAAGAATGGTATAGGTTTTTATTTACTCAGTTCATCAAAGGTTTAAGTCTTAAGTATAATAATGGCTGAGCAGCTTGTAAGAACTCTGGAAAACTGTACGAGAGATGGTGATGAAACCTTGCAGAGGAATCTGATAGACTTAGTGATGGAAATGAAACTCCAAGGAGACAGACAGGGAACAACAGAAAAGGAAGAAAACAATAACTGGATGTGAACAACTATGAAAATGCAATGGTCTTGGAAGAACTTGATGTAGGATACATGTATAATTCCTGCGAGCTGCAAGGAATGTGGGCATATTCGTGCACATTCCATGGAGCACACATGGGCTTTCCATATCCAGAAGACGGTCTTCTAAACCTGGTCTTTGCAGTGGTGAGTGTCAGTAAATCACAGGGACACTTACAGGATCTGCTTTCAGATACATGGAGCCAGAGGCTTCATCTTCCCATTGCAATAGCCTCTGTCATGGCCTCCCTGCCTCTTCTATCCCTGCAATCCATCCTCCACCTGCAGTTAAAGGACTCCTTTAAAAGTATAAATTGGATCATCTCTCTCCCCTGCATAAAACCAATAAGGACACTGGTAAATCTGAAGGGGAGTGGGGTGGAGTTTTAGGAAAGATTTTCAAGAGTTGCTGAGAATGGAGCTGAGTTGGGAAGAACAAATAGTAATTATCCAAAGAAAGAATATGGGAACAATATACAAGACTGGGGAAGCAACTTGTCAAAGGCATGGGAGTAGGGTGCATTGGGAAATTGCAAGGTATGACTGGGTGGTGTAAGGTGCTGGGAGAAATTAAACTGGGGGTGTCCTGGGGAGCCAATTCACAGCTGACCTTGAATATCGCGTTGTCTTAAATATCATGGATATCTGCTTTATTTACCAATGTATACCCAGGGCTAGCCTGTAAATGGTAGGCTCTCGGTCAATATTTGCTGAATGAGTGAATGAATGAAGAGATTTTTAATATTATCCTGTAGCACCTCTTGCCCCGGAAGCCAGTTTAAGGTTTGAAACGGGGCAGCGGCCTGACCTGACCAACGTTTGAGAAAGACCCCTCTGGGAGCTACAGAGTGGAAGAGAGAAGATTCAGGTCCATGAGGCAGGTGAAGAGGTGATTGTAGGGGAACATTTGGGCAGTCTGGAGAAAGGGATGCATTTGAGAGTTATGTAGGAGGTAAACCTAGTGACTGATAGGATGGGTGGTAAGAAGTAAAGCAAAATCTGGGAGGTCTGCACATTTCTGACATAAGGTCTGGGTGTTTGGTGGCGCCACTCATGGGATGGGGGAGGGGTGGTAGAGGGGGCATGGAACTAAAAGGGCGAATCTGAGTTCAGCTAGACTCCTGAGTGCCAGGAGCATTTGGAGCCTACAGGTAGAGGTGTCAGCTAGAATATGGGCCTGGAACCTAAGAGAAAGATCTAAGCTGGAAAAATATATGGGTGCCATGAGGGTCTAAGTAGTGCTTGACATCAGACAGAGTGAGAGGAGGGCTCAGAAAGGAAGCCCTCCCTGTGGGTGCTGACGTGGAAGGAGTTTGCAGAGATTACCCAAAGGTGGCTAGTGGGTGGTAGTGGAACAAGAGTGCTGGTTTGGGAGAGACAATGTCATATTCAAAAGGACCTTGTCATTTAGCACAATTGGCACCATGCATAATGACCAATAAGATGGCACATTGGCACATTGAAAGGATGAAAACCAGGATGCAATAAGGAGGGAGGAAAGGGGTGAGGCAGGCATTCCAGAACTAAGCAGGGAGGGTGCTGGAACTCCCCTTTTATTTGGTGCCCTGGTTGGGGTACAGGGTGGAGTGGCTTCCAGGAACCAGTGGGATGGGGTTGTGTCTGCCTTTGAGTAACTTTCCATGCCACCTCCCTGGAGATCACAGCTTCTCCTTTAAATATTTTGCCCCTGGGATCCTGGCCTTCACTTGTACTTTTGCTGTAATTCTCCACCCACCCTGTCTCTATTCTATAGCCCTTGAGCAATCAATTGTCTGGTGAGGCACAGATGAAGGGAGATCTGGGTACACATTACATGTACATGGGCACAATTATGTGTCCAGAATTGTTATTCACTTTCTTTTGGGATAGATTCCCATATACATCAGGTGTTTCCAGCCATCTCCTCTTCTGAGATCCTTTGACCTCTTACCCTAGCCCTGGGGTAGTTTTATTGTAGTTTCTTGGGTGCTGAGGAGATAGGGTGCTTGTTGTTTGGGCTTCAGTTTCCCCTAGCTCTGATTCTAACCTGAGACCTGCTTGGCAATGCTGGTGCCTGCCCCGCCTTTGGAAAAACAGCGTGGCAATCAGCCTAAAGAGCCATCAATGATTCAAGAAACTCACTTTAGGAGGTTGTCATGGGTTGAAGTGTGTTCCCCCAGAAGACATGTTCAAGCCCTAACCCCCAGTCCTATGAATGTGACCTTATTTGGAAATAGGGTCTGTGAAGATGTGGTTAGGAGAGGCCAAAACAGGATTAGAGTGGATCCTAATTCAGTATAACTGGCGTCCTTAAAAGAAGAGGACATTTGGACACAGAGACAGACAGACACCTGGGAGAAGACTGTAACCCCTGACTACAGTGTTTATACTTGTTATTGTAATGGTTGCTTTCCATGCCCTTACATGACACCATAGTTGTTTATATTTGTTATTATAATGGTCCATTTTAGCTTAGTTATTTGCTGTTGTAATGGTAACAGCTCCACTCCCTTTGTTGAATCCAAAAAAAATCCCCAAACTCTTTAGACTCCTCTGAGAGACAGATTTGCGCCAAGGGGCTCCATTTGCAATGCCAGACCTTACCTTAAAGCCCTGGCTCGCTCTGAAGCACAGGTGTCATTACATTGATTTCAGGGCACATAGGGCAGTGAAGTTGTGGTTTTCGGCAACAAGAACATGTGACGTTAGCGGCAGAGACTGTAGCATTTGTCTACAGGCCAAGGCACACCATCATTGCCGGCAAATTCCAGAAGCTAGGAGAGGCAAGGACGGTCTCAGAGGGAGCACGCCCTGCCAGCACCTTGACTTCGGACTTGGAGCCTCTAGACTGTGAGGCTGTACACTTCTGCTGCTTGAAGCCATCTAGTTGGTGACACTTTTGCTATTGCAGCCCCTAGGAAACTAAGACAGAGGCCAACCAAAGGGAACTTTTCTAACTGCATTAACTAATGTTCATTTTGGAATTAGTTATAGAATTGAAGAGTGAAAAATTGTGAACGGAAATGTTCAAGGGCAGGGGAATGATTAGGTGGACCACAGCTTTCCTTGGATGGACTCTAATGCAGTGGCTTTAAGTAATGGCTATGATGGTTACTTAAGAACACGAAAACGCTCATGGTTAGCTATCAAGGGAAAAATAGAATACAACATTATATGTACAATAGGATTAAAACTGTAAATAAAAGACATATACATGGGAAGTCTGGAAGGAAAGTGCTAAGGTGCTCACAGAGGCTGTGTTTGGATTATGAAATTATGGGCATTCCCCCCCCTCCCATTTCCCAAGTTTTCTGCAATGAGGTGATACAGATCTTATACTGGGAAAAAATTCATAAAGCCTGGAGCCTGACTTGACAACTACCTTCTCTTCTGCCGCTTTTCAAGAACCAGACCGTCCCCATCCTGTTCCCAAACCAGCCCTGACGCCAAGGTCCTCGGACTCTCCCAGACTAGGGATTATCTAGTGATTGGGAGAAATCTCTCACTGGGGTTTATCTAGTGAGTGGGAGAGGTTCCCAGCAGTGGCCCACAGCCTTCCGGCAGGGCCTCCACCAGGAAGCAGACCCCTCCCGGGGTGTGGCGGGGCTGCCTGTTGGGTGGAGCCCATGGAGCTAAGTCCTGGGGCCTTGACATTTACAGTTTGCAAAAACAAATAAAGGCTGTCTTTAAAACTTAACAAACTGTGAGCAGGCACGAGCTGTTAAAGCAGGAAGGTACCGGAAAGCACAAGAGACCTGTTTCCCATGGCTTGCCCTTGACGCTGGTTAGGAAGGCAGAGGGGAGGGTCTGGGGGCTCTCATGGGGGGGGGGGGGGGCACTTGGCCTCCTACGACCAGCATCACTGGGGCCAGGCATGGCAGGCTGAGAGTGGACTTCCACGTCAGAGGTGGATAACGCCAACAAGGCCTCCCAGCGCCGACGCAGGCAGGCATACCAGCTGTGCTGAGGTGACCTTCCTGACAGCGTTTCAGGGGCAAGTCACCCGCACCCGGAGGTCTGCCGACAAGAGCAGAGGGAGAGTGTGGAGAGCAGCAATGGGCTGCGCAGTGAACTAGGGGTGCAGCAACAGGACAGCCAGCGGGTTCCAACAACTGGGGTTAGAGCCCTTAGCAGAGTGTGTTAGCGTTGACTCTACGCAGGATGAATCTTTAAGGAGAAAAACCACCAAGAGTGTCTTGAAGTTCTTGCTCTGCCCAGCTGTGGATGCAGGAGAGCCTCTTTTTCTCACCCTACCCTGGGATGGTGAGGCCAGTACTTTTCCGAAGGCTTCTGTCTTCAGAGTCCCCCTAGAATGTTTGTGTTTCAGGCCTCCTGGGGAGGATGAGGCTGGACCCCTGGGGGAGAAGCTGTGGGGATGGAAATGGCAGAGGCCTGTGTCTCAGATGGTACCTGGAGCCCCAAGGCTGGAGTTGCTCAAGTCTCCAGGCTTCTAGCTGAAGTTTCTCAGCCTCCCTTTTCCCTCTGTTCTCCCTCCAGAGGGACTCAGCCTGGCCAAATTCTTTGTCTTAGCTTGCCACAGAGCTGCCAATGCAAAGTACCAGAAATGGGTCAGCTTTTATAAAGGGGATTTATTTGGGGTAAAAGCTGACTGTTCTGAGGCCGTGAAATGTCCAAATCAAGCCACCATCATAGATGCTTCCTCACCAAAGTCAGCTGCTGGTGATCCTGGCGTGCTGCCATATGGCGATCAGGCATATGGCAGGGCTCTCCCCAACCTTGAACTGCTCCATGGGCACAGCCTCTTGGGGGCTTCGTGCTTCAGCTTTGACTGCTAGCCATCCTTGAGTCCTCCTTTCACATTGCAGTGTCAAAAATGGCAGAGCCCCCTTTTCCCGTGTGTGTGTCTCTCTCTGTGTCTCTGTTTATATCAGACTCAGCAAGAGGGTGGCGACCCAAGCTGGCTCACGCCTTACTGATGTAGACCAATCAAAAGGCCCCACACCCACAGGAATGGATTAGTTCAAAAACTTAATCTTTTTCTTTTGGGGATTCATAAAAGAAATTCAAACTGTTACACCATCCCACAAGGGACTCACTGGCTGATACTCCCAGCTCAGAGGGAACAGCACACTGACCAGTTGAAATCCCTACTTTATGCTGCCAACACATATCCATTGGGTGCCCTCTGTGAGTCAGGCATTGATCCAGGGGCCAGAAGCCAACAGAGATTAAAACCACAAGCCCCTGGTCTGGGGAGCTTGTATTCTGGTGATGACTCAAAGGCACCTCAAACCCATTATGTCCTAAGGGCCAATACTCATCCACCAGGATTTGTTTCAGATGCTTTACTTTTATAAGTTCAGTCCATCTTCACCATAGCCCTGTGAGGTAGGGCTACTTTTTCCCACATTCTCAGATAAGAAACCGATAGAGGTTAAGTGACTTGTCTGATGCAGTTTGCACAGCTGGAATGGAACCCAGCCTGCCGATTCCAAAGGCCACATTCTAAACAGGGCTGCTGCCTTTCCCCAAACAAAAACAGTGATTTCCCCTCTCCCATTACCCCTTAAATGTCACCAGTGTCCATCAGACTATATAAAACAGGGGTCCAGGAGTTACTGTCCACACCTTCCCCTCCCTCACCCTCCACATCCTTTCAAGGACCAGGGCTTGCTGGTTTTACCCTTTGATTTTTTTCTCAATTCTATTCACTTCTCACCATCTCCCCCACCACATCCTTGACCAAGCTGCTGCCATCGCTTTCCTGGACAACTGCAAGAACTGCTGCACTGGACTTCCCAAGACCCACTGTCCATTCTTCAGCTAAAATAATCTGATCAAGGGACTCCAATGTTCACACCAGACCATAAGCTCTGAGAGGCAGAAATGGGTGTGGTTTTGGTCCCCAGCTCTGGCCACATAGAATGACCAGCCCATGATAAGTGAATTAATGGGCCCATACCATGCTTGGCATGGAGGGATGGAGGCCCCCACCTTTGGGTGTAACACTTACATCTGGGTGGAGGATGGGCATCTCAAGTGCAAAATCATGATGGAAATAGAATCACTTGCCAGGTTTGGTAGATTGGAGCCAAACCAGAGTATCTAATTTAGAAAAAAAATAAATAAATAAATAAAATATGATGATTCTAGCACTTGCCTGCATCTGTTTACTTGGCTGCCTCCAAATTGGATATAAGCTCCTTACAAGGATGCTCCTTACTTACATTTGTTTTCTCATTTGCTCACAGTGTGTCGAGCACTAGCAGACAGTTGTCTTAGGAATAATTGCATGCATGCATGAAGAAATGCCCTAGACTGAGATATAATGTGGAGGAAGTCCCGGGGGAGCTTTAGAGTCAGACAAATGCGGAAGTGCGGTTTGCTCAATCACTGACCAGTTGTGTGGTCTTAAACAAAAAGCTGAGTATTTATGATATGACAAATAGGGATAATACCCACTTGTGGTAGACTGAATTACGTACCCCAAGGAAAGCCATGTTCTTAACCTTAATCCATGTTCCTGTGGGTATGAGCTATTTGTAAACAGTATCGTCAAACATGTAAAGGCAAATCAGGAGGCGGACTCATCTGTGAATAGGATCTTCTAAGATCCTATTTAGGGATGGCCCAACTGAATCAGGGTGGGTCTTAATTCATATTACTGCAGGCCTTATAAAAGAAAGCCAGAGAGAAAAGTGGGAACTGGAGAGCAGACAACAGGAAAGAGAGACAGCCATGGGACTAGGGAGAGACAAGCGATCTAAGGAACCCCAAGGGTTGTGGCAAACCAGCACCAGAACACCACAGGCTTCGAGGAGGAAGCATGGCCTTGCCAACATCTTGATTTTGGACTTCTAGACTCTGAAACTGTGACCTAATAAATGCTTGTTAGTTAAGCCAACCCATTATGTGGTATTTGTCATAGCAGCCTGGCAAACTACCACCAGCTCATCCAGGTGTGTGAGGATCAGATGAGACTGCGTGAACGTGCCCATCCCCCACGTGGGCACAGGAAGTGCTCAGCCCTTCTCCTGCCCACCTTCCTCCTGGGAAGGAGTTGGAAGCTCCTTATTAGAGATGACTGTCAATGTCAGAGCTCAGTCAAAAGCAGTGATGAGCTCTTTAAATACCTCTGCTCAAGGTCAGAGCTGCCAGAGTCCACTGGACCTTCAAATGGAGTCAAGTTCCTCCAGCAGTGGAAAGAAAGGAGAATTGGGGAACAAGAGTCAGGCCAGATTTGATAGTCTGGATCAATTTCTTTTAAAGCACCAGTGCCATATTGCCTCTCGTTGTGGTAATGATAGTGAACGTTATTAAACATGTACCACATGCCAGGCAAGCTTCCCATGCTTTACATATATTGTGTTATTTGATCCTTGCCATAACCCTATGAATTAGGTATGATGATGCTACAGGTAGGGAAACTGAGGTATAGAGAATTCGGTTACTTGGTCATAGTAACAAAGCCATTAAGCAGTAGGACCTGGGTTTAGACCCAGGCACTCTGACTTTGGCCCTGATCTCTTAACCACTAATCTCTACTGTCCCCAAAGAGACACCTTTGGTGCAATCTGCCCTGCCCTGAACATACGACAACTCTTCCCTGAGAACCAAGCATTTGTATTTCATGACCTCATTTCTCTTGGATCAAGGGTATATGTTCCTACCAAGATGGCTCTCAAGTGAGGTTTCTTCTCCTGGAAATTTGGAGTGAGGGACCAAAGATGGTGGTCATGGTCTGTGGTCACTTGAAGTCAGCGTATGTGTACTCAGGAGCGCTGGGCTAGCCATCTTCCATGGTGGCATGGAGAAGCAGTGAAAGCTTGTCTCCAGAGAGACAAGACGGGGGGAGAGTAAGGGGAGACAGGGTTAGACACCTGATGAGCAAAGCAGAGATTAGATACCAGCAATCCCAGAGAGACCAGGAGGGTCACGTCTAGTTCCTCAGGATCCCACCTACATGTCCTGTTTCTGGATTCCATGGTGTACTCTCAAATCCTTTAAAAATTCCTGTTTCTGCCTTTTTGGTATAAAAATTACAAAATGATTGTCAATGAGACAGACAAAAACATGAAATATAGAAAGAGGATTGCAGTTGTCATTCAATTAACACTAATACAGCAAAGATATTGGCCGCAACGTGGTGAGTATACGCATCTGCACAAGTGGGCATGTATTTGTAGAGTCTACTTACTCAAATCAAGTGCTAAAGACTTGAAAGAGGTTTCAATTAAAATTGACTAGATGGGAAGCGGATGTGGCTCAAACAACTGAGCCTCCTGCCTACCACATGGGAGGTCGCTGGTTTGGATCCTGGTGCCTCCTAAAGAAGACAGCGGGCTGGCACGATGGGCAAGCATGGCAAGCTGGCACAACAAGAGACACAAAAAGAGGGAACATAATGAGAAACACAACGAAGTGGGGAGCAGATAGCAAGCTGATGTGATAGGCAGGTACGGCAAGCTGATGCTACAAGATGATGCAACAAGAGATGCAGGGAGGAAAAACAATGAGACACAATAAAGCAGGGAGCAGAGGTGGCTCAAGGGATTAGGCACCTCCCTCCCACATCAGAGGTCCCAGGTTCAGCTCTCCTGGTGCCTCCTAAAGAAACAAGGAAGATGAACAGACTCAGCAAGTGAAAAACAACAAGCAGGGGGGTGTGGTGTATGGGGAGAAGTAAATAAATAAATAAAATCCTAAAAAAAAAAAAATTGGCTAGAGACACCGATGTTCATGGTGGCATTATTCACAATTGCCAAAAGTTGGAAACAACCCAGGTGTCCATCAACAGATGAATGGATAAACAAACTGTGGTCTATTCACACGATGGAATATTATGCAGCTGTAAGAAGAATGAAGTCATAAAGCATATGACAACATGGATGAACCTGAAGGACATTATGTTGAGTGAAGCAGGCCAGACACAAAAGGACAAATACTGTATGATTGTGCTACTATGAACTAAATATATTGTGTAACATATTGTATGATTCCATTTATAAAAAATGTAAATACAAATCAATTTCTCAAGATGAATTTAGATTAGTGGTTATGTAGGGCTGGGGAAGGCATGCTAAGGGGTATGGAGGTTTTCTTTTTGGAGTAATGAAATGGTTCTAAAATTTTTTGTGGTAATGAATGCACAACATTGTGATTATACTAAAAGCCATTGATTATATACTTCGGATTGATCATATGGTATGTGAAAATATCTAATAAAACTGCCTAATAAATAAATAAATAATTGTGCAAGAACAACCAGAAATAGCAGCCATGTATAGCTGGGGAAACAGAGAGAGATTGAGATGTGAAGAATTTTCTTGTTTGTCTGGTTTTATTATTATTATTATTATTGAAGTAATGAAAATGCTCTAATAATGATTGAAGTGATGAATGCACAACTATGTGACTATACCAAATAGCTCTGACTCCACACTTTGGATAAATTGTATACTTTATTAATATGTACCAATAAAATGGACTTGTTTTTTAAAAAAGTTTTAAAAACTGACTAGAGGTGAAACTTGAAAACCACCCAGGAAACACTGTCATAAAACTAAATCCCAGAAGAAAGGTGTGGGCCCGGAGTCCCTTGTCGACACAAGACAGATTCCAGCTAGGAGCAGGACTTACGTGTTCACGGCTGCTGATGCGGAATCATTCAGGGAGTACCAAGCACCAGCACGAGGCTGCACTTCTCTACCAAGAACTTGAATCTGTAACTGCATCAAGGTCCTGAGTCTTCTGCTAATAGACTCAGCTTGAGAGAGCAAATCTGCTCCCCTTGATTGGGGAGTGATTTTGCAACCCCAGGAAAACAGAGCAGTGAAGATAATTAGCTCAGTGTAGATAATGAGCGGAATCAAAACCAGAGTATTGCCAAATTTCATTAATCAAAGCTGCATGGTGCTTTGTATTTTAACATCCCAGAAATTGAGATTTAAATATTCACTTTACAATCAACCACATCATACAATTATAAATGCTGGTGTTTCTTCTTCCTTAGTGATATTTAAAATAATATTGTATCTTACAAATGAAAACATCTTAGATTCAGTGAAATATAGCAATCCTTTTGTGTGTGTGTGTTTTTTTTTAAAGTGTTTGTATAGTAGTAACATATACACAATTCAAAGTTTCCCATTTTAATACCATTTTCAAGTGTACAATTTAGTGGCATTAATTACATTCACAATATTATGCTATTATCACCAAATCCATTACCTAAACTTTTTAATCACCTCAAACAGAAACTCTGCTCCCATTAAACAATAACTCCCCATTCCTCTTTCCCCTGCCCCAGCCCCTGGCAACCACAATGTATTTTCTGTCTCTATGAATATGCTATTGTAGGTATTTAATATAAGTGAGATCATAAAATATTTGTCTGACTCATTTCATTCAACATGATCAAGTATCATCTGTGTTGCAGCATCTGTCAGGTTTGTGCAGTCCAACCAACAACATACACGTTCCCACAACCAACAACATACACGTTCCCATTCCCGTGCATCCTTACCAACACTTGCTGTTTTCTGTTTTTTAAATAATAGCCATCCTAGTCAGTATGAAGTGGTGTCTCATTGTGGTTTTGTTTTACATTTACCTGATGACAAGTGATGTTGAATGTGTTTTCATGTGTTTACTGACCATTTGTATATCTTCTTTGGAAAAAAAGTCTATTCAAATCCTTTGCCCATTTTTAAATTGGGTTGTCTTTTTGTTGTAGAGTTTTAGCAATTCTTTATATATTCTGGATATTAAGTCCTTATCAGATATTTGGTTAGCGATTATTTTTTCCCATTCTGTAGATTGTCTTTTCACTTTCTTGATAGTATCCTTTGACATATAAAAGTTTAAAATTTTGATGAAATCCATTTTATCTATTTTTTAAAAAGATTTATTTATTTATTTCTCCCCACCCCCTTCATTGTTTGTGCTCGCTGTGTCTGTTTGTTGTGTGCTTGTCTTCCTTTTTCAGGAGGCACCTGGAACTGAACCCAGGACTTTCCATGTGGGAGGGAGGCGCCTAATTGCTTGACCTACCTCCAATTCCCGCTTTGCTGTGTCTCTCATTATGTTTTCCTCCCCGTGTTTCTTGTTTTGTCATCTTGTTGCATCAGCTCACCGTCTTGCTCATCCTTTCCGGGAGGTACCGGGAACTCAGCCCAGGACCTCCCATATAGTAGACGGGAGCCCAGTTGCTTGATCCACATCCACTTCCCCATTTTATCTATTTTTTGTTTTGTCACTCATGCTTTAGGTGTCATATCTAAGAAAGCACTGCCAAATCCAAGGTTATGAAGGTTTCCCCCTATGTTTTCTTCTAAGAGTTTTATGGTTATATTAGTCAGCCAAAGGGGTGCGGATGCAAATTACCAGAAATCTGTTGGCTTTTATAAAGGGTATTTATTTGGGGTAGAAGCTTACAGTCACAAGGCCATAAAGCATTGTTATTCCCCTCACCAAAGTCTGTTGCCATGTGTTGGAGCAAGATGGCTGCTGACGTCTACAAGGATTCAGGCTTCTTCTTCCTCTTAAGGCTCCGTGGTCCCAGCTTCTTCCAATATCAGCTGTAGGCTGGGATATGTCTTGTCTCTCCCGGGCTCATTTTTCTCTGGGCTCAGCTGCTCTGCTCTCTCCACAAGGCAAGCTGTAAACTATCAAGTAAATGGCTGGTCTTTCTTCCCAGGGCCTCTGCCGTGTCTAGTGGAGCCTTCTCTCTTTCCTCACATATATGCTTCTCTGTGTATTTACTTCCTGGGGTTCCAGCATTAAAACTCCACACTGTCTCCTCTGCTGTGTTATTTTCTCTGTTTGTCCTAATGACACGGCCCAATCAAAGCCTTAATCATAATTTAATCAAGTAAGAGTGAAACCATTGAATCCAATACAATCTTATATACCCAGAGGAACCAACCAATTTACAAACATAATCCAATATCTATTTTTGGAATTCACAAATAAGACCAAACTGCTACAATAGACTTATGGTCCTTGATTCATTTAGAGTTAATTTTTGTATATATATGGTGTGAGATAGCAGTCTAACTCCCCCCCCACCCCCCTTTTTTTTTTGCACATGGACAGCCAGTTTTCCTAGCACTCTTTGTTGAAGAGACTCTTCTGACCCTATTTAATGTACTTGGCACGCTTGTCAAAAATCACTTGGTCATAGATGTAGGTATAAGTTTTTAATCATCTTTATAATATGTATGTTATTTTAGGAGTTTGAAACATTGAAGAAAATCTAACCTTTTAGAGAATCTGGCTTATTAGACATGTGATGTTAATTTGAAACATTAAAGAGGATTGTGACAGTTTGAAGCTTTTGTGAATACCAGAAAAAATCAGGTTCTTGGAAATAATCAATTCTCTGTGTGTGGGACCCTTTGACTGGATTGAATTCAGTTGGGGGCCTTTGATTGGAGTATTTCAGTGAGGTGTGACCCAGGGTGGGTATTGGCCCTCTTGCTAGAGCCCTTATAAATGAGAGACACATGCAGACACAACAGAGAGAAAGAGAACTGTAAGCTTTTACCCTGTCATGTGAGAGAGAATTCCAGGATGGCCTACAGCCATGGAAAGGCAGAGAAACCCCTAGAGGCTGAGAGAGAGGCCTGAGGCTGGAATCAGCAGAGCAGCCTGAAGCTGAAGAGAAGAGACAAGGCTTGGGAAGAGATGAGCCATATGCCTGATTGCCCACAGCTGAGCTCAGGAAGAAAAGTGAGCCCTGAGGAGAAGGACCAGACTGGCTGCCATTTTGCCTTGCTACCTGGCAGAAGTCCAGGATGAGCAGAGCAACTGACATTTGGTGAGACAGCATCTGTGATGACGCCTTGATTTGGACATTTTTACAGCCTCAGAAGTGTAAGAATTTACCCTAATAAATTCCCATTTCTAGTATTTCTGCATTGGCAGCCTTTAGCAAACTAAAGCGAGGATATAATTAATTAAGTTTGTAGGTAGTACTTGAAGTTGTGTTATTGGGGTACAGTCTAACTCCAAATTATGTTGGCTTAAAGAATATAGAAGTTTATCCTCTTGTCTTACAGTCCAGTAGTGAGTGGTCCAGAGTTGGGGGCCAGGCAGCTTTGTTATATCAAGTCTTTCTCTCTTTTGGCTCTGCTATGCCCTTGTGTGTTATCCCCATCAGCAGGGTTGACATTGGCCTACCACCACATCTGAGCGGAGTGGGAAAGAAGTGAGTCCAGAACAAGTGATTTAAGGAAATGACCTGGCTGTTGCCTACATCATATCTGCTCACATCACTTTGGCCCAAACTTAGTGTTTTAGTTTCCTAGGCTGTCCCACTAAATATCATGAAATGGTTGGGCTTAAACAATGGAAATTGATTATCTTATGGTTTTGAGGCCAGGAAAATGTCCAAATTAAGGAATCATCAAGGTTATGCTTTCTCCCCAAGACTGTGGCATTCTGGGGTTGGCTGCTGGTGACCCTTGGTCCTTAGCTTATCATATGGAAAGGCACATGGTGTGTCTCCTGGTCTCTTCCTTCTACTCTGGGCTCCATTTCAGCCTCTTGCTTCCTGAGGCTTTCTCTCTGTCTGTCTGAATTTCATTCTTATATGATGGACTCCAGTAGTAGGATTAAGACTTGTCCTGATTAAGGTGGTTCACACCGAAGTAGCTTCAGTTAAGTAAAGGTTCTGCTTACAATGGGTTCACACTCACAGGAATGTACTCAATTTAAGAACATGTTTGTGTCTGGGGTACATTCAACTTCAAGCCACCACATTTAGTCACATGGACACAGCTAGCTGCATGGGAGCCTGGGAAATGTCGTCTATAGTTGAGTGGATATGTGTCTAGCTAAAACTCAGGGGTTTCACTAAAAGGAAAAAGGAAAGAATTAACACAAGGAAACACTTGGCAGTTATCTACCATGAATCTTTAAAAAAATTGATCCACTAGATTTATTAGATTTAAATAATTGCTCAAAGGCTTGGAAATATCTCACTTGTCAGGTTTATAAGTTTGCCATGTCAGGTGTTTGAAGTGGCTTAGAGAATGAGACATTTTCATTTTAAATGCACTTAAAATGTTTTAGGATGTTAAATAGTAACTTTGTAAATAGGGTCATTTAGGGGGATTCACTATTTTGAATGTAAGAGTCAATTCAACATTAATCAAAGAAAAAATGAAAATGATGGATTTTATTTCATACAAAAATTACAAGATATGTAAAAACAATATTTGTGAGTTAAGCATAAGCTTACAAAAGTCCTAGGTTTTAAAACATTACAACTTTATCAAATTGATTATTAATTAAAACAAGTAACTATAAGAGGTCCTCTACTCATAAAAGTATCCCTCAGATATTAAAATCTCAAGTGACATGCTTAAGTCTTTGGATGTGTTTCTGTTGCTTACAACTAAAAAGCCTTGAGAAAGGCCCTGTTTCTCCTTCAACCCCATTATCTCATGTTGCCAATCTGTCACAGTATTGTAGACCTCACAGTTATATTTCTAAATTTCTTTTTCTTTATGACAAACCTCCATACACATGGATAGAGAAGATATCTATTGAGCTGGCTGCCTTGTTTTCCCTTTGCTGCAAACTGTTTCTTCCCACCTACAACATCCAATCTACAGAACCACAGTCTTATGATTCAACCTATCTTTCAGTCCTGACTGATTAGCTCAAGCATGGATCACTGGCCTAAGCAAGGTTAATCAGAGTGTCAACTGAGGGGGATTCTCAGATGATCTCTAGGTGGCTAGAGGGATTATATGTACACCAAGCATCTGTGTGATGGTTAATTGTATATGTCAGTTTGGCTAGGTTATGGTGTTCAGCTCTTTAGCCAAATACTGGCTTAGTTATTACTATGGATGTATTTCATAGATGGGATTAGCATCTTCAATGGGTTGACTTTAATTAATGAAAATTACCCTCCACAATGTGTGTGGTCCTCCTCCAATCAGTTGGAAGTCTTAAAAGAGAGCACTAAGGGTTTCAAGAATCAGAATGAATTCTGCCTCCGGCTATACCCTTCGTTTCATCCCTGGGCTCCCCTACAGATTTGGACTAAAGACTTCAACATCGCTCCTCCCAGAATTTCCAGCCTCCAACAAGCCCTACGGAATTCAGACTTGACAGCTCCCACAATCACATAAGCTGATTCTTCATAATAAATCATATGTCTTTATGTATTTCTTTATGTATATATACTTATATACACATATCCTTAAATATATATATATATATCCTTAAATAAATAAATATATACATATATATTTCTATTCATCTATATATACATCCTGTTGGTTCTGTTTCTCTGGAGAACCCTGACTAATGCAAGCTGCGAGTAGCCATCATTTACTGTGCAGAGAGAAGAGCAGAGAAAAGGGGTCGTTTTAGAGAGAGAAGAATTAAGTTGATGGGCAGAGAAACAGAAACAAAAGATGGAGAGCATCCTGGTCTAGTCTATTGCAGAGACCCAGTCAGTTGCACCCTGCCTTGGGTCCTAGGAGACATCTGGTATACAAAAATAATTTATCCTTCCTTTCTTAAAAAGCTAGAGTCAGTTTCTGTTATGTATAACCAAAAGAATCCTATCTAATATGCATGAAAATATATTGAACTCATTGCGTAAAGCAAAATCAAGGGTTTCGCTTTCAAAAGAAATGCCTGCTTGGTTGCTTCAATGAGTGGAATTTCACTTTCCAGTGTAGAGCTGATCTTTCAGTTAGAGAACATAGTGACTGATCCAAGGCATGCTCCCCAGCAAGCCTGAAAAATAGAATTTACCTAAAACTCACTTTTTTTTTTTTTTTTTACTGGGGGAGAGTGTGAACGCAGTCCCCCACTACCACAAATTATGCAGTCGAGTTTCCCACATTTGGGGAAATTGCAGGGGTCAGCACATCCGGAGTGCAATGGATAAGCCTTGCCCTGGGAAAACCACCTCCGTGATCATGATATCTCCCCTGCCAGGTATAAAACTTACTTTTACAGTAACTCTGGGGTGATAGTCACTTGCAAAATACCCGGCATTGACTGAGTAAAAGTTACAGTCAATTAACCACTTGTGACTTGGGTAGCATTTCATTACACTTAGAGTAATTTATACAAAGCCATCTTGTGGTGGTTTAGAGTTGTATGAACCCCAGGAAAAATATGTTCTTAAATTTAATCCTTCCTGTGGGGGTGAACCCATTGTAAGTAGGACCTTTTGATGAGGTTCCTTCGGTTAAGATGTGGCCCAGCTCAATCAGGGTGGGTCTTAGTCCTATTACTGGAGGCCTTTAAAAGCAGAGTGAAATTCAGGCAGAGAGAAAACTTCAGAAGGAGCAGCCAGAAGCTGAACATCAATGGACCCAGAAGAGAAGGGGGAGACGAGGAGATGCTGCCATGTGCCTTGTCATGTGGCAAGCTAAGGACCAAGGATTTCTGGCAGCAGCCCCAGAACACCCGTGTTTTGGAAGAAAGCATTGCCTTGATGACACCTTGATTTGGACTTTCTTTTAGCCTTAAACCAGGGAGCAAATGAATTCCCATTGTTTAAGCCAACCCATTGCATGGTATTTGCTTGAGAAGCCAAGGAAACTAAAACAGTATCAAAATTCCATTATATTGTCTATGGCAAAGACTGCTAGTGGACCTGCCTTTCCCAGCTAAAGCTGCATTTCCCAGCCCCCCTTAAAGGCTAGATATGGGGCTCAGTTCTGGCCCATGGAATATGAGCGGAAGTGATGGATGCACCTTCTGAGTCACTTCCTTACAAGAAATGTCCCATGACCTTTCTTCTCTTTCCCCTTCCAGCTCTTGGAATGTGAGCACAATGATGGGAGCAGAAACAGTCATCTTAGACCACAAGATGGAACAATGGGTTGTAAATGGAGAGCAACAAGCTGGAAAGATCCTGGGTTCCCAGCCCTGCATACATTCAGGCCTTTAAAAGAGAGAAATAAACCATCTTCTTTAAGTCACTTTTGACTTTTGTTTCAGTAGCTGAATCAGCACACTAATTATAACATGGTACTTGCATGGAAAAACAAGTATGAATGACTGTTTCCTACAAAAGATATTATAGCCAAAAGCAAATCTTGAACTGGTGAGATTTACCCATTTGACAAATATTTTGAGTGTCAGATACTGATCCAGGATAACAGCAGTGAAAACATCAGATAAAAATTCCTGCTTACTTTCAGGGAGGAGAGACAGACAACAACCGAATAAGTAAAATATATTACATAGGTGGTGATAGTATGATGAAGAAAAATAAATCAGGGAAGGGGGACAAGGAATAGTGGGGGCACAATATGTGATTTTAAATGGAATTGTCAGGGAAGGTCCTGCTGAGAAGGGAACATTTGAACAAAGACCTGAAAGAAGTCAGGAAGCAAATGTGCAGTTATCTGGGAGAAGAGAGTACAAGCAGAAAGGAACAGGAAGCACAAAAGTGTGAGGCGGCAGTGTGCCTACATATTGGAGGGACAACAAGAAGGCCATTGGAGTGGTATAAGCAGGGAGGAGAGAAGTAGGAGATAAGGTCAGAGACATGAAAAAGGGGCCAGACCCCAGAGCCCATCATAAAGGATTTGGTTTTACGCTGAAAACCAGTGGAGGATTTGGAACATAGAAGCCACATGAGCTGCCATGTTTTTTTTTTGATTTTTTGATTTTTTAACACTGCCTCTGTGTTGTGAATAGATTGGGTGACAAGTCTTCAAACACCTCCTTCTAGTTGAGGAGTGACAATCTTGTCTTCTTGAGACAAATTCTGACTTTTAATATAGGTGGATCAAGTTAGGACTAGAGATAACACACATAGGCTTCTCAGGCCTAGAAAATTGTTTTGATTAAAACCATCTAAAGGAATACATTTTTAAATGCTCTTGAGAAAATATTAAAAAAAAACCTTTGCGATCATTGATGGTTGTCTATAATAATCATCTTTGCATTGTTTCTAATATATAATGGGAAAACTAGGACCTAGATATAAAGTGACTAGGGACATCTGCTGAGAAGGTATATAAATGTGCTTTCCTTTCTTTAGACCTTTTTTGGAGTCCTCACATCTCCTTTGGCTCCTCTTCATGGGTACACATTCATTTTCACTATCTTCAGCCATAATCTCCCCTACATTTCCAATGCTCTGCTGCATTGGAAGGTTCTACTGTCCCATGTTGGATACCAAACTTAATCAAGCCCCCAATCTTCTTTCATTGAAATCTCTTTCTGGACTTCTTGATTCTAATACTCTCATTCTTCCAGGCGTTAGAGCTTATATCTTAGCCCTCTAAGATCAGTTTTGGTCCTTCAGTGTAAAGCCTCTTGCATCTCCTTCTTTCATTTCATTCCTACAGGTACCACTCGAGTTAAAATCTTTATTTCCTCATCTCTAAATGATTGCCTCTCTGGTATCCAATTTTCCTCTCTCCAATTCATGCTTCACAAAAACTTTCTAAATAGCTTTGTGGGTGATGTCATCTACTCAACAAATCATGAAAGGCTTCTTATGACCCACTGTAAAAAAAAAAACAAACCACAAAAATCTGGATGTAGACACTGAGCACCCTTGGAAAAAGTGTCTAGGCTGGAGGAGCAATCCAGCACATATGAGATGAGGAGTGGCCAAAGGAACATGGTGCAGTTAGCCAAGGGAAGAGAAGGCTCAGGACAGGCCAGAGAGCTCTTTTCAGATATGCAAATAACCCATGGGGAAGAACAGATAGATCAGGTCCAAGGAGTTGAACTAAATGAGGCCAAAAGGTTGTAATGAGGAATTGAAGTACCAAGCTCTGAAGAGTTGCGGTTAGTCAGTGTTCTTGGTTGCCAGCAACAGAAACAGACTCCGGGTGTTTTAAGTAAAAAGGAAATTATTGGAATGATATTTAGGGGAATCACATAACTGATCAGACATTGGGGGATTGGCCAGGAACCAAGGGTGTACTGGGGGACTGGTTAGTGGGAAGTATAGCCATAGCCATAGAGCAGGATGGGTCTGGTTGGTATGATGAATGACCTTGAACTGTTCCTCATGTCTCTGTCATTCACTCAGATTCAAAGTCATGGGAGAGAGTCAGATTGGCTGGGCCTCGGTCGTCTTTCCATCCCTGGCTGAACACAGATGGGCTAGGGGAAGATCTGGTCCTGTTGACTCTGGTATGGGAGTCAGGAACCACCTTCAAGAGGAGCAATGATGCTATCATACCCATGTCCACTGCTGCCTCTGATGATGCTCTCAAAGCCAATGAATCTGTGAATGGTGTCTCAGGGGAGAAAGCTTGTCTATCATATATACTCACACACTCTCCTCTGGATGATTCCAGTGATGAAAGCGTCACAACATCACAAGTTCTTCATTAAGTCAAGATGAAATAAGGGGGGTGCTTAGACTCTGCCTGCTGCTTAAGACCCTCCAACTCTGGCTCCACTTTTGTAGAGTTAAGTCCTGTGATTTTCCTACATAAACACTTTCCTGCCATCAAACCTATTTACTCAATGTCGCCATCCTCTGACTCTACCAAAACATCTTTTGTTTATTCTCTTCTCTCTTCCCATTTTTCCAAATGTTATTCATTCTTCACATTCCAGCTCAAATCGCACATCACACGTGAAATAATCCCAAACCATCCCCACCCAAAGCAACCTCTCTTTGGAAATGTTTGCATATATTCTTCATTAGGCAGGTATCCACTCTCTTTTTTATATGTTTTCTATTTTTCAGAAGTGATATTTAAATGTTGTTTTACAATTTAACTTTAAACATACTTACATCTTCTCTCTCTACCCAGATGATAACTTCTTGAAGACATGAACTGTTTTCTGTACATCTTGCATCTCCTGTAGAACTTAAGAAAATTCTTCCCATATGGACTTTTATTTTTTTTAAATTGATTTGCCTACCAGAAGTAGGTGTGGTCCTGATCCCTTATCCTGGAATTTGGGAAATGGGGACAGGGGAAGATGAGGAGAATTGTATATCAGACAATTACCTAAAATGACTTTCTTCAGAGCATATTAATAAGGTGCATAATTTACATTTTACATCTTTTTTTGAGGTGTAATTGATATACAAGAAACTGCACATATATAATATGTACAACTTGATAAGTTTTGACATATGTATACATCCATGAAACTGGTGCCACAATTGTTTGCCATTAACTGCCAAAGTTTTCTTGTGCCCCTTTGTAATGTCTCTACTTTGCCTGTGCTTCACCACACTCAATCACTGATTTGCTTTCTGTCACCATAAATTAGTTTGCATTTTATAGAATTTTATATAAGCGGAATCTCTGGCTTCCTTCACTCAACATAATTATTTTGAGATTCATCCATGTTGTTGCATGTACAAAAAGTTCAGTCCTTTTTTATTGTTGAGTAGTATCACATTGTATGGAACACATCACAATTTGTTTATCCATTTCACCCTTTGATGGCCCTCTGAGTTGTTTCCAGTTTGGGGCTATTACAAATAAAGCTGCTATGAATATTTATGTAGGTGTTTATATGCTTTCATTTATCTTAGGTAAATTCCTAGGAGTAGAATGACTGGGTCATATGGTAGGTGTATGCATAACTTTTCAGGGAACTGCCCAAATAGTTATACCCTTTTATATTCCCATCCGCAGTACATGAGCGTTGCAGTTGCTCCATAGTCTCACCAACAATAGTTTTGTGAGTTTTAAAAAAATGTTAGCCATTATAATAGGTGTGTAGTGGTGTCTCATTGTGGTTTTAGTTTGCATATTCCTCTTTCCTAAGATGTTGGGTATCTTTTCATGTGCTTACTTGCCACCCATATATCTTCTTTGATGAAGGGTTTGTTAAAATGTTTTGTCTGTTTTTTTATTGAGTTCCTTTCTTATTGTAGAGTTTTCAGCATCTATATATATGCTAGACATAAGTCCTTTATCGAACATGTGATCTGCAAATATTTTCTCCTACTCCACAGCTTGTTTTTTTTGTTGTTGTTTTCTGTTTATTGTTTCTGTTTTTGTTGTTGTTTTTTTTTAGGAGGTACCAGGGATTGAACTCAGGATGTCATACACAGGAAGAAGGCACTTAACTACTGAGTTACATCTGCTCCCCAAAGAGAGTTGTTCTTTTGTTTGTTTGTTTTGTTTTTAGGAGGTACTGGGGATCGAACCCAGGACCTTGTACATGGGAAGCAGGCACTCAACCATTTGAGTTTCATCTGCTCCCCCATAGCTTGTCTCTCAACTGTGCCTTCTTAGGAGTAGAAGTTATTAATTCAGATGAATTCCAATTTATCAATATTTTCTTTGATTGATTGTACTTTTGGTGTTGTAACCAAGAAATCTTTGTTTAACTTAGGGTCACAAAGATTTTCTCCTTCTAGAAGTTTATAGTTTTAGGGTTTAAATTTGTTTATGATGGATTTTGAGTAGTTTTGCATATGGTATGAGATATGGATCAAGGTTCCTCCCCCCCCCTTTTTTTTGCATATGGACAGAATCGTTTGTTGGAAAGACTATCCTTTTCCCTATGAATTGCTTTTGCACCTTTGTCAAAAGTCAATTGGCCATAGTGTATGGGTCTATTTCTAGACTCTCTATTCCAGTCTGTTTTAATGATCATTGGGTCTATCTTTATGCTAATGCCACCACATGGTTTATATTCCTATAATGTTTTGGAGGACATGCTTTCATATGCTATATGTTCAGATGCTTGTGATGCCAGATGCTTGTGTGAAAATCCTGGCTCCATCACTTACTAGCTGTATTATTTTGGGCAAGTTCTTTAATATCTTCATGGCTCAGTTTACTCATATATAAACATGAGGATGATAACAGTATTGTCCATTGGACTTCTGTGAGGAACAAATTTGTTGATTCAAAAAAGTATGTACAACAACACTCAATAAAAGTTTGCTCTTACGTAATTTCTTGCATAGAACAACCATGTGAGTGTTGTAGTGTGATGGATTGATGCTGGATGGACCCCAGAAAAGATCATGTCCTTAGAGTTATTTCATTCCTGTGGGTGTAAACCTATTGTAGGTGGGACACTTAGATTATTTCAGTTAAGGGTCTTTTGATTAGATTATTTCAATAGGACATGACCCAGGGTGGGTCTTAATCCTCTTACTGGAGTCCTTTATAACAGGATGAATATAGAACACAGAAGCACAGAGAGAAAGTCCTGGAAGCCAGAAGCTGAAATCAATGGAACCCAAGAGAGAAAAAGCACCAGGAGCAGAGAGAAGACCACAGGAACAGAGAGAAAGCTAGAGGAAGCCAGACACTGAAAGCAATGAGACCTGGAGGAGGAGAGAAAGACAGCAGACACTGCCATTGTGTCCTTCCATAAGATGGGAGTCCAGGATTGCCAGCAGTTGGTCTTCAGGGACCTAGAGTGTCACCTGATGCCTTGATTGGACATGTTTCTCAGCCTCAGAACTGTAAGCTTATAAGGTAATAAATATCCATTGTAAAAGCCAACTCATTTTGGGTATATGGTTTTCAGCAGCTTTTAGCAAACTAAAACAGTTAGGGTTGTGGCTTTTTTGTTTTTTTTGTTTGTTTGGTTTTAGGAGGTACTGCAGATTGAACCTGGGACCTGTACATAGGAAGTAGGTGCTCAATCACTGAGCTACACCCATTCCCCAACAGTTAGGTTTCATCATTTCTACTTGACAGATAAAGAATTTAAGATGCAGAGAGATTGAATGACTTGGCCAGTGCCACACAGATAAGGACTAAACTTAGGTCTTATGATTGTAAAACTGCTGTTTTTCCCATTCTATGACTGAGGCAAAAAGATAACAAGGTAGAGATGATCATCCTAGAATTTGTTCTGAAATGAAAATGAATGCCTCACGAATCCTTTATGAAGGTATTTAATTATTTATTTGTATCTAGGTCAGGCCTAGAAAGAGGGGGATAGGTGAATCTATGAAGGGCATCCATAAACAGCAGTATGTTCCAACACTGTGGAACAGCAGTGTGCTCCAGTTATCTATTGGTGTGTAACAAAGCACCCTAAAACTTGTGACAGAAAACAACCACCGTTTGATTATGCTTGAGGATTCTATGGATCAGTGTGGTAGTTTGAGGCTTTTATGGACCCCAGAAAGTTAATTCATGTCTTTAAAACTGATCCATTCCTGTGGGTGTGAACCTATTGTAGGTGGGAACTTTTGATTACGTTACTTCAGAAAGGCATGACCAGGGTGAGTCTTAATCCTCTTACTGGAGTCCTTCATAAATGGGATGAATAAATATATATATATATATATATATATATATATATATATATATATATATAGAGAGAGAGAGAGAGAGAGAGAGAGAGAGAGAGAGAGATGCCACAGAACAGAGAGAAACTCACAGAAGCTGAGAGAGAAAGCCAGAGGAAGCCAGAAGCTGAAAGCAATGAAACTCAGAAGAGAAGGGAGAGACCAGCAGACACCGCTATATGAGGGAGGAGTCTAGGATCACCAGCAGCCAGTCTTCAGGTAGAAAGTATCCTCTGATGAGATCTTGATTTGGACATTTTTCCTAGCCTTGAAACTGTAAGCTTATAACCTAATAAATCCCCATTGTAAAAGCCAACCAACTTCTGGTATATTGAATTTTGGCAGCCTAGCAGATTAAAACAGTCCAGAATTCAGACAGAGCACAGTGAGATGGTTCTTCTCTGTTCAAGTCTTGAGCCTCAGCCAGGATGACCCAAACAGCTGGGTGCAAGAACGGTTGGGCTACCAAATCTACTTCGAAAATGGCTTCTTTACTCATATGTCTGGGGCCTGGGCTAGTATAGTTACAGGATGAATTTGAAGCTGTAGACTGGAGTGCCCACCCACACATGGCCTATTGAGTGTGGTCATTGCAGGGCAGTAGGTTTTACACGGCAGCTCAAAACTGCAGGAGCAAGTGTCCCCAGAGACAAGGCAGATGCTGCAAGGCCTTTTATGGCTGAGCCTTGGAGATCATATCATGTCCCTTCTGCTGCTTTCTATTGGTCAAGACATCACAAATCAAAGACCGTGCAGCCATATTTTGAAAGTATGTGCACCATACCAGTGAAGGACTCCAGAGAAACCCACAGGAAGTATATGGCTGTTAGATTAAAAAGAGGCCAGACAGTGGGCCAATTTAACCTTAGCCTGGTTAGGCATAGTCAGGGATCATGTTGGTTTGAAAATATCTTAAGGGCCCTCTCTTAAGAGAGGAGAGAGTCTTCGGGATATATCTTTTCAGCGATGCCATTCCCAATCCACATACTACATCAGAGACACTGTTCTCAAAAGAGGACAAACTAGGAAGACAAACCACCAACACCCCTTTTTGGAATTTTATTCTATTTGAGAGTAGAATGGCTGCATCCACTGCAAAGTTATGATCCTCATTTATGAAGGAAAATTGGCATGAAATAAAAATTGAATATACATTTCATAAGAAACTGTATGCTCCTAACTGCCACTCTGCCTGACAGAGATTTTTGATGGATCCAAGTTTGGTATAGAAATAATCGAAGATTTCCTTCAGACTCAAGCAAAGTAGAACCAGAGCATCTGTGGCAGTTTGAATTATGGACCCCAACATAGACTTGTTCCTCAGGAAGGACTTCAAAAGTAGACAGTCGATTCTGCTCTGCAGTGAGATCCAGTATTAGTGATCTATTGCCATGCAACAAATTATCCTGAAGTTAGCAACTGACAACAACAAACATTTCTTACCTCTGTGGGTCAGGAGTCTGGGAGCAGCTTAGTGTTGGGAGGTTCTGGTCTTGGGTCTCTCTCATGAGGTTCCAATCAACATGTTGTCTGGGCTGCATTCATCTCAAGGCTCAACTGGAAGAGGATCCACTTCCAACTTCACTCTCATGGCTTTTGACAGGACGTAAGTTCCTCTCCGTATGGGACTCTCCAAAGACTCCTTACAACATGGCAGCTTGCTTTCCTCAGAGTGAGGGATTTGAGAGAGAGATAGAAAGAGAGAGAGAAAGAGGGCGAGGAAAAGAGAGAAGAGAAAGAGAGAGATTACGCAAACCTATAAGACACAAGCCACGGTTTTTTATAACCTAAATCAGAAGTGACATCATATCACATGAAGTATTCTATTTGTTAGAAGCAAGTCTCCAAATCCCACTCACACTCAAGAAAAGGGAATTAGACAAGGTATAATCCCAGGGGGTGGGGATCATCGGGCCCATCTTAGGGGCTGTCTACCACAGGCCCCAGTGGGTTGTGTTTAGAGGCTTCTAAACTATGTAAGGAGGAAGCCAGTGGGGCATATTCCTAAGCCAATGACCTAACAAGGGCCTTGCTTTTCCCTCGTGGAAAGACCATGAAATTTCTGCTCCTTTGGGCATCACTGCACGTTGGCCACACTTTCTAAGCAGGAGCTGCAGCCTGTGGCTTGTCAGGGAAAGTAGGGTGGTAACAGGGTTGGGCCAGTTTTCTTTTTCTTCTGCCTTTGAGATGACACCAGAAGCATGCTTGTACAGAGCACAGATGTGGCACCTCATTTATTTATTCATTCATTACTTCTCCAGTGTTTTCTGAGCAGCCACCATGTTCCAGTTTCCCCTCTGGTTCCAGAGGAACAAGAGTTTCTTTTCTCAGAATTTACATATTAATTGGGAAGGCCATAAAGTAAAGAGGAAATTGCACAGTGTTAATTTGGGTTCTCCAAGAAGATGCCAAGATGGGATTAAACAGGCAAGAGTGTTGGGGGACATGCCTGTGAAGGATAAAGGGAGGGGACCAGAGAAGGTGGGGAGAGCCTTCAGACTGCAATGCCCTGTTGACACTTGGGAAGGAAAGGGGACAGGAAGGGGGATTGGGTAGGAAGACTCTAGGACTCTGGTACAACTCCAAGAAAGGTTTAGCCAGGCTGTTAGGGAGTCCTAGAGTTAGAGTCACCCATCAGAAGAATGCAAAGTGTTTTCAAAACAACCCCGTACTCATACATCTGCTGTGCTTTGTCATTGGCTGAGTGGCCTCTGTACTCAGGGGGCAGTAGATCCAGAAGAAGAGCAGCTGGGGCTGTTAGTCCATTACGTTCCCTGAAGCAGCAGAACCCGGCAGCACATTTTCATGCCTGCCAGGTGCAAGCAACGAGGTATGATTAGTGTGATGCTGGAGTCAGCACAGGTGCTAGAGGAATGCAAATGAAGGGCACTTGACCGAGTCTCCTCATACACTTGCTGATGGACATGACAACTGGTACCATCTCCTTGGAAACCAACTGGCTTATCTTGAAAAGTTGGTTTTGCATAGCTTTGGAGGCAGCACTTCCCTACCACAGGTACAGGCCCTAGGGAAGCTCTCCTATGTGGACACATAGATAAAAGCATTCTACACGTACAAGGATGCACCCAGCAGTATTATTTGTAATAGCGCCCCCCATCTCCCAAAGGAAATAATCCACGTCCATAAACAGTGCAATGGACAAAGAGTGGTTTATTTGTCCAATAGAACAGTATCTGCCATGGAAATAAATGAACTACAACTAAACTCCATGACTTGGATGAGTCTCATAGATGTAATGCTGAAGGAAAGAACGAGACATTCATATAACATTCAAAAATAGGCAGAAATAGGCTGTTGCTTAGGGAATGCATGAGAAGATGGTTAGACTATAAAGAAAAGCACGAAAGAGGGTAGGCGAGGCATGTTTCTAGAGAGGTACAGAAGAGGATTCTGGGATGTGGTATTCTAGAATGTTTGCTGAATCATTTTTCTTTAAACTCCGTGTTTTACACAATCTCTGTCTGCATATCATGGTGTATAATATAATAAAAAGGGGGAGGAATAGGAGTAGGCTAAGTGATGGCAGTGGGGTGTGTGGCAGGCAGAGGGCAAAGGTCAGGGGGAGGCCTCTTCAGAGCTCAGGATGGGCAAACATGGCATAATGGGTAGAGGGATGGAGCTGGACAGGTGGGTGGCACCTACAGAAGGAGGGTCTCGCCTGCAGAGGAATTTGGACTTTACCCTGAGGGCAAAGGGGAGTCACTGAAATATTTAAGCTGGGAAGTAGCTGGCTCAGATGCGCCTTTTCAGAAAGATCCTTTGGCCTTGGTGTGGGAGGAGGGTCGTGCCGGTGCCCAGGTGAGTGGTGGTGAAGTGGGGTGTGGAAGGGTTTCTGGGCTTAGTGTGCTGCATGTGGCACATGCAGGGTTTGGTTTGAGTCCAAATAGAATTAGAGTCAAGTTGAGAAGCCCCCCTTGAGGCTGGAGGCTGTGCTCCTCCCCATCCCGCCTACCAGGGCGATTCTGCCAGATGATGCCCTGGCTTTGCTGATGCTGCATCTAGGAGCTTGTCATGGCTTAACCCTTTCATCATTAATAACCCAAGATGAGTCTTCTAGCTGGTTCCTCTCTCACGTCAAGCAGGAAAATATCTGATGGAGGAAAAAGTGTCATTCCTGGTCCTCAAGGTTGGCTCATTTAGATTCCATACATTTTAGAGCAAAGGAGAAAAGAAATATTGACAAATAACTGATCATGGCAGAAAGTTAACCCTTTGTGGGACTCAATAATAGCACTATATGTAATGATTCTTCCTCACTAAAATGACTTGTTCCATTTGCAGGAATGTTATAGAGGAGCAACTGCTTAATTTGGCTATTTCAAATGTTCTTAGAGATTATGAATTTAATATACAGTCAGCTGTGGACTTCCTCATTCAGTCAGGGAGCCAAATTCCCAAGGTATTTCTGGCATAATCTCCTAAGGCTATGTAAACCTAAGGCTGAAAGTTCAAGATGATTTATTGCACAGATCAGATGGCAGGCATCTTCTGATTGATTCCAATTACCTTATAATTTTAATTGCACCTTAGGGATTTTAATTTTTTTTGGCAGGATAGATAAGTGCTGCTATTGTTTCCATTATGTATATTTTTTAAAAATATGAGCAACTTGACAAAATAGGTATCTAATACTGAAATACCATGCCCTGACCTGATACATTCTTAACTATAAAATCTCCATTGTAGTTGGTTTTGAGTGGTGTGGCCTCCCACCTGATACCTGATACCTTCTTCATTGCCAATGCCCTTTTACTTTCTGAATTTGTTCTCCATGCAAATCCCCTATGAGTCCTATGTGCGCTTACCTACTTGTCATCTTCCTCCTTAGTAAAAGGAAAGGCCAATGAATTCCAGATCAGTGCAAACCTGACCCCGAGTCGCTGTGAGCTGCAGAACAATTGGGTGCAATCTAGCACCAATGGGCTTTGACTCTTTTACTAAATCTTTAAGCTTTTCCACCCTGTCTGATTGTAAGGAGGGCATTTTTCCCTTCTGGGATGAACAGAGCCAGGTGGCCTCTGACTCCACAACGGGGTGGGACGGTTGAGGTGAAACTTAAATGTTTACCTTCTTACCAGGAAGTGTCGTCCAGTGGCGGCCTGACATTCACCTATCAACATATTTTAAAAAAGATTTTAGTTATTTCTCCCCGCTGCCCCCCGTTGTTTGAGCTTGCTGTCTGCTCCCTGTGTCTGTTGTCTGCTCTCTGTGTCTGCTCATCTTCTTTTAGGAGGCACCGGAACTGAACTCAGGACCTCCCATGTGGGAGGGAGATGCCCAATCGCTTGAGCCACATCCACTCCCTGCTTGTTGTATCTCTCCTTGTGTCTCCTCTATATGTCATCTTGTTGCATCAGCTTGCCACACCAGCCTGTTGCATCGGCTTGCTGTCTTGCTCGTCTTCTTTGGGAGGCACAGGGAACTGAACCTGGGACCTCCCATGTGTAGGCAGGCACCCAACTGCTTGAACCACATCTGCTCCTATCAACACTCTTTGGGTGGCCAGATCATTTGGGGGGACACTGTGCAGGCTTTGGGACTACCCCCCATAAAACCCTGAATGTAGAGAATCTTTAGTAAAACATAGCACTTCAGCTCATCAGAAGATGATAATCTTGCTAAAAGGATTTATGACAAGAAAACATGCAGAGAAAAAAAATACGAATAAATTGAATTGTTCCATCCTTATAAACTGAATACAAATCTTTATAAGTTAGGAGCTGAGAAAGGATCAAATATGGGCTTGCCCCAGGGCAAAGGAAGGTCAGTCCAGAATGTTTCTTGGAGAGGAAACCAAGGAGCCGTCGCTGACACTCCCTAGCCGCCCCTCACAACTCAGTCAGTCGTCAACCCTCTGGATTCACTCCCCTGACCCATCTTTCAACCTGTGCTAGCCCCCCACCTTCCACCTCCACCCCTTTGGCCCACCACCCTGTTCGCCGAGCCGGTTCACACACGCACACTTGCACCCCCTAGAATCCACTCAGGCCCGATCAGGATCGGTCCTTGCACCCCCAGACTTAAACCGCCTTCATGGGCCAAGAAGGCCCTGCCTTGACCCCGACCACCTTAGGGCCTCGCCCTGGGCCTCTCTCCCCCCAGGCCCGCGTTTATTTTGCAGGGTCCTCCGGTGGCCTGTTGAGCTCCTCCCGGGGGAAGCCCGGAGCAGCAGCCCTGCTCTGCCCCCGATCCATTTGGGCGTGGGCCCTTGTTCTTTTGCTAAATCTAAAACCCTTCCATGTGTGTGCTTAAAGCTGTTAAATACCGCCAACATTACTGACATCTAACACTAAGAACACTCGGGAGTCCGCGATTGGCTATTGGGGTCACTTTACAGTAAAGTTAGAAGAAAAGCGAACTCCTTCATAAGTGGAGATGTAGGAAGTATTTTGTCTTTCTAAGGTCATAGAGTTAAAACTATACATTAAAAAAAAAAAAAAGAAAAAGAAAAAAGGAAAATAAAACACAACAAAAAATAAAAAAACTATATATTAAGCATTTCTTTTTGGAAAAAAAAAAATGATACTGTGGTTCAAGAGAGGATCTCCCATAAACATTTTTTTTTCTTCCAGAAGAGGATGAGGCAGAGGATAAAGTACATCACACCCCGTTACATAATGTTTAGCCAAGTTTTTTTTTTTTTTTTTTTTTTTTTTTTTACATCAGTGGAGCCCAAATTTGATCCTAGCTGATCTAAATTAGAAAATTAAAAATAATACTTTGGAATTTGATGGATTGAAAGATAGAGAAAATGTTTAAAGGGCCCCTCAAACACCTGATCTCAGAATATAGCTGCATTGCACAGTATTTAATTCTGCAAGGAATACAATCCATAGCAGGTGCAAGCTGACTGAATTAAATGGGTATAAAGCAGTCTAGGAAGTGTGGAGAGGCTTACTGAGGAGAAAAAAAGAATTAGAGGCACATCAGCAAGGCCAAAGGGGTCTGAAACAGTGACAGAGGCAGGGAGGGAGCTGAGAATACACCCAGTGGATTCACTGGTAACACATCTAAAAACAAAATAGGTTTGAAAATAAGTTTGAAATGCTGTGATTCAGGTCTGGGCCACTGACCGGGGAACAAAGACGTGCACTGAGCAGCCAGGCAGAGAAGCTGAGTTTTACAGACTGGGCCCTGGGAGCAGGTGCTTGGGAACTCTGAGTGAAGGCAGAGGGGAGAGGTGGCCTGAGCTCTTGGCAGGACATCAGGAATGAGAGGATAGGCTGATGAGAGTGATGACTGACACCTTAAGAAAATGACTTGGTGCTATTGTAGGGTTATCTTCTCCATTAGTGGGAAACATTCGCATTTCTTCATTCCCTGAGGGATGCAAGGTGATACATGAACAGAACTGTTTTTTTTTATTTTTGTTTTTCTTACCTCTTCCCAGGGATGTTTAGAACTCACCCCTTAGAATACAAAAGGATGTTGCTCCCTGTAGCCTTTGGCCAATTTAATGTAATTATGAATTCCAAAAATATAATTGGATCATGCTTGTAAACTGATCTGTTAATCTGGGCATGATTAAGTTATGATTAGGGCGTTGACTGGGCCATGTCAGTAGGGCATTGAGCCCCACCCCTTGGTGGGTGGGGAATAGAATATAAAAGGCAAGGCAAGAACAGAGTTGAAGCAGTTTTTGAGAAGCAGTTTTGATGTTGGAGAAAAGGCCCCAGACGAAGAGAAGTGAGCTGTTCACCTGATAGTCTACAGCTGACCTTGTGGAGGAACCAGAGGAGCTAAGCCCGTAGAGAAACGCAGCGCGGGAAGAGAGGAACCCCAGGAAGCCTGAACCCTGGCAAACGTCGGCAGCTGTCTTGCTCCAACACGTGGCAATGGACTTTGGTGAGGGAAGAAACTTACGCTTTATGGCCTGGTATCTGTGGACTTCTACCCCCAATAAATACCCTTTATAAAGACCAACCCATTTCTGGTATTTCACATTAGCGCCCCTTTGGCTGACTAACACACTCCCCTTGCATGTAGTCACGAGGAAAAACAACACTGGAATATAGCACATAACACACGGACAACATGAGTGTTTTTTTTCCTCTGAGTTGTGCCATCCCCGGACTGTTTGGCCAGTGGTAACTGGGAGTGACCACAGCCTGGAGGGAAGTGCAGTCGAAGTGGGCAGTTGGAGAAATGTGACTGTAAAAAGAAAGATGAGTGACAATTTGAGAGGGGAATGCCGTCAAGATAAGGCTTTTTTTTTCTTTCCTAGCTTGGAGAGGCCTATATATGTTTGAGGGCAGAAGCAAAAAACCTGTGCAAAGACAGAGTTTGGGGGTTCAAGGGAGGACAACTTATCCCAGTGCTGGGAGTGGGAACCTGCAGTCCCCAAGAGGAGGACATCTAGCAGGGCCTCAATAAAAGTCTGTTGATCAGCTGATAGCTACAAGCGAACCATGCTCACTTAGAACTGGCTAGTAGACATACTGAAGTGCAGGGTGGCGTTTGGGTTAAGTGTGTAGGCTCTAGGTTCTGTGTGATTGGAGCGAGTTACCGAGCGACTCTAAACCTCACTTTCTTCATCTGTATAATGGGGGGCTGATAATATCTATCTTTGCTGGGATAATTAAATGTTAATAACATGTGAAGCACTTAGAGCAGTGCCTGGCACACAGTGAGTGCTCAAGACCTGTTAGATTGGGTAATAAAAATAACAGCTATCTCTGAGAATTAATGATCTTGCTTGGGATCAAGGTCAAGTTTCACTATGCAATATTATAAAATAAGAAGGTCAGGCACACCCTGAAGTTCCTTTTTTGAAATAGAACTGGACTTCAACTTCTTTTCCTTATTTTTTTTCCCATTGTCTCTACATCCCACCCCCACCTCAAAAAAACAAAACAAAAACAAACTTGAGAATTAATAAAAGTTTCTAGTTAATGAATTTATAAGTATATACCATATTAAATGTTTTGGAGATTGAAGAGTTACAGATTATACATTTTTTATTAATTAACTATAGTAATGTTTCACAATTCTAAATGCTGACTATATGTAGTATAAAGTTCAAACAATTTTTCTGGTTAAATTGTCTTTATAGTAGGAAGACACTAAATTTGCAGTTGCATGCCTCATGATTTTAACAACTCTTAAATTTTTTTTGTTTGTTTGTTTTTGAAGCCACCAGCATGCTGGCTCTGTGGTTTCTAAAGAGAGGTTGAAGGAGAAAAATTAGGGTAGCTGCCCTCCTTCTTTTTTTAAGAAGGAATGGAATGAGCCTGTGGGTGGGCCACCAGATCAGAAGGGTTTGGGGTGCTGACTCTGAGTCAGACTAATTTCCTTCTACCTCTTTGTCAGGCTATAGGGAGGGGTGGAGGAAGAAGCCAGACCTCACTCATGCCTGGGCTTGAGGAGAAAAACGGGAACTTGGGAGAGGAAATGCTCCATGTTGAAGTCAGCTCCTGGTATAGCTGTGGGTTTTGGCTTGGCATATTACTACTGGGTCCATATCTTCTCATTCCCAAATTGGGACATGTGGTTGACATCAGGTCGGACAATTAAAGTAGGGACCATCTTAGAAAATCAAGAGCTCACCTCTGAAGGTCACCTGGTTTCCTTCTGTTATTCATTTACCACATACTACTCTTTTTAACCAAAGGGGAAATTAGTTGACACTAACCAAATATTTTGGATTAATACCCGCCTGGTTTCTCTTTGGAGAAATACAGGCTGTGGAAAGAACTCCAAGAATAGAAAGTGTTAAGACCCAGCTATGTAGAAGAGCTATGTTCAAACTATCCTCTTCTCTCTCGTGTGTGTGTGTGTGTGTGTGTGCGCGCGCGCGCGCGCGTGCGATTGAAGGGAGAAGATGTAGAACGGTAAGGCTCTCTGAATGAGGTGACCATGGGGCTCTCTAGCCTTTGTTTATATGGAATACATGGTGATCCACTGACTAATATCAGCATCTTGATCTGTGCGGTACTAGAACCCGAGGCCAGGAGTGGAGCGCCACGTCTAAGAGTATGGGCACTCCCTCAGTATGGGGCCAAATTTTGTCTATTACTGTGACCTCGGGCTAATCGCTCCAGTGGGGTTAATAACCGTGTTTGCCTCACAGGGTTGTGTTGAGACTTAAATTTTAAGTCACACGTAAAAGCCTGAGCTTGGTACATATTGAGTGCTCAATACGTGTTCCTATATTAAAGCCCTTTAAAGTTTAAAGTGATATCACTTCAGACCCTTTTAAAGGGGCAAGTGGGGGGTAGGGGTGAGGGGATCAATTGCAAGGGACTCGAATCCCTAAGTGAGTGGAGATGGAGAAAACTGCATTTAGCAACAAGTCGAGCCACGGAGAGCGGAGCCAGGGGCTGGAGCGAGCGCTCATTTGGGGGTGTGTGGGGGGGTCGGGGAGTGCAGGATGAGACCTCTCTCCGTCCAGGCACGCTCACAGGGCTGCAAAGTGGCCTTCCACGTACGCAGCCGGTCCTCTAGATGCCCTACGTGCACGCTGAACAAGAATATAAAGAATATCGGTCTGAGTCAAAGTCTTAACCCGCCCTTGTCAACCACACTTGGGCCAGGCCCGGTTCTCAGAGCAGCAAACCCATGTGCCCGGCATCCCTCTCAGCGGCTGCTTGCATTAACTCGCTCAACGGCCTCGGGAAGTAGGTGCCGCTCACAACCCCATTCTCCGCAAGGGGCGCCCGCCCAAGGTCAAGTAGCCGGCGAGGGGTAGCAGCCAGCCTCGAACCCACGCGCCGCGGCCCGGGGAAACCGCGCCGGGGGCCGCGCGGGGCTTTCGGCAGAAGGCCCGAGGGGCGGGCCGGCCCGAGCACGCGGCGGCGGAGGCCGCAGTCTGAAACGGCCACGCTCTGGGACGCCGGGGCGCCGCCGTGGTGTGGGGAGAGTCCTCGGCCCGGCCGCGACTCCACCCGGAGCAGCGCGGCCACCGGGAGGGTCCTGGCGCGGGGGAGCCGCTGCGAGGGGCGCGCGCGCGGAACCGCACCGCCAGCGCACGCGCACACTCGCCCAGGATGAGAGGAAAGGCATGGAAAGTTCCAGCTGGTTCGAGAGCCCTAGGTAGCTGGGGGTGAGGCGGGGGTACGGGAGGAGGTGCATGGGGGCGTGCGGCTGCGGAGGGCGACTCCCTGTGGAGCCCTCGGCGCCCCTGTCGCCCGGCTCGAGGGCCCTGCTGGGCGCTGCGCGCCGAGGCCCTTTCGGCGAGGGGGCGGGCCGGGCCGCGGCCGTTGCCCGCGCGGGGGGCGTGGCGCGCCGAGGGGGCGTGGCGCCCGTCTGCGCAGCTGCCGCAGCCTTTAAGCTCGGCTCGCGCGGACCGAGCGTGCTTTCGCCGCCCCGGAGCCTTTCGGCCTTGCGGCTCGCCTGGCCTTCCCGCGTCCCCGCTGTCCCCGCTGTCCCCGCGTCCCGCGAGCTGTCGCGCCGTGCGTTCGGGCATGCCCCGCTACGAGCTGGCTTTGATCCTGAAAGCCATGCAGCGGGTAAGTGACCTTCCCTCAGAGCCCACCTTCCCGCGCCGGTGTCCCCTCAGCCGCTAGGCCGCGCGCCGCCGCCCCCCGCGCGCCCGGGCCGCGGG